>JAMXBD010002084.1:0-241410 GCA_024138025.1 Combretum micranthum | reverse complement strand
CTGTTGTGGTGCGATTCATCAAAAGAGATATCATTACTCGATATGGAACTCCAGAAAGTATCATTACGGATAATGGTACAAATCTGAACAACAGTGCATGACTGATTTATGTCAGCAATTCAGATTAAACACCGAATTCCACTCCATATCGTCCACAGATGAATGGAGCAGTAGAAAGCCGCAACAAAAACATCAAGAGAATCATTGAGAAGATGACATCGCTATAAGGATTGGCATGAAATCTCCCTTAGCATTAATGGCATATCGAACCTCTGTAAGAGTGTCAACTGGAGCACGCCCTATTCCCTGGTATGGAACTGAAGCTGTTTTACAGTAGAAGTTGAGATTCCTTCGCTCTGGGTATTGGCTGAAACAGAGCTCGAAGAAGCTGAATAGGTTAGACAAAGAGTTGAACAGTTAAATCTTTTAGATGAAAAAAGATTAACCGCCATGTGTCATGGACAATTATATCAACAAAGGATGGCTAGGCATTTAACAAGAGGGTTAAGCCAAGAAATTTCCAAGAAGGTGATTTGGTTTTGAGAAAAAGCTGCCAAATGTGCAAGATTCCAGAGGGAAGTTCACACCAAATTATGAAGGACCATATATAGTGAAGAAGGTCTTATCGGGAGGAGCATTATCCTTTCCCAAATGGATGGACCCAATTTACAGGATCCTGTGAACTCAGATGCTGTAAAGTTATATTATCCTTGATCAATAAAGTTTGTCATTTCAAGTGATCAATTGATTTTATTTTAATTAATTAATAAGCAAAGTTGATATTCCTGAAATTCTCTGAAGTCGAATCAAAGCCTGAACTTCTTTAAAGCCTAACCCACAAAATTCTTCTGAATAAATTTCCAGCCCAAACACCATTTGAATCATCAGACAAAGAAGTTTGAGCATCTTATAATACTGAATGAATGCATTTATACAGTTTGGTTTATTGATTGTTCTTATTTTAAAAGAAAATATTACTGCAAGAATAACTAATTTTGATAGAAAATTGAAGCATGTTGGATTGAAAAAAAAAAAAGAAGAAGAAAAAAAAAAGAAGAAAAAAGAAGAAAAAAAAAAGAAGAAAAGAAAAAAAAAAGAAAAAAAAAAGAGAAAGGAAGAAAAAGAAAAAGAGAAAGAGAAAGAAACCCCCAATGGATTGAAAAATCACAAATACCCATCAGTCTAGACAGATAGTCTAGTACTACCCAGACTCTAAATCCATCCTTTCGAGATGGTGACCCAAAATCCATCCTTTCAAGATGGTGACAAAATTCAGAAACCCATCAATTAAAGATGGTGATCAAGACAAAATTCAGAAATTCATCCGCTCAAGATGGTGATCAAGACAGAGTTCAGAAATTCATTCACTAGAAAAATATGTTCAAGACAGAAGTTAGAAATCCATCCATTCCAGATGGAAACCAAAGCCCATGGTCCGGCAATGACAACCAAAGCCCATTGGTCCGGCAAATGACCAAACCAAAGCCCATTGGTCCTCAAATGACCAAAGCCCATTGGTCCGGCAAATGACCAAAGCCCATTGGTCCGGCAAATGACCAAACCCAAAGCCATTGGTCCGGCAAATGACCAAAGCCCATTGGTCCGGCAAATGACCAAACCAAAGCCCATTGGTCCGGCAAATGACCAAACCCAAAGCCCATTGGTCCGGCAAATGACCAAAGCCCATTGGTCCGGCAAATGACCAAACCCAAAGCCCATTGGTCCGGCAAATGACCATACCAAAGCCCATAGGTCCGGCAAATGACCTAACCAAATCTCAAAATCTAAAGGAAAAGCTAAGCAAAAATTGGTTGTCTTTTTGTCTTTGTGGCAAAAGTTTTGTTCAAACTTTACCACAAAGAGGGGCAGCTGTAGACACCAATTTTTGCCTAATTAATTAAGGCTTAAAATTAATTAAACTAATTTTTTTCCAAAGCCTTAAGTATTGATGAAATTGCTAAGTGATCAAGGCACAGGCCAAATGGCCTGTTGGTTTAAACATATGGACCCAAACACACACTCAAGCTCAAGGACACAGGTTCAAAACCTAGCAAAGGCAAATTTTTGCCTTTTTATCATTTTTTCTTTTCATTTTCCTCAAATGTGACTCTTGCCTTACTTTGCATCAGTTTTTAACTGACAAAATCATTGATTGTCAAAATTGATGATGGGATTGCAAAGTGGTTACAAAATATGAAAGATTAGTGCAAAAAACAACCAAAAGTTACAAAATTCAATGTATAAAGCATTCAATTGCACATGAATGGGGAGTTACAAAATTGAGTGGATGAATCTGGCATGGAATATGAAAACAATCATCAATTCATCAGTTTCAAACAATTTAATCATGGATTTTCTAATTAAATTCGTGAAAAATCAAGGGGCAAAAATCAATTCATTTTTGAAACTGTTCGAAACTGAAAATTGAGCTTGCAACCTATAAATAGGAGGTCCTAGGAGCAAAAGGCACAAGTCAATTTCAGAAGAACACATACATAGCAAAGCCAATTCGAAATTCTGAAATTAGGGTATAGAATTCGAATTTTTCAAATTCGAATTGATTGGATCAGATTTAATCCAAATTGAGGTGTTTAACAATGTAAAACTTTATTTGGATGATTTAGTGTGCTTAGATTTGTTCGAATTGATCGGATTTCTCTCTGAAAATTTTTTTTATTTTGTTCTTCAAACGCCGCCGTACAACCACCACCGGAGCTGCCCTTGCCGCCGTTCTGAGTGAACGCCACCACCACCAAAGGACGCGCCGTCGCAGCAGGAGTCGGGCCGACAAGCTTCCAGCCGCCGAGGACCACCGGAGCCGCCGGAATCCGCCCGAAAAGTCGCGTTATCGTCTTCTTCACCCGCCGGAGCTCCGAGATCCGACCCGAAGATCGAATCCAACCCGTCGGTCATCGGTCAACGGTCGTCGGTCATCGATCAACGGTCAACTCTGATCAGACGGTCCAGATTTCATCAGCAGATCAGACGGCTCCAGATTCAATCAAGCGATCAGACGGCCCAGATTTCATCAAGCATCAGACGGCCAGATTTCATCAAGCGATCAGACGAGATTATCAAGATGACGGCTCAGATCGAGTCAACAAGATCAGACGATCCAGATCGGTCAGCGAGATCGACGCTCCAGATCTCGTCCGCTCATCCGACGGTCCAGGTTAATCCGCATTATTTTATTATATTTTTATTATAAATTAATTTCAGAAATAATAAAAATAGCAAAAATAGTAAAAAATTTATAAAAATTCATAAAAAATTCAAAAAAATTCAGAAAAATCAGAAAAATCCAGAAAAATCAAAATATTTATTTTTATATAAATTTATTTTTTTTATTTTTTATTTTTTAATATTTTTAATGTGTATTTATACACAAATTGCCTTAGAAATGCATATTTAATGCATGAAAAATATTTTAATATATTTAAATATTGTGTTAATGTGATGATTTTTTAAAAAAAATAAAAATAAAATAAAAAAAATAAAAATAATAATAAAAAATAATATAAATAATAAAATGAAAAATTGGATTTTCCAAAAACAAAATTTAAAAAAAAATAAAATAAAAAAAATGATTTTTGGACTTAGAAAAATATATTTTCATAAATAAAAAAAATCAATTGATTAGATCATAGGATCATCAAAAATGATTTTTATAAAAAATTGAAAATTTAATGAACTTAAATGAAAAGAGTTCAAAAAATTAAAATTGATCAACAAATTAAGTTCTTTTTTAAAAGAACTACGTTTTGTCTGATCTCGATTAGCGAGTACGTAGGCACCTGCGGGGCGACATAAAAAATAAAAAAAAGTTTTGTTTTTTATAAATAAATATTTGTAAATATAAGAATTTTGTTGATTATGTTCTAAAAAAAAATAAAAATAAAAATGAAGAAAAACATAAAAAAATAAAATAATGATTTGACTTGTAAATATTTGTTATAATATATTATTTGATTTTTGAGCATGAAAAGGATAGATTAGAAATTTAAAATTCCAAAAGTGGTAACCATTTGGTTTTAATAGGTTAGCCCCCGAATCCATGATATCTGGTTTTAAAAGTTTGTTTTTTAAATCAAATTTTCGCAGACTAGTAGCTAAGTTAGGATCAACCGACCCATTGATCCTAGCTTTTATTTTTTTTCCCGATTTATATCGGGTGGCGACTCTAAATTTTTTTAAAAATTTCTTTTAACCCCTAGTCGAGGATTCATGTTAAATGGGTTCGGGTTTAATGTGAATCGGGTTAGGAGAAATGAACCAGATAGATGGAAAAAATCCAGGCTCGACAGCTTGGCGACTCCACTGGGGACTATAATTTTTTTTTAAAAAAAAAGAGGGCTAGCCACTTAGGAATTTTAAATTTTAAATTTATCCTTGCTCAATTTTTGTGAATATATGATTCTTTGTATATTATCTTGAATATTTTTTTGTAAATATATACTAACCTTGCAAAATATGAAAAAAATAGAAAACAAAAGTTTGATTTCTTTGTTTGCATTTGCATTAAATGTGTGCTAGATACGGTCGTACCAGGGCCGTCTTAAGAGCCTAAGCGAGGAGGACGAAGTAAGGTCCGGGGCTGTGGCTTTCCACCCTCTAGATCAAGAAATGTCCTCCCACTCCGGTTTAGTATCACTAAATCGGGGAACCTATAGAACCCTACCAAATCATGCATTCATTAGCATGGGATTTGACCAACTTTTTTAAAAAAATGAAGTTAAAAAATAAATGTACATATGTAAATAAAAAAAATAAAGAAAATTCTAAAAAAAAATAAAAGCTGTCAAAAAAAAAAAATTTTAAATATTAGCTTATACCTTTTAAAAATTTTCAGAAAATGATGTCTTCAACCGACAGTAGCGATAGCTTATGGGCTCGCCTTATTAGAGAAAATCGAGTGGAACCTTTCAAGGATCCAATGCTCCTACTGGACCGATGGTTTGTCAGTTTTACTCCAGTCCAAAAGTCATTCATTGAGATAGGTTAGGCCCAATCCTCAGCCTACCAAAGATCCATGTTCCATTCACCATGTTCCGGGCCCTCACTCATCTATGGGAACCTGAAGAAGCTGTCTTCCGTTTGGTCAGCATGTACTTAGCCCAACCATTGAGGAATATACTAGACTACTCCAAGCACCTCCTACCTCTGAAGGAATCTATATTCCAAATTTCAAGCATAGCCCGGTCCGTGTTATATCAGAATTTTTGGGGATCAAGAGGGGACCAATTGTTGAAGCTATCAATGATTGCAATGAATATTGCATCCGCTTAACCACACTGATGGACTGGTTTGGAACTCCTGAATACTTTAAAAGCAACCGATCCACTTTCAGTATACCACTTGAAGTTTGGGAAGAAAACCGGGTTAATGCCTTCATAGTAGCTGCTTTTGCAACCATTCTCTTCCCTAATGGCAATTTGTTCATCCACTTCCGGGTCATAGAGCTGGTTTCTCAATATTTAGCTGGCAAATCCTATGTTCCCGCTCTTCTAGCCGAACAAGTCCGTAGTCTGAATCACATCAAGTCTAAAGGACAAGGCAAGTTCAAAGCAAGCATGCACTTACTAATGGTTTGGTTTGCTAGCCACATTAAGCACTACGGAAAAGACTTGGCTAATGGATCCCTCATCAGCCTGAAATATGATCTCATCCAATCCTTTGCTGAAAGGGTCCACATGGAAGATGATCATCCTTTATGGGATATAATTGCCATTCTTGAAGACATGCCACCTGAAGACATGATGTGGCAAGCTCGCTGGTTCAAAATCCCTGCAGCCATCCTAAGTTGCAAGGAATACATGGCAGTACCCCTAATTGGACTCACCGGCTGTACTGGTTATTACCCCTCAAGTGTTATCAGACAGTATGGTATGCTGCAAGATATTACTGTCAAGCCTAATTTGGAGCAAGTCACTCTGGATTATTTGGATCCAACCAAGATACTACCAGCTAAAGAATCAAGCTAAATCAAATCCGAGCTATATGGGAAAATAGAGAGGTGAAGCCGGTTTTTGAAGTCGAGCCAGAAAATAAGGAAACAAGAAGTATAGAGCAACCAGGTGGTATGTGGCTAGCCAAATGAAGAAGAATAAGGATATTCGATATGAAGCTCCCGATGTCCTTCAACCAGCACCATCGGAACCTGACCCTGAAACAATTGCTTACATGGAAGCTGTTTCGGCTCGCCTGGAAGTATGTCACCGAGATTTCCAAGAAAGAGAGAGGGAAATGGTGGATCGCCTGCAAAGTGCTGGAAGCAGAATTTCATTTTAGAGGCTGAGTTGAAGGCAGCTCAAAAGAAAATTCTAGCCCTGGAAGACAAGATTGTTTGCCCCACTAAGACAAGAAGACTGGTTTAGTTGATTTAGGTTTAGTCCTTAGGAATCAAGGTTCTTTGAAACCATTAGAAAGTAGTTTTAATTCAGTCATAGGAAATAAGGTTTCTAAACCATTAGAGTTTTTGTTATGTTAAACATTATCTTTTAATACAAATTTTTTTAAAAAAAAATCATTGGTCAATATCCCCATTTGCATCTGTGTGATAGCATATCTGCATTCTTGCATATGTATATTAATTCATTTATTCTAAAAAAAATATATATTAATAAATGATAAATGTCCAGGTCTAGCAAATTCGAGTTTAAAACTTGAAAGATAGCGTCCAAGCCGGTTAGGAGCCCTATTGTTACCAGATCCCGAGCTAAGATGTCTAACACCGGGAGTAACCCCACAGACCAGACCAATGAACAAAGACTCAACACCGTGGAACAAACCCTCCTTGGAATTGCTGAACAGATGCAGGCTTTAACACAGAGTCTTGCCCAACTCAAGACCCCTACAACTCCTGAAGAATCCTCAAGGGCACAGAAAGGAAAAGAAATTGAGGGCAGCTTATTCAGCAAGAGGAGTCATCAAATGAGTTTAATGCGGCTGAGTTGAAGAAAGAACTGGAAGCTCAGGCTAAAGAAATGGAGAGAAAACTGTTTGAGAAAATGAAGACGTTCGATGGTTTTGATCAAACCGCGATCTGAATTGCCTCAATATGAGGAAGGTGCCTTCCCTGAGAAATTTAAGGCACCGGAATTTGAAAAATATGACGGGACAGGTTGCCCTAATATGCATACCAGATTGTATGTACGACGAATGGGGCAATATGCAAAGTTTGACAAGCTGATGGTGCAAACCTTCCAGGACAGTCTTACTGGTGCTGCTTTGGCCTGGTACGCCCAATTAGACCACAAGAAATTGATACTTGGGACAAGTTGGCTAGGGCGTTTTTTAATCAGTATAAGTTTAACATTGAGATGGCGCCCTCGGTATGGGATTTAAGCAATCTGAAGAAGAAAGAAGAGACTTTCAAGGAGTATGCTCAGCGCTGGAGAGCATTGGCTGCAAGGATCACCACCCCGATGCCTGAAAGGACCTCACTTTCACTTTTATCAACACGCTAGAGGAACCTTTCTTTTCCCATCTGATTGGGCATGCATCAGCAAGTTTCTCAGAAGTGGTGATAGCTGGGTGCAGGATTGAGAATGCAATTTCAGAGGAAAATTGCAACAAGAAAAGAAATATACTGCACCGAGAAATGTCCCATACAAAGGGAAAGATTCAACCGTCAGCATGGTCAATACTTCAGATGCAACTGGCCCTACTAAGTCTTTCGTGTTGTCAACAAATCAGAATCAAAATCAGAATAAGGATCAGACTCAACAAAGTGCAGTCCCAAATCAACAATCAAGGTTCAGCAGGCGGAACTTCACTCGAATTCCGGTTCCCCTTAGCCAAGTATTAGCTAAATTAAGGGCCGATAATCTGATCAATCTTGAAGTTCCTAGGGAAGACTTAAAGCCTAGATATTACAATCCTGAGCTGAAGTGTGAATATCACATGGGGCAAATCGGGCATTCAACAGACAGATGCTGGAGGCTTAGGCATAAAATCCAAGATCTTATTGATGCAAAAGTCATCCAGTTGGATTTCGTTGAGACTCCAAATCTCTACTAACCCACTGCCAAACCATGGACCAGTCATCAATATGATCACCGCTGAAGTGCCGGATCAAGAAATCAATCTGGATGAGTTGCCAATCACCATAGAACAAGTAGCATGGAACCTTCGCCAGAAGGGTCATTTGCTCAATATGAATTTAAGAGACCGCACCAAAACCAGGCCTGCTATTTACAAGCTACTACAAGAGGAACTATTAAAAAAGAAGAGATTCTGGAAATGTTGATCCCGAAACCAAGGAGATCGAGCACACAGGCTGAGTTATGGGAAAGGTATCAGGCTGGAGATCCAACCATTGGAACCCTGGGAAATGATGGAAAATACCAGTATTTAATAGATTACTGGTTTGAGCCCCGTGTCTATGCTGACGCTCCTCCAACTGGATGGGGTCCAGAATTTGAAGAGGAAGATAAGAAAGCAAAAGAAGACGAGTTTGTGTATGATCGAAGGTGGACCTAGATCCATCAAAATCGAAATAGGCAAAGGTAGTGAAGATGGATCAACTTCATCAAAGCCTAGAACTATACCTTTCACATACCCCTTGCTGTGAATGATTATAAAGCCGCTCCATTTGATTATAAGGCGGTAAATCATGCTTCAATGGCCATGGTTGGTGGCCTTACTCGCTCAGGAAGAGTTTATGAGTCGACCGGAAAGAATGCAACTGTGAATATGCCACAGCAGCAAAATGAAGAAGGAAGAAAGATGAAGAGAAGTCAGCATTGGCAAAACTGATGAAAGCAAGTGAATACAAGGTTGTCGAGCAGTTGGCCAAAATACCTGCCCAAATATCGCTCATGAGTCTGCTGATTAGCTCTAATGTACACCGTGAGGCTCTTTTCAAAGCCTTAGAAGAAGTAAAGTTCCAGAAGGTGTATCAGAAGAAGCCTTGGGGCATATCATCAACTCAATCTTTGCAAATGAGCAAATCATTTTCTCATCTGAAGAACTGGGAGAGGAAGGATCAACATAACAAGGCCCTCTTCATCGTAGTCAAAAGCTGTGGAAAGATCGTCTCTCGAGTATTAGTTGACAATGGATCCTCTTTGAATGTGTGCCCCTTAGCCACTTTGAGCTTATTGGAAATTGAACCGTCAGACATCAAACCAAGCTCTATTGTGGTTCGTGCTTTTGATGGATCAAAAAGAGATATAATAGGTGAAGTGGAGTTAGAAGTCACATCGGGCCTCAAACTTTCATTATTCCTTTCAAGTGATTGATATCCCCAGAACATTCAATCTGCTGTTGGGAAGACCATGGATCCATGCTGCCAGCAATACCATCAAGCCTGCACCAGAAAGTTAAGTTCATAACCAATGGTCAACTCATCACTGTTATGGGAGAACAGGATTATGCCATTTACAAGGAGACAGCTGTCCCTACATTGGAAAAGAAGGAGAAGAAGACTTCGGGCTTCAAATGTTTGATGAAGTCTGTATGATGATGAGAAAGAAACTCAGGTGGGAACCTTTGGATGGGTTATTCCCCCACTTGTGCTGAAGTGGTGGAAATGAAAAACCAAATGAGAAGAAGGAAGCTCGACAAGGAATATGATCCAATCATCAAAATTCCTCACATCAGCCATTCCTTTCCAAAGCCACATCATATCCAGCAGCCAGATGATATCAAAGAAGATGCTTCATCCAAAGAATGATCTTGAGAAATTGGTTCTCTATGCCTTGCGCTAGTATTAAGTCTTTTAAGTAAGAATTATCTAAGACTAGATTTGTGTTTTGTTTTTTCAGTATTATGTGATGCTCAAATAAGTGTACTTAAACACCGTCCCAGTTTAATAAAATTTATTTCCATATTCTCATACATTCCTCATTCATATTCAACCAGATTCGACAATTGTGATGAAGTTCAGGGATATCTCGCGCGTATAATTAATGAAAATATCAATATCACCTCTAACTCTACTGGGTTAGATGTTGAAGATGATATTGATTATCAATTTAGAACACAAGAAATTTGGCAAATTTTGAACAAGGAAGATTGAAATTCCCGAAACCATTGAAGTGATTAATTTGGGAACAAGTGAAAACCCTAGGAATCTGAGGATAGGGGGAAAATTGCCTGAGAGCACGGCACAAGATTTAACCAAGTTATTAGCCGAATACTTGGATGTTTTTGCATGGTCATACGATATGCCTGGTTTAGACCCATCCATTGTGGTTCACAAATTGCCAACAAAGGAGGATTTTAAACCTATAAAGCAAAAATTAAGGCGATTTAGGCCGGATTTACTCCTCCAAATCAAGGATGAAGTAAAAAAGCTGCTTGAAGTAGGATTCATTGAGGTTTCTGATTATTCGGATTGGGTATCAAATATAGTACCAGTACTTAAGAAAAACGGGAAAGTAAGAATCTGTGTGGATTTCAGAGATCTAAACAAAGCAACCCCGAAAGATAATTTCCCGTTGCCTCACATCGATGTTTTAGTACAATACCGCTGGAAATCATCTATTTTCATTCATGGATGGATTTTCAGGGTATAATCAGATATTAATGGCCGAAGAAGATAAGGTCAAAACCACATTTTACAGCCTGGGGAACTTTTTGTTACAAGGTCATGCCTTTCGGTCTCAAGAATGCCGGGGCAACTTATCAACGAGCAATGCTTGCTATACTTCATGATATGATGCACAAAGAGGTGGAAGTATATGTAGATGATATGATCGCCAAGACAAAGGAAGGAGATGATCATGTAGTGGTGTTAAGGAAGCTTTTTGAAAGATTAAGGAAGTTCCAGTTGAAATTGAATCCAGAAAAATGCACTTTCGGAGTGACATCTGGAAAATTATTAGGATTCATGGTTAGCCAAAAGGGGATAGAAATCGATCCTGATAAGTCAAGGCGATTCAGGATTTGCCTCCACCAAAAACATTAAAGGAAATCAGAGGCCTCTTGGGAAGGTTGAATTACATTGCTCGATTCATATCACAGCTGATAAGTGCCAACCGCTGTTTAAACTGCTAAAGAATGCCCTAATTGAATGGAATGACGAATGTGAAAAAGCCTTTAATCGGATAAAGCAGTATCTGACAATCCACCAGTACTGGTTACTCCAAAACCGGGAAACCATTGTTCTTGTACTTGACAATTCTTCCTGAATCTATGGGTTGTGTGCTGGGCAAAAAGATGAGGAAGGAAAAGAAAGAGCTGTTTACTACTTAAGCAAGAAATTCTCGAATGGAGAACAAAAGTATTCAGAGATAGAAAAGACCTGCTGTGCATTAGTATGGGTTATGCACAGGCTTAGGCAGTATACGCTCTTCTACTCGATCGAGTTGATTACGAAGCATGATCCATTGCGATACTTGGCACGCAAACCGGCTTTAGTAGGTCGAATCTCGAAATGGCAGATGCTACTTTCTGAATTTGATATCATTTATGTGAATCAAAGTTCAGTCAAAGGACAAGTTTTAGCTGATCAACTCGCAGAAAGCCCGTTGATGACGAAGAATTAAAGGAACAAGATCAGTTTCCAGATGAAGGCATCAGAATAACAGAAACAGAAGCCGAAAACAACAATTGGAAGTTGTATTTCGATGGAGCAGCCAACGTATACGGATGTGGAATAGGGGCAGTCCTTATCTCACCAAAAGAAGAACAGTTCCCGGCATCAGCCAGATTAATGTTTCCTTACACAAATAATGTAGCGGAATACGAGGCATGCATCATGGGATTAGAAATGGCAATTCAAATGAATATTGAGGAGCTCGAAGTGTTTGGAGATTCATCACTTATCATTTTCCAAACTCGAGGCGAGTTCAAAACTAAGGATCCCAAGTTGATTCCTTATCATAATCACTTGGCTGAGTTAACAGGAAGGTTCAAAGAAATTTCCTTCACTTATGTGCCGAGAACTCAGAATCAATTTGCTGATGCATTGGCTACTCTGGCCTCTTTGATCCAATTCACTGAAGGAGTAAGAATACAACCTTTGCAAGTCCGAATAAGAAGTGAACCCGCGTTCTGTGCTGTGATTGAATCAAATGAACCATGGTTTCAAGATATCAAAATTTCTTGCAAACAGGTATTATCCTGAGTGTGCTACAAAAAAGGATCAAAATCATTGAGACGTCTGGCAAGTCATTTCTTGTTAAGTGGAGATACCTTATACAGAAGGTCATTTGATACAACCTTGTTGAGATGTGTAGATGAAAAGAAGCTCAAAAATTAATGGAAGAAGTTCATGAGGGAGTATGTGGACCTCATATGAACGGATATATGCTAGCTAAAAAGATTATGAGGCTAGGATATTTCTGGTTAACCATGGAATCAGACTGTATCAAACATGTGAGATCTTGTCATCTATGTCAAATTTACGCAAACAAGATAAATGCTCCTCCGAAGGAATTACAGTCAATGTCAACACCATGGCCGTTCTCAATGTGGGGAATAGACGTAATCGGGCCAATATCGCCAAAAGCTTCAAATGGTCATCGATTCATACTAGTTGCAATCGATTACTTCACCAAGTGGGTTGAAGCTGCTTCATACGCCAGTGTGACAAAAGCCGTTGTGGTGCGATTCATCAAAAGAGATATCATTGCTCGATATGGAACTCCAGAAAGTATCATTACTGATAATGGTACAAATTTGAACAACAATGCAATGACTGATTTATGTCAGCAATTCAAGATTAAACACCGGAATTCCACTCCATATCGCCCACAGATGAATGGAGCAGTAGAAGCCGCCAACAAAAACATCAAGAGAATCATTGAGAAGATGACAATTGCATACAAGGATTGGCATGAAATGCTCCCATTAGCATTAATGGCATATCGAACCTCTGTAAGAGTGTCAACTGGGCAACGCCCTATTCCCTGGTATATGGAACTGAAGCTGTTTTACCAGTAGAAGTTGAGATTCCTTCGCTCCGAGTATTGGCTGAAACAGAGCTCGAAGAAGCTGAATGGGTTAGACAAAGAGTTGAACAGTTAAATCTTTTAGATGAAAAAAGATTAACCGCCATGTGTCATGGACAATTATATCAACAAAGGATGGCTAGAGCATTTAACAAGAGGGTTAAGCCAAGAAATTTCCAAGAAGGTGATTTGGTTTTGAGAAAAATGCTGCCAAATGTGCAAGATTCCAGAGGAAAGTTCACACCAAATTATGAAGGACCATATATAGTGAAGAAGGTCTTATCGGGAGGAGCATTAATCCTTTCCCAAATGGATGGACCCAATTTAAAGGATCCTGTGAACTCAGATGCTGTAAAGTTATATTATCCTTGATCAATAAAGTTTGTCATTTCAAGTGATCAATTGATTTTATTTTAATTAATTATAAGCAAAGTTGATATTCCTGAAATTCTCTGAAGTCGAATCAAAGCCTGAAATTCTTTAAAGCCTAACCCACAAAATTCTTCTGAACAAATTTCCAATCAAACACCATTTGAATCATCAGAAAAAGAAATTTGAGCATCTTATAATACTGAATGAATGCTTTATACAGTTTGGTCTATTGATTGTTCTTATTTTAAAAGAAAATATTATGGCAAGAATAACTAATTTTGATAGAAAATTGAAGCATGTTGGATTGAAAAAAAAAAAAAGAAGAAGAAAAAAAAAGAAGAAAAAAAAGAAAAAAAAAAGAAGAAAAAAAAAAAAAAGAAAAAAAAGAAAGGAAGAAAAAGAAAAAGAGAAAGAGAAAGAAACCCCAGTGGATTGAAAAATCACAAATACCCTCAGTCTAGACAGATAGTCTAGTACTACCCAGACTCAAAATCCATCCTTTCGAGATGGTGACCCAAAATCCATCCTTTCAAGATGGTGACAAAATTCAGAAACACATCAATTGAAGATGGTGATCAAGACAAAATTCAGAAATTCATCCGCTCAAGATGGTGATCAAGACAGAGTTCAGAAATTCATTCACTAGAAAATATGTTCAAGACAGAAGTTAGAAATCCATCCATTCCAGATGGAAACCAAAGCCCATTGGTCCGGCAAATGACCAAACCCAAAGCCCATTGGTCCGGCAAATGACCAAACCAAAGCCCATTGGTCCGGCAAATGACCAAAGCCCATTGGTCCGGCAAATGACCAAAGCCCATTGGTCCGGCAAATGACCAAACCAAAGCCCATTGGTCCGGCAAATGACCAAAGCCCATTGGTCCGGCAAATGACCAAACCAAAGCCCATTGGTCCCAAATGACCAAACCCAAAGCCCATTGGTCCGGCAAATGACCAAAGCCCATTGGTCCGGCAAATGACCAAACCCAAAGCCCATTGTCCGGCAAATGACCATAACCAAAGCCCATAGTCCGCAAATGACCTAACCAAATCTCAAAATCTAAAGAAAAGCTAAGCAAAAATTGGTTGTCTTTTTGTCTTTGTGGCAAAAGTTTTGTTCAAACTTTACCACAAAGAGGGGCAGCTGTAGACACCCAATTTTTGCCTAATTAATTAAGGCTTAAAATTTAATTAAACTAATTTTTTCCAAAAGCCTTAATTGATGAAATTGGCTAAGTGATCAAGGCACAGGCCAAATGGCCTTTGGTTAAACATATGGACCCAAACACACACTCAAGCTCAAGGACACAGGTTCAAAACCTAGCAAAGGCAAATTTTTGCCTTTTTTATCATTTTGTCTTTTCATTTTCCTCAAATGACTCTTGCCTTACTTTGCATCAGTTTTAACTGACAAAAAATCATTGATTGTCAAAATTGATGATGGGATTGCAAAGTGGTTACAAAATATGAAAGATTAGTGCAAAAAACAACCAAAAAGTTACAAAATTCAATGTATAAAGCATTCAATTGCACATGAATGGGAGTTACAAAAATTGAGTGGATGAATCTGGCATGGATATGAAAACAATCATCAATTCATCAGTTCAAACAATTTAATCATGGATTTTCTAATTAAAATTCGTGAAAAATCAGGGCAAAAATCATTCATTTTTGAAACTGTTCGAAACTGAAAATTGAGCTTGCAACCTATAAATAGAGGTCCTAGGAGCAAAAGGCACAAGTCAATTTCAGAAGAACACATACATAGCAAAGCCAATTCGAAATTCTTGAAATTAGGGTATAGAATTCGAATTTTTCAAATTCGAATTGATTGGATCAGATTTAATCCAAATTGAGTGTTGTAACAATGTTAGAAACTTTATTTGGATGATTTAGTGTGCTTAGATTGTTCGAATTGATCGGATTTCTCTCTGAAAATTTTTTTTATTTGTTCTTCAAACGCCGCCGTACAACCACCACCGGAGCTGCCCCTTGCCGCCGTTTGAGTGAACGCCACCACCACCAAAGGACGCGCCGTCGCAGCAGAGTCGGCCGACAAGCTTCCAGCCGCCGAGGACCACCGGAGCCGCCGGAATCCGCCCCGAAAAGTCGCGTTATCTCTTCTTCACCCGCCGGAGCTCCGAATCCACCCGAAGATCCGAATCCAACCCGGTCGGTCATCGGTCAACGGTCGTCGGTCATCGATCAACGGTCAACTCTGATCAGACGGTCCAGATTTCATCAGGCAGATCAGACGGCTCAGATTCAATCAAGCGATCAGACGGCCCAGATTTCATCAAGCAATCAGACGATCCAGATTCAATCAAGCGATCAGACGGCTTAGATTAAATCAAGTAATTAGACGGCTCAGATCGAGTCAAAGATCAGACGATCCAGATCGGTCAGCACATCGACGCTCCAGATCTCGTCCGCCTCATCCGACGGTCCAGGTTAATCCGCATTATTTTATTATATTTTTATTATATAATTAATTTCAGAAAATAATAAAAAATAGCAAAAAATAGTAAAAAATTTATAAAAATTCATAAAAAATTCAAAAAAATTCAGAAAAATTCAGAAAAATCCAGAAAAATCAAAATATTTATTTTTCATATAAATTTAATTTTTTTTTATATTTTTTAATTTTTTTAATATTTTAATGTGTATTTATACACAAATTGCTTTTAGAAATGCATATTTAGTGCATGAAAAATAATTTTAAAATATTCTAAATATGTTGTGAATTAATGTGATGATTTTTTAAAAAAAATAAAAATAAAAATAAAAAAAATAAAAAATAATAATAAATAAATAAATAATATAAATAAAAATGATAAAATTGGATTTTCAAAAAACCAAAATTTAAAAAAAAATAAAATAATAAAAAATGATTTTTGGACTTAGAAAAATATGTTTTCATGAAATAAAAAACCAATTGATTAGATTATAGGATCATCAAAAATGGTTTTCACAAAAAATTCAAAATTTAATGAACTTAAAATGAAAAGAGTTCAAAAAATTAAAATTGATCAAAAATTAAGTTCTTTTTTTAAAAGAACTACGTTTTGTCTGATCTCGATTAGCGAGTACGTAGGCACCTGCGGGGCGACATTAAAAATAAAAAAAAAATGTTTTGTTCTTTTAGTAAATAAATATTTTGTAAATATAAATATTTTGTTAATGATTAGTTCTAAAAAATAATAAAAATAAAAATGAAGAAAAGCACATAAAAAAATAAAAATAAATGATTTGACTTGTAAATATTTGTTATGAAATATATTATTTGATTTTTGAGCATGAAAAGGATAGATTAAAATTTAAAATTCCAAAAGTGGTAACCGATTTGGTTTTAATAGTTAGCCCCCGAATCCATGATATCTGGTTTTAAAGTTTGGTTTTTTAAATCAAATTTTTCGCAGACTAGTAGCTAAGTTAGGATCAACCGACCCATTGATCCTAGCTTTATTTTTTCCCGATTATATCGGTGGCGACTCTAAATTTTTTTAAAAATTTCTTTTAACCCCTAGTCGAGGATTCATGTTAAATGGGTTCGGGTTTAATGTGAATCGGGTTAGGAGAAATGGACCAGATAGTGGAAAATCCAGGCTCGACAGCGTGTTTTTTTAACAACTAAGCAAAAGTTCATCCAAGAACTTTATAGGGCTGAAACTTCATTATAGGTTCTTATGGGTTTTCTATGCTTTATAATTCCATTCCAAATTCATTTCTACTCGTGAATACATATTATCTATAAATTAAAACTTGAATTGATTAAGGAATAGGTTCACTCTATTATGCAACTGAAAACCTCATTATAGGATATAAATATTCATATCGTGGTTAAATAACAAATACAACGTTCTAGATCGTATCCTGAAATGACCTTACTCAAGATAATACAAGTTTCTTGAAATAAAATATAAGGCACATGTGGATTTCCTTTATAAGGCTAAATCATACACATGTAGACTTCCTATATGTTGTTCTTAGCTTTTCATGATATTCACTACTAGAAGAGTTGTTTAACTTTGTTAGAACATGATTCAAATAAGATTACAAGAATATATGATATTTCCTATTTTCGTAGGCTAACCAAATCATGTAGGGTCCAAAATAGGAATGCAACCGAGACGGTTTTGATGGGTATACTAAAACCCTAACCTAACCTAATAGATTCCCAAAACTCCTCCCAAACCTTATAGGGTTTTTATTTATGAACCCAAACTTGCTAGACAAACCTTATAGGGTACCCGAACCCAAACCCGAACCCGAAACCCGATATAAAATTACAATCATTACATAATAAAATATTTAAAAATATCATTATAAATGTTTTTTTTCATCTTTTTCTATTTTCGATCAGTTCCCACTTATAGGTCAAGAAAAAAACTCTTATCATTACTCATGTAATCCTCTTTATAAAATCCCAATCATTTTCATGAGAAGAAAATCATTGAATGAAACAGTACATCAACGGAAGTGAGAGCTTGAATTTGACGAGAGTAAGCCAAGACTAAGACTAAAAGTGAAGACCATAGAGTATTAGTCTACTGTTTTAGGGTTTTTTACTTTTTTCTAAATGATTGAATAAAAAAGAAAGAAATAGCTTTACAATTTATGGAGCACAACTGGTTAATTTCAGAGACTAAGGCTAAACATAATATATATATTTATATATTCAAATGAGTTCGGGTTTCCCAACGGGTTTTATACTTGTCCCAAAACCTATCCCAAAACCCTATAAGGTTTTATTATTGATCCAAAAACCCATCCCAAACCCTATAGGGTATTTTTCTGTTGGGCGGGTTGGGTACCCTATAAAAACCCGCCCACTTACATCCCTAGTCTAAAAGTAATCAATTCTTTTCCTAGTTTTCTAAGCATAGACATAATATAGGCTTTATGATAATATAGATGTTACCTTAGTTAGATTAAGATACAAGTGATAGCGTCTTCCCCTTGTATGAACCATAACCAATGTTTTAGGAACAAGAAAGTGAGTTGCATTTCTAAGAATAATCCTATATGATAAAGACATGCCTTACCTTTAGATTTCACTTTGATAATTGAATTTGTTTTTTAGCTAAATGGTCCTTGATATGGTGGTTGCGGTTCACAATAAGGTATTTTATGATATTGTATTTGATGTGTTTTGTGTTTTATGTGGTGGGTTCACAGTGGAAATATGGGAAGAAAGTGATGTTATTTATCCTTAGAATTTGACTTATGTATGGATGAGGAATGAGAATCACGTTCAATATTTGTAGGAGTTATTGTCTTTGTTTGTTTGCTCATAGGAGCTTTAATTGATGAATCATATTTAAAGAGGATTATGATGATAGTATAGGGTATGAATGGGGAAGGTTTCTACACGGCAAGTTGGCAATTGGTTGACTAATTCTTTGTCTCGAGACTTCTAGTGAATTCATGACAAAACAAAGGAGAATTAAATTGTTTTTGCTATCTAATTTCTTGTATCTACTTGTCTAATGACTTTTCGATAAATTGAGGGAAAAGAACCAATTTTCATAAGCAAGATTGGAGTTTTCATGTTCATTAATGCATAAGCTAGATGAGATTTGCTATTTGATGCGTATCACTTTCAATTAGACTTCAACTTGATCTATTTGTTGAAGTAAGTGACGCTATTCTCCTTCAAGAAGTGGTGACTGGTTTCAGGATACAAATAGAGTTATATTCCACTTGTTTAATCTAATAAAACATCCAACAGACTAAATATCTAAGTATCTTGTAGGTTTTACAGTCATATGCGTATAATTATGTTAGTTTTTAAGAAAACTTATATTAAATTTCGTCTATAGGTTTTATATTTTTCTTAGATAATTTTGAGTTGAAATTTTACATTTAAAGCTTAAGTAATTGAATATTTTTAGGTTTTCTCTTACGCAATTAAGGTTTTCGAGGTCGATAGGTGAAATTAGGATATTAACATTTGAATTCATAATTATAATATTTAGAATTTTATTTGAACTCTAGATTTGAAGTGTTTCACTGTTTTTAGTTATACCGTGTATATTTCATCTTTGGCAATTTATCTAAAAATTTCTCTTCACTGACCAATAGACTCTAAAAATTAATTTTCTCTTATTTCTCTTAATTTTTAAGGCGTAGCACTTTTATTTAGTGAGTTATGATCCTTTTGTATATAATCTTATCTTTTCACATGCTTAGAAATCTCTAGACCTTAGATTTTGATGATGATAAGATGGCTTGATATTTTGCTTATTTCTTCAATGCATTTAGCGATGCATGGTTGGAATAAGGGAATAAATTATAAGCTAAGTGTGAACTCATCAAATAAATAAGTTGTGTGTAAATGCATTAAATGCATAAACTTATGTGTGTGAGAAAGCATTTAAGCTCTTATTCTTGATGCATCCAAGAGGTATGATTTAGATGGAGAGAAAATAAAAGAGTTGAGTTGGCATTCGTCCTTTTCATCCATTTTTAGAAGAAAGGTCATTTTCAATAGTCAAAACTTAAACTTTATGGCTCTTTTGGTTAGTCTTACAAGCAAGGTGTGCCTTCTCCCCTTCTCCTGCTTGTCTTAGACGGTTTCAAGCTCAATAAAAGTGACACACTTTGATATATTTAAATGACTAAAAGTAAATATCTAAGCCATACCGTAATGTATAAAGTAATATGCGTATTAACATATTAATTAGTTTGAGAACAATTTTTAAAATTCATCTAAGGCCTCATATTAATCCTAGATTATTGTTGAGTTGAAATCTTGAATGTGAAGTTTACGTTGTTGAGTATTTTTAGAATTTTGGGTTTTAATTTCCATATATTCAAAATTTCCTACTAGCATATTGGTGTAATCCATATTTTTAATTGAGGTCTAGATTTATAGATATTGAATATGTTATTAATCTTATAGCATAATTTTATAATCCAGCCATTCATTTTAAACTATAGTTTTATAACACAATAGGTTCTAAAAATCAATCGTCTTTATTGCACTTGAAATCTAAGGTTAACTATGACTACTTGTTGAGTTATTGATTCGAGTTACAACCTAAAATTATTTATCCTGGTTATTGTTAATAGTAAATGTTCTAATGTTACTTTAGGGTTTAAAATACTGGAAATTTCTCAATAGCAATCATATTACTATCTTATCATGTGTAAAATTTATTTTCTAAGTTTAAGGTAGAAAAACTTTGGTGTTTACAGTAACAATCGTTTTATTATCGATCATCGTTTCTCTAAAGTTATGGAAGTTAATTTTGTGTCTCAAAATTTTATTGGTAAGGGTTCCAATCTCCTAACTATAATCAAATTATTCGCGCTTTAATATTCTTAAATCGCTAAAAATTGAGAATGTCTTTTGCAACTTTTTCTCAAAGCTCTTAAAAGTTCTATGTTATATTTTTAGTAATTATCATATTTATGTTGTACAAAATTAGGGGGTTTACACCAATAGTTCACGACCTGCCATTTCTGTGGCCACCAAATAACGGTTTGAGAAGTATTCTTGATTAGAATTAAATTACATACAAAATATAGTTATGTCTTTATTAAAAAACATAGGTTACAAAACCCTAAAAATACATATCACATTTGTGTAATTTACCTTACATACAAATGACCTCCTTCATGATTTAAGAGTCAATGCAAGATTAAAAACTTAAGTATCAAAATATAATAGAGATAAGTCCTTAGTGAAGATGCTTATTTGTTGTTCATAAAGAGGAAGACATCTACTAGATTTCAACTAGCAGTAATCCTTTCATAAGCAAGATGATAGGGTAATGAATAATGAATTTTGTTATAGAAAGTATAGGTAGATAAAAACCTTTGTATTTAGCTTTAGTGGAGCTTAGGAAAAAAAGAAAAGAAAAGAAAGAAGATAGGCCGTATCTTAGACTATTAGAAGATGAGATTGCATCTAATAAGGACTACATACCCTACTATGGATCACTAGGTATCTTAATAGTTAGCTTTGTTCATACGAGCATAGGAGATCAAGGAGACAATGGGATATGTATAAGGAAATGCCTAGTTATTCCCCACCGGATAAAATGGATCCGGGCCTAATGGGTCTTGGTTAAAAAAATCAAGAACTAGATTTTGCCTCGTTTAGGTAGGGTTGGTTCTTGAACTAAGGGTCTGTTGGTTCAAGGTTTAAGAGCTGAACCTTGAATTGCCTTTGAACAATTTTTTTACTATATATTAAAATATAAAATTTTAAATAAAAAAATGAAAATTGGAAGTTAAATAATTAACAAACTTCTTAGTCTAGATAGATTTCCTCCAAGTTTTTTTATTATGGTTTCACCCGTTATTTGAAAGGATATTATTACTACCAACTAAGAATTTTTTTTGTTTAGTTAGCTCTTAAGACAAATTAATAACACAATCATTGTATTGATGCTCTAAGTTGATAATGCATGAAAGATGTTAGACTTTAGACCCAATTCATGTCATAATGAACTCTATAAAGCCATCTCAAAAAATTTTTACTTTAAGGATTAAAGAGGTTCTCAAACCCCATCTTAGGAAGGAGCAATCCACCTTTCTTGTTGGCAGAAAGATTTTTTATGATACCTTCATTGCTTAAGAGTTAGTCAATAGCTATCATCTTAATTATTGACTTTCTAGATCTACTATCAAAGTTGACATCATAGAGACCTTTGGCATCTTAAATTTAAGCTTCTTAGAAAATATTCTCTCATATGTGGATTTTCCTCCCCATTCAAGAAAACTTTGTTGCAACGTTTCTCTACATAAAAAATTTCTCTTAACACTAATGGTGAACTTGTGACTTTCATTTCTAGCCATAAAGGTCTCAGGCAAGGGGACCCTGTAAAGAAAATTGTTTATAAAGCTAAAGTCAGATGGGAACGATAGTTAAAGGAGGCCTTGTAATCCTAAAGCTTGAAATTAGGAATAAGGTGGCCAATTATAACATGTTTACACATTTGTTGCAGAGTTGTTAGAGGCATATGGATAAATTGGGTGTATCTCATTTTTCATTAAAGGTAAGAGCTTTAGGTTAATTAAACCTTTTAATGTTCATGGACTTAGACAAAACTCTTAAAGTTATGTGACATGGTAGACAATTTTTCTATTTGGAAGGTTGGAATAGGCTCTCTATTTCACTTTAGTTTTATTTTTGGCTTTCTCTAGGTCCCCTAAATAACATCTTTAATTCAAGTGAAATGATTACTATTGGTTTTCCTTGAATGCTAGATGTTGTTATTATTGAACTTGTGTGCTCAACGTAAATTTTGATGAGAAAATTAATCGTATAATTAACTACTCAATTTTGTTAAGTTACACTTAATTATTTAAACAATTTAAATGAAAAAAATGCTTGAATAGATATGTGTGTGTGTGTGTTTTGTGTTTTGGTTATGCTTAGTTTTTACAGATTGTTTCAAGCACATTTTAGACCTTGATTCCTTTAGAATCTCTTAATCTTAAAACATAAAATTGTAGAACTCTCTCTAAGCTTTCTGTAGCATCTTGAATCACCTCAATCGGAGTTCGAACGAGAAAGATATGTCTAGAATACAAAAGCATATCAAAACTATCAAGGAGCATACCGACTTGTCGGTACAAGTTGTTCAAACAATAGTTTGAATCGTGGAATTATCCATGGGTGCAAAAATTGCACTAGCTAGCCGATATGGCTTTGGACCAACGAGCTGGTAGGCAAAAAATAACTGCTGTAGCATTTTCAATCCGACCATTAGTAGCTGTTTTGAGGGGCGATGGCTAGCTTGTTTTGAGAGCTTATAAATAAAAATTCTTAAAGGATTTTTGGATTTAATTGAGCTTATTTTTTTTATACAAAATCTTGTAAACGCTACCTAGCTTATATTGCAATTTGTATATTATTGTGAGTAAGAAACTTACTATAGTGCTAATTGTTTTGTAATTGCAATCTTTATAAGAGTACTATTCTATAGTTTTGTTGAGATTTTCTTAGTGAAGTATTGAGTTGAATCTAGTGTGTTTGATATTATAAAGATTTAAATTAAGCATTTGTATTGTTAATATGTTGAAATCTTCTATCGAGGCATTTTGTTTGTTGTAAATAAAGTGGTGTAGTCCCTCCATTGAGGGAGGCATTTGTGTGGATCGTGGAGTTTAGGAGGGTAGATCAAACTCCACGTTATATCACAATGCAAACTTTAAGTTTTTGAGGGGAAATTGAAACTAGGCTTAATCCACATTTCTTAGGTGTTACTTAGTTTCTACAATTGATATCAGAGCATCTTTTTCACAAAAAGTTGAGTTTTAAATGTACAACATTGGTTTTTCATGTTCTTGGAGCTCAAATCATGTTTTTTCATGCTTAATGGATCTAAACAAACTTGTATGAATGATTAAATTTCAATTAAAGTGTTTTTAGAAAAATTTGTGCACACTTTTGAGGAAAATTCATGCATTTTTGAAATCCTATCATGCTCTTCTTAACTAAAACATGCACAAATTTGTGATATATGGATTTTCATGAGTTTTGGCTGCTTGAACATGTTTAAAACACCTTTTAGAACTTGTATGTTGCTTGTACTTTTCTCTTTACATGTCATGTATTGAATTTGCCTTTTTGATGAGTCTAAAAGGGGAGAAAAGTTTTTGAGCATAATTGAGAAAACTTTTTTAAAACCCGATGCTTGATGAAGGGAGTTAGTTTGTCGTGATTGTCCTTATAAAAAATGGGGAGATCGTTGAACTTGTGTGTTCAACATAAATTTTGATAAGGAAATTAGTTGTATAAATTAACCACTCAATTGTGTTAAGTTATACTTAATTAGTCAAGTAATTTGAATGAACAAAATGCTTGAATATATATGTGTGTGTTTTTTGTGTTTTAGGTGTGCTATGTTTTTACTGGTTGTTTCAAGTACGCTTTATACCTCTATTCCTTTAGATCTCTTAAAGCTCAAACATGAAAATCATAGAGCTCTCTCTAAGCTTTTTGCAGCATCTTAATCACCTCAATTGAAGTATGGAAGAGAAAGATATGACCAAAATATGAAAGAATATCGAAGCTATCAAGGAGCATATTAGCTCGTCGGTACAAGTTGTTCAAACAACAACTTGAATTGTCGCATTATCCATGGGTGCAAAAATTGCATTAGCTAGACGATATGGCTTTGGATCAACGAATCGGTAGGCAAAAAAAACCGCTATAGCATTTTCAATCCGATCGTTCGTGGTTGTTTTAAAAGACAATTGCTAGCTTGTTTTGAGAGCTTATAAATATAAGTTCACAAAGGATTTATAGGGGTTAATTGTGCTTATTTCTTATATACAAAATCCTTGTAAATACGTCCAAGCTTATATTGTAATTTGTATATTGTTGTGAGTAAGAAACTTACTATAGTGCTAATTGTTTTGTAATTGCTATCTTCAAGAGCACGATACTATAGCTTTGTTAAGATTTTCTTAGTAAAGTTTTGGGTTGAATCTAGTGTGTTTGATATTGTAAAGATTCAACTCAAGCATTTGTATTGTTGATGTGTTGAAGTCCTCTATTGAGGCATTTTGTTTGTTATGAATAAAGTGGTGAAATCCTCCATTAAGGGAAGCATTTGTGTGGTTCGTGGAGATTAAGGGGCAGACCAAACTCCATGTTATATCGTGGTGCAAATTCTTCTGTCCCTAGCTCTTTAATTATTATTGTTGTTTATATTAGTTGTCGTGCATGATTTAGACTTTAAGTTTTTGAGAAGAAATTAAAATTAGGCTTAATTCACATTTCTTAGGTGTTACGTAGTTTCTACAGTTATCCCATTGAAAATGTTATGTGCTTGAGTTTGGGATCTAGTCACTGGTTGGTGTAAGAACAAATCGTTCATTGTGGTTGATTTGTTCTTGTTAGTATTTCGACCTTTCTTACTTGAACCTATGATGAAAATAGGGTAAGGGCTCGTTCGAGAAAACTCTCTGATCTCTTATGCAAATAAGGAACAAGAAAAAAAAGAAGAAAAACTAATTTAAAATAATGTTAATAACTTTCTTCCCCCTTTTACTTGTCTTAATACCAATATTTATACAAGCAATTCATATAATATTAGGAAAGTAAATAATAATCTAATAAATGATTATTAATATGCCTAACTAATACTCATATTTAATTAAAACCTAATTTAGTCAATAAGCATTTATTCCTAGGATATTTCCTTCTCAAAAGCATTGATAATTATTGAGTTTATTATGCATTATTACCTAAAATATTTCTTTCCCTAAAAGGCATCTCTAACATCACTCTCCCCTTGGATAATGAGCTTGTCCCCAAGCTCAAAGGTGGGATAAAGGCGCTGGAACTCCTCCATGGACACCCAAGAAGTTTCTTCTGGTGGCAATCCTTCCTATTGAACTAAGACTTCAGGTATGCCTTGATTAAGACGGGATCGAAGCACTATAGTAGGAACAGGTGCAACCTTGCTTTTTTTTTAATGGTGGTAATGTGGACAAGGTAATAGGAGCATCTCCAATGAATTGCTTGAGAAGGGCAACATGAAAGACATCATGCATCTTACAATCCAAAGGTAACTCTAAGTGATATGCTATAGAACCAATGCAATGCTTGATGCAAAAGGGTCCATAGAACCTAGAAGATAATTTTTGACATAGGCGAGCAGCCAAAGACAATTGGCGATAGGGTTACAAGTGAAGCCATACCCAATGTCCTACCTTAAAAGTAACTTCTCTGTGTGTGGAATCATACACCTGCTTCATACGATTTTGAGCTTGTTGCAAGAGTAAGCGTATTTCAGCTAACACCTGGTCCCATTGGATGAGGGCACGGTCTACTGCATCCAATTTAGCTAGTCCAGGACAATATGAAGTGAATTTACGTAGGGCTCTTCCATATACTACCTCAAAGGGAGAGGTGCCTAATGAGGTGTGATAGGAAGTGTTATAGTATTATTCAACCCACGATACCCATTTCACCCATTGACGTGGTTGGTCATGAACAAAGCATCGGAGGTACATTTCTAAAGTTCGGTTAACTACTTCTGTTTGGCCATCCGATTGAGGATGATAGGCTGAAGTGAAAGCTAATTTGATACCACAAAGACAGAACAATTCTTGCCAAAATCAACTAGTAAATACAGGGTTACGATCACTCACAATGGCCTTTGGTAACCCATGGAGGAGTACAACCTCATTGAAAAAGACATTAGCAACTCCAATTGCCATATAAGGATGTGACATCGGCAGGAAGTGGGTATATTTAGAGAATCGATCAGCTATAACCAATAACATTGATTTGCCACCAACCTTCGGCAACCCTTCGACAAAATCCATGGACATGTCAGCCCAAACCTGATTTGAAAGGTTCAATGGTTACAATAATCCTGCAGATTGCAAAGTCTCAATTTTGTTACGTTGGCAAGTTTGGCAATTACGAACCCAATCCTGAACGGTTGTTCTCATTCCTTCCCAATAAAAATCGGTACGTACTTGTTGTCATGTCTTCTGGACCCCTTCATGTCCAAGATCATGGAAGGCAGCTAAGACTATTGGTATTATAAGGGAACCAAGCTGCAAGTAAATTCTATTTTTATAGAGGATCACCCCATCTTGCATTAAGCATGGAGAATCCTTCTGTCCTTCTTCTATACAATGCTTCAACTCTCCCAGCTGCTTAAAAGTCTCAACCTCATTCTTGATATCATGAAGCAATAGAAGTCGAGGTTGGAAAATTGCATGTAAAGAGCCATCATCCTCCTCTCTCCTCAAGAGAGCATCTGCAGCTTGATTTATACAACCTGCTTTATACTCGACCCAAATGTCGAATCCCCATAAGTTTATCAATCCAATGCTGTTGAGGAGAGGTAATTAATTTCTGCTCTAATAGATATTTTAAGTTATAATCATCGGTGCGAATGATAAAGGCCTGCCCCCCTAAATAGTGCCTCCAATGTTGCATAGCCTTAGCCAGGCTAATAAGTTCCCTCTCATATGCTGCAAAATTGCTATGCCACTCAGCTAAGCGCTGACTGAAAAAGGCAATAGGATGACCCTGCTGTTGGAGAAAAGCACCAATCTTAGTGCTAGAGGCATCATATTCAATTACAAATTCCTCTGAAAAATTTGGTAATCGCAGAAGAGACGTAGTAGAAAGTGCCTTCTTCAGCTTGGCAAAGGAGGTTGCAACATTCTCATTCCACTCATAGGCATGCTTCTTAAGTAAATTAGTTAGGGGAGGTGCAATTACTCCATAATCTTGAATGAAATGGTGGTAGTATCCTACAAGCCCGAGGAAACTACGAAGTGCCTTAGCTGATTGAGGGGTAGGCCAATCCAATACCGTTGCAATCTTGCCTGAATCCATCGAAACCACCTTTCCATGCACAATATGTCCCAAATAAGCCACTTGCTTTTTACCGAAGGAGCATTTAGATTGTTTCAAGAATAGATAATGTGTGCATAATAATAGGAAAAAATGTCTGACATGTTGGAGGTGCTCTACCCATGTCTTGCTATAGATGAGGATATCATAAAAAACACTAAGAAAAATTTCCGTAGGTACTCTTGGAAGACTTCATTCATTAGTGCTTGAAAGGTAGAAGGAGTATTAGTTAGCCCAAAGGGCATGACCAAGAACTCAAAGTGACTATGGTGAGTTCTAAATGTTGTCTTTTCTATGCCAATAGGGTGCATGCCGATTTGATGGCAGCTAGAGCGCAAATCTAGTTTAGAAAAGAATCGTGAGCTGTGTAATTCATCCAACAACTCTTCCACTACTGGAATAGGGAATTTATCCTTTATCGTTTTGGCATTGAACTCCCTATAATCCACACAAAATCTCCATGTTCCATCATGCTTTCACACTAGTACCACTGGGGAGGAAAAAAGAGACTAGCTTGGTCGTATAATGCCTTGTTTAAGCATTTGTGCACATTGTCGCTCAATGTCGTCCTTCTAAAGGTGAGGGTAATGATAAGGTTGGACAACTATAGGTTTGGCTCCTTATAACAGATAAATGTGGTGGTCTAACCCTTTACTTGGGGGTAACTGGGATGGTTCTTGAAGTAAATCCCTAAGTTCCTTTAGTAACTCCTCCATCATGTATCTCTCAAGTTCTTCCCCTTGTATTTTCTGAATTACCTTTTGAGTCGATCCTCTATTACTGTGCCAAGCAGTCTCTTTCCCTCTTAGTAAAAATGTCATAGTGACACGTTTGGTCCCAAAATTTGGAGCTACTTAACCCCTAGTACAGTGTCACAGCCCACTAACAGAATCATATATAAATCCGTACAAAATGAATTAGAACCTACATGCATGTTGTCGCACTCACAAATTCCTCCACTAGGTAACTTCTCTCCGTTAGCCATAGCTACTCTAAGCCCTAGATGTGTTTTTTAACCCCTATGCCGAGTAGTTTTGCCTTTATCTCATTAATGAAATTGTGAATACTTCCCGAGTCCACCAACACTTGCACCGTATGTTTAGCTATGTATGCCTGCACCTGCATAGTTTGAGTCTATGGAAACCAGTAATAGCATGTAATGATATGTCAGGATCATCAATCTCCTCATTCCTCTTAGAAGTCTTGTCAATCTCTTCTAACCCTAAAAAGAACAATTGCTTACACTTATGGTTCATTGTAAAGGGCTCATCACAATTAAAACACACACCTTTAGCCCGGCGTTCGGCCATTTCGGCTGGACTTAAGCAACGGATGACTGTAGTGACCTTCTTGTGATCTTCAATTACACCTCCACTTCTTCCTGTATTTTTTCGAAAATCCCCATGAACTCTGCTACTCTTGCCTGTCTGGAGTGCCCTCTGATACACTTGTAGCTTACGCTTAAAGGCTTGTGCGAGACTCATTGCTGTTTCTAAATCCAAGGGACATTGCATTTCTACATCCAACCTAATGGCCTCTGTCAAATCTATAGTAAACAAAGCAATTTGCAAGTCTAGATGAATAGCCTTAGTTCGCGCCAATAAGGTTTAGAACTACCTTTGGTACTCTTTAATTGATCTTGTCTGATTCAATTTTTTCTAATTCTCCTTCTGGATTGCCACGTAACGACGGTCCAAACCGAAGCTCTCATCGGCATACGAACTCTTGCCATGTTAATTGGGGCTGTTCACTAGCTAGCTTATAGTGCCATAGTTTGGCTCTCTCGTTATATGGAAAGAAGCTAAATTGACCTTGTTATGTTATGGTATTCCTTAGGTCATAAAAAATTGTTTACATCGATTTATCGATACCAATGGGTCTCCTACTCCATCATAAATAGGAAACTCCAGTTTTGTATAACGGGGAATCATGGGTTGATTGTGATGATCAGGTCTATACTCGAAGCTAACTTATGGACCAAAACCATGGCCATTTTGCCGATGTAGTTCTAAAGCTCCTTTGGGTTCAAACCCTACATCGAGGTATTGCTCCATGTTAGAACCCATGCCAATCGTAGTTGGGGTACAATGATGGAACACGCTGTTGGTTATCATGAATAAAAGTTGCACATTGGTGTTACATAAACCCAGCCTGTCTTGAATTTAGAGTGTGTTCACTATGGGTTAGACCACCATGGATTGGCGTACCCTGGGGCAGTGGACCACCTGTAGGTTTGGCGTTCTCTTGATTTTCTCTACCATTTTCCACAATGTTCTCTAGGTTATTTGAGATCATTTTAATCTTTCCTCCTCCGTCGACACTAGTCTCTCTTGAAGGCCCTGAAGAACGCGATCTAGCCTCTGATAAGGATATATTCTTCGATAGATGAGCCAAAATATCTAGTATTTGTCGTCGTTCCTCTTCTTGTTTTGCACGATCTTATTCATATTATTGAATGAATGTTTCCAATCGATCTTGCTCAAAACCACTCATGACAGTTGGTTCTGATAACAAGTTGTTATGTGCTTGAGTTTGGGATCTAATCATTGGTCGGTGTAAGAACAAATCGTTAATTGCAATTGATTTGTTCTTGTTAGTATTTCGACATTTCTTACTTGAACCTATGGTGAAAATAGGGTGAGGGATCGTTTGAGAGAACCTTCTGATCTCTTATGCAAATAAGGAACAAAAAAAGGGAAAAACTAATTTAGAATAATGGTAATAACTTTCTCCCCCCCTTCACTTATCTCAATACCAATATTTGTATAAGCAATTCATACAATATTAGGAAACTAAATAATAATCCAATAAAAGATTATTAACATGCCTAGTCAATACACATATTTAATTAAAACCTAATTTAATCAATAAGCATTTATTCCTAGAATATTTTCTTCTCAAAAAGCATTAATAATTATTATGTTTATTACGCATTATTTTCTTAAATATTTCTTTTCCCAAAAGGCATGGGGAAAAGGAATAAAATATTAATATTTTTAAAAATAATTACGAAAATGCCATCGGAAAAAAATTATTCCCGATTTTAGGCAGCATGGCCTCGTCTCTTGAAGAGACAAGGTCATAAGTAACTGACCTTGTCTCTTCGAGAGACGAGGGGTTTGTTTGGATTGTCTGTTTTTCATTTGTATCTGTATCTTTTTTATAAGGATATGTGTAAATATATCCAATTTACATCTAAATTTTATCTATATTTGTTCTATTTGATCTTTTGATGAGAACTGTCAACATTTTTTTATCTATATCTATTTCTTGATAAATAATTTGTTAGCAAAAAGTTTGAAAAAGTGTTTTTATCTGCTGAAAAAAAGTCAAAACAAACAGAATCGAGGTCTCATTTGTTTAATGACCTCGTCTCTCGAAGAGACGAGGTTGCTCCGCATGTGACCTCATCTCTTCAAGAGACGAGGTCATTAGTGATTAACTTCGTCTCTTCAAGAGACGAGGTCAGCGGGTTAAATTCTCCACGCGCGCTTCTTCTTCCCCATTTGCCCCTTTTCATGTCGGAACCCTAATCGAAATCTCTATTCCTCCTATTTTTACTGTCGAAATCCACAAATCAACCGCAGTCCCATCCCCATTTGTTCGAAGTTGATTGAATTGCGATTGGTTGGGTAGGAGGATCGAAAAGAGGATATTTGAAGCGAAACCACCGGCGGCGAACAGAGAACAGCAAACGTTGAGGTTGGATTTCCGTGTATTTTCGTATTTTTTTTTTCAATCATTCATGTTGCATTGTTGAATGAAGATTGTATGTGTTGTTAGAATAATTTTGTAGCATGATTCCAACGTCGATGGGTTTTTTTTTTTCTTATTGTATGTTCTATAGATATGTATATGTATAATATTTGCTTTGGAAAAAATCAAGTCCTAAGTAGTTATTGTTGGATAATTATTTTAGGAATTTGAGTGTGCAAAAAAAAATTGAAAATAATTTCAATTGTCGTTAACGGGGTGTATTTAGGACTTTAGCATTGGTATGGCGATTTAATATGGCATGGGAAAATGTGATGAAAAAAGCAAATATTTGTAAGAAAGCATAATATATTACAAAATTAAATTTCAACTTTGAAAGTGGAGGTGCTGGTTTAGGAATTATGTTAAATGTTACGAGGAATGCAATTCATAAGTGTGGTTTTTTGAATTTGATGCGTAGAAGCTAATTTTGATGAGATGGCAGGAATTATGAGGAAATGGATAAAGCGAAGTTCATACTGCACGCTCATGTTAATATTGTGCAAGGGGATGATGGTTTTGGTTATGATAAGCGGCCTGTTGCTATGGTCAGTATTAGTAGGAATTCAACATATGAGTAGATAGTGGAGATTATTTGCAATAGACTAAAGGTAAATAGGTGTACACATCGGGTGGAGCTATATCATAGGGTAGCTATTGGAGATAGGACATTACGTTATGATATTATTCCAGTGACCGATGATGATGCGGCACAAGAGATGTTGCTATACACAGAAGGCCCAGTGGCTGTTTATGTGCAGATTTTGGCAATTGAATTGTCACAGGCACCTGCAGGAAAAATGTGCAATGATAGAAATATTGGAAGGCAGGGGTTAGTAGACCCAAACTCTACTCTAGTTCGGACAATAGGCAGTGCACAAGTAGAAGTAAGTCACTTTGAATTTTGTGGACCTACATCAGTAGGTGGTGATGATATGGATGCTAGGCAAGACTCATCGGCAAGTGAATCCAGTGACGACATTGATGATGATGAAAATGTTAATGATGAAGTAATTTGACAACAATATGCATTGCCCGAGGTACAACGAAGGGGAAATAACTGGGACCGTTTCATTGCTCCTACTGACGTTGATGCAGTAGAGAGCTTAGCGGTATTTCCGCTTTTCAATGCTGAAGTTGGTAGTACTTACGCAACATATGATGATAGAGGAAATGAGTGCTGGAATTGGAGCTTCAGTGATGAATTCAAGTCGGGATGCGTTTGAGACCAAAGATCATCTCATACGAACAGTTAAAATGTGGCACATAACGAACCATTATAACTTCAAGGTAGTGGATTCGGACCCAAGAGCATAGGCAGTTAAGTGTACTGATATCCACAACAGAGGTTGTAAGTGGAGACTTAGAGGCAGTTATAAGAAACATGGTGGGTAGTTTCACATCACTAAATATGAAGGACCTCACACTTGCTTGGATGAAATCACTGGACAGGATCACTCTCAGTTGGACTCCACCAACTTGTCCAGGGTCATAATATTGGAGGTCCGCAATTCTCCAGATGTGAGGGCGAAGGATCTCCAAACGAATATATTAAAGCAGTTCGGGTATAATGTTCATATCAAGAGAATTCGTGAGGCAAAGCGAAAGGCCATTAAGCAGGTGTATGGAAGTTGAGAGGCATCCTATGTGAAGCTTACGCATCTAATTAATGCAATTACTGAGGCAAATCCAGGAACAAAGATTGAGTGGCAAACTCAAGATTCAAATACCGCCGGCCACGTATTCCTAAATAAGCTTTTTTGGGCATTTGGTCCTTGCATTGAGGCGTTCCACTACTGCAGTATATTGTAATCATTGTAAATTTTGTTTAGGTTATTGATATTCACTGACTAAGTTACATATGTTAAATCATTGCAGACCTGTGATCACAGTTGATGGTACTTTCCTGTATGACAGGTACAAACACAAATTGCTTATTGCAGTGGCAATAGATGAGGCCAATCATATAGTCCCGTTGGCATATGCCCTTGTGGATGAGGAGAAGGCGGATACATGGAGTTGGTTGCTTGCAAAAGTGCTGGAACACGTCGTCAAAGACCGATCCAATATTTGCTTGATATCGGACCGGCATGCCGGTATCAGGAGTGCGGTCGAAGGTGAGAATGCGATGTGGCCTAGGGGGTGGCCTTGGCGCTGGTGTATCTGTCATGTTGCAAGCAACTTTAATTCGAAGGCCAAAAGTAAGGGATGTAAGGAAATAGTAAAAAGAGCTACCTATCAAGCCCAGAGTCGCAAGTTCCACGGATATTTCAATGCTGCTGCTTGGGGGATTTATTGTCGCAGACAAGTCCTTTAACTACGTCCATCTTATGTATCTCCAGCTGTTCCGAGACTTCGAGACGGCCGGGCAGCACGCGTGGGGAGCTGCCTATTTGGCCTAGCTATACAGACAGCTATGCTTGGCTTCCCACATTGACACATGGGACATGGTAGGACCGTTAGTTGTCCTGCAAATATGGGCATGGGAGCATTTCCCCTACATTGTCCCAGTTCGTCGCTTGCACACATTAGTTACCGCGAGCCGCCCACTCTTCAACCATTGGGGTGCGACTTTTGACGTGACCCGAGTATCGACACATTTGTTGATTGTTTTGCAATGACTTGTGCTGTTACATTGCTATAGTACGATGGTTTGTTAACGCAATATTTTACTTTTCCTACTGCATCAGGTGGTGTGGGACCCATATAATTCGATCATGCCTTCCCTGCCTCCCTACTGCCTAGCAAGGAGCGATGTGTGGCCTGCACGGGTCTCCCTGATATGCTTCTACCTTGTCGAGCACTACTATCCTGACAGAATGCTCAGACAGTTTGGTGGCTTCCAGCGTATTCCAGCCCCCCCTGCCGACATGAGACCCCTCCATGAGATTGACATGAGAGGACGTTCCGAGTGGAACTGGTAGGTGGAGCATGCCAGGTGGATAGCTGAGTGGATGCTCGACGTGATTGCATAGTTGAACTGCCCGATTTGCCTGTTGGGACATCTGACGATTACTTCCAGTGGTATCATGCGATCACCCGACGCTGGATCGAACACACGGGAACTATCATAGGATACATGGTAAGATAACTGTCTCTATAAGCTTTATATGGACTTGTACTGACTTGGCAGCTACTCACCGATATAATTTTTTGCTAGTACTTGCAGACTGATTTCATTTATAGCATCCCAGACATGCCCCCAGAGCTCACTCCATCTACTGCACGAGATGTCTGTCGTGTGGTGGAAGAGTTTATGGGATTGAATTTCAATGATCCAGTGCCACCAGTTCTATCATCAGCAGCAGCACGGGGTGACCCACAGTCTTATACCATATAGAGACGACAGCCTCCTAGAGAGAGGCGTGGGCGGGGACGAGGCAGGGGTCGGGAACAAGTTCAAGCACCGGGTATACAGATCAAGAGAGCCAGCCGTCCGATCTACCTTCACTTGATGAGTGTGGTCCTTCCCAAGGTCATTCAGGATGAGGCGGGCCCGTCATCGACATCTTACTATATGGGGGACACCCCCATGCCAACCCGTCATACTCTGAGTTCCATACACTCTTAGCTCCACAGAAGAGACGACCATCCCCATCACATGATATGGGGAGGGGCTCACACAGGTCAAGCCAGACCCTGTCCCGTTCCATCAGTACAGTGCTGCTACTGACATGAGGATGCTGCAGTTACAGATATTGTTCCATCTACACAGCATCCACATCTGCGTACCCCGTTACCCAGGACGTAAGGCGGAGTAGAGGCCGAGGACAACGAGGAGGGACACACATCAGCATAGTAGTAGATGATAGATTTTCTTTATTTTGATTGTTGCATATAGCTTCTTACTTTTTTGTATTGTTTTTGTATGTATATTGTACTCCTTTCTCTTGTACATTTTAAAAGAACAATTAATCAGCATTTCGTTTCATATTATCTGTTACGAGCCTACAAATTCCCATATTTTCATTACTATGCTGACAAACAATCACAGTACCGCTATGATTGAATGATTCAGATTGGGATTCAGCATGTGTTTTTAGGCTGAATGGTATTATAGCTGTGTTGAATTTGGTTAATGGCTCGTATAGCCATTTATATTTCTATTTGATAGGTTTTATACATAATTTTTTGTTCCTCAAATAGATTGAGTTTTGAGGAGGAATAGCTGACCTCGTCTCTTGAAGAGAGGAGGTCGCATGCGGAGCAACCTCGTCTCTTCGAGAGACGAGGTCATTAAACAAATGAGATCTCGTATCTCGAAGAGATGAGGTCAGTCACTTATGACCTCGTCTTTTCAAGAGACGAGACCATGTTGCCTAAAATCGGAAATAATTTTTTTCCGATGGCATTTCCGTAATTATTTTTAAAAAATTTAATATTTTATTCCTTTTCCCAAAGGCATGTTTGACAGAAAACAATATCTCGGACATTCCTCAATTGCCCTTCCAAAGCAAATTTTTTATCTCGCTGAATATGGTTCTTGGCTCTTCTGTGATAGACTTCTTAGAGACCCATTGCTAATGGTATTTTGTCTATTAAAAGTGATCTTAATCCTCCTACTACTTTTGCTCAATGATCTTTGGTGGTACGAGGTAAAACGTCCCTTCATTAGCATTCCTTCGTATTATGGCTTGCCACTGATAAGATATTGTATACAGTTAAGTTGTTTGCTGGGGAAATTATTTCTTCTACGTCCAATCACTTTTGTAACTCAAATGTTGAAACACAAGATCTCCTATTCTTTTAGTGCACTTTTCAACTTTAATATGAGCTCAAGTTACATATTTTTTTTTATCTTGCCGTCAATCTTTTAAAACTTGGCAAGGTTGTGGAAAGCTTGATTTGCTCTTCTATGGACAACTATCTGGCAAATGGAAATTTGCATTAGCAATCTAGAAAACTTGAAATCCTAATGGCTTGGCCAATACAACCCATGTGCTTCATCATTAGCAAGGCCTATTTTAAGCTATGTTTTTATAGTTATTAGGGATTGGTTTGTTGTCTTCTTCATTTCTTGATAACTTTAGCATTTTTTTTCTAATTTTGGGTTACCATGCATATTGAGCCTATCCTTATCTCGCACACTATAGTTGTATACATTTTTTTTATTTAAACAAATATACTGAACTTAAAAAAAAAAGGATTAATGAAGTTGTACAACATATAAAAAAATAACAATGGTAAAAAAATAATCAAACTTTTTGAACTTTTTAAAATACAAGGGATAATGTGACATATAGTACAGAAACTTTAATAAATTATATAATTAGGTTCTTGAACTTTGAAATTAATCAATTTGGTATCTGAACTTTAAAATTGATCAATGTAGTACCTAAAAAGAACCTGATCGAAGTATTGTCGGTATGAGTGAAAAGTTTTTTTGGATTTTAAATTGATTAATTTGAAACTTAAATAGAAAAACATTGAATTAATAAAGGTTAAAATATATTTATTCTAATTAATTATCATAAACCAAACTTAATGGAAAGCCTTCTCTTTAAGAACTTCGGAATATAGAAAACTTGAATAAGAAATAAAAGTTGATGACTTGATTCACCCCAATATAAAGACTAAATTTAAGCTTTTTCTTTCCTTTCCCACCTTTTATCTTTCTTTATTAAATTAATTAATTAATTATTCATTAATTTATCTTATCGGAGTAATGGATGGTGTTTTTCATATCCTGCGGATTGAAACATGGTCATGGTTACACCGTGTTCCACAATTGATAGTTGAACCTTATCTGCAAGAAATATCCAGCCACGTTATCCCTTCCAACTCATCAAGAAGTCCACCTATAATTGAAGTGGGATCAACCAGCATACCAAAATATCCTCCCTATCAAACTACAGAATCCTCACCAAAGATGCAGACAACATTGCACTCAACACCATCTTCTCTTCCACTTGTAACCCCTACCCCATTCAACAAGCCCTTCCCCTTGCAATGGAAGTGCCCAACACAGCTTCAGCGTTTTGGATCAAGCCTTTCCATCAAAGCAACAGCAAATTTGCCAGACGATGCAGCCACGGTTGACTATAGCTCACAGGCCTCGTAAGTCGGTTTACACTAAGCAAATTTACTGTAATTCTAGGGGAAAAAAGGATGTGGTGATCGAAAGTGGACTTTTTGCTCCTCTTTGTAGTGTGTTTCCAGCTGAAGCTTGTGATATCGTTGGAGGTGAAGCTTGTAATGTTCAAATGTATCCTGAAGTGAAGTTGGGTCAAGAAGCTAAGAGCAACATTGCAAAGGATGCTGCGGAGCAAGTTGATCGAGAATACTATGATTACAATAGCCCAAATACGTAAGATGCTTTTACTTTTTTCATAATTTTATTAAAAGTGCCATGTTGGGTGTAGAATGATTATCAACAAAACCAAACACATGACCTAGTTGCTGGATACACCATATTGGGCGGGTATGGCTTCCTGTGTGTGTCGAACAATCTCAAACTGCTGTGGCATGATATGAACTCATATTTGACTCTAGTTAATATTTTTTTTTTTTAAACCTGTTATGTGGAGGAGATATGCTTCTGAAGAAATACAATCATATGATTCAGAATATTTTTATGTTGCGAAGAAGACTTTCTGGAAATTTTTCAACTTTTATTATAATTAGATATAAAGAATTGTCTGGTAGACAATATCAGTGGTTGAAATAATTGGTGTCTTTTAGTTCAGGGTAATAATAGTAAGTGAATTGGTAATTGAGACTAGTGTGAGTGTGATTCGAGAATAATTGAGTCAAACTCAAACTCGAGTTACTTGAATAGTTTATTTAACCGAACTTGAACTTTATATGTTTAACTTGATTAGCTTGCGAATCCAATCATGCCCTACCAAGCTCGGATCGAGTATAAATGTTAATCGAATTCGAATAGAGTTTAAGTATTGATATTATTTTGATTAGAATTAAAATTATATTTTTTAATAAATCGAGTCTAAACAAGCTTAATCGAATAGCACTCGAGATTATAAGTATTACGTTGTGTCGAACTCGAGCTTAAAATCTTAAACTTAGTTGAACTCAAATCAAGTTTGAACTTTGAAATTTCGAGTTAAATTTGAATTAGAGATCAATAATGTACCGTCTCAAGCTCTAGTAAAACCAGTCGTGATGATTAACTATTATGAAAATTATATATAAAAAATAGAAAAATAATTCTTATTTTATGGATAGAGAAAACATTTTTGTCACTGCCCATTGATGAATTCCATGTATATTAACCACCATTACCGAAGATCGGCCATATCATCGCCATCTATCGCTACTGTAGCTAATACCCAGTGGTACTATAGTATTTATAACCTTTTAAGATCATTCCACTAATATTTTTACAAGTTTGACTTCATCACACCCTTATTATAGTCATGTTTTTAAAGCTTGAAACTATATATGATATTGATGGGAAAAGGAAATTAATATATATATATTTATTAAAAAAATATAAAAATGCCATTGAGATGAAATAATTTCAAAATTAGACAAATTAACTTCGTCTCTTTAAGAGACAAGGTTATAAGTAACTGAAGTTATCTCTTCAAGAGACGAGTTTAACTTGCTTATTTATGGGATTTTTCCTCATATGGCGAGATTTAAAAAGTTTGGCATTTTTTCTCTTAATCCTGATATTGATACTCTTCTTTACAGAGTATTCCCAGGAGAGGCTTGTGATGATCTTGGAGGAGAGTTCTGCGAAGCTGATTATCAAAAAGGAATATATTAAAATATGTTATAAAGTTGTTGCCCTACTTTCTTCCCTTACTTTTGTCTTCCAGAATAAGTCCCACTTGTACATAAATCCAATCATGTAGCACTTCTTAGAAGGATTTTGTTGCACATATTTCAACTCAAGATAGAATGGAAGATATTTTCCTACTTGCATAATGCTGTAAATTGAAATGGTGAAATGCAAACTTTATTGGAGCATCAAAAAGCATAGGCATTTGAATGATGCAATAGAGCAGCAAGTTATGATCTTGGCATGATGAAATAGTTTGAAGTAAATTCCTCATAGAATAACCCAAAGAGAGGATGAGAATTCATGCAGAGTGATTGCCCTAAAGAATCATATGGCAGGTCAATAATATAAGCTTTCCTATAATGGAATAGAAATTCTCAATGAATCTCAGGACATTGCTGATGCTGGATCTCTTATGAACTGGAATAAAATGACTGGATTCTAGCAATATCATGATTGAAGCTAGGAAAGAGACAGATCAGAGGTTGTATTTTTACATTTTTCTGTATTTAAACGTACGGATATTTAGATATGATATAGACGAATTTAGGAGATGAACAATAGCAAACCACTCTAAATGAATCGGCTTTTATATAATCAAATATTGATCATTCGCATGGTCAACAAAATAACTGGTTTTGCTAATGTGAGGGCGCTATGATTCGTGGATTCTCATAAGGGTTTGCAAGCCAAAATCTTGCACAAAATTGGTCACTAGAAATGTTTACCCTAATCATAAACCATTAATAAGAATGATGAATAATTGAGAGATATCCACCTCTAAATTGATGAATGAAAAGGTTTTGACAAATTTCTTAATCTTAATGAGAATAAATACAATTGAAAAGCAAGCTTAAATAGAATTCTAACCCAGCTAATCTTAGCAAAGACAATGATAAAAGTTTCGCATAATGAGCCTTGTTGAGATGCCTTTGCACAACAGACACTTCATTGGGATCCAAATCCTGGCCATTGGGATGACTATGCATAGCAAGCAATCCATACGTCTGGCTTCAATATGGCACCCAAATGAATTGTTTCTGACACTTGATACCAGCAACTCTGCCCGGTCCAACAAGACCTTTGCTTCTCTTTTTGGGTTCCCAACATCTCGACTGGCCAGTCAAATTATATGGGAAATGAGATTTCACCATCTATGAAGTGCCGGTTATGCAAAGCCATCTCAATGGTCAGATTCGCCATCTCAATAGTGTGTCCGTTAAGAGCATGATTTTAGTTGTATTTTCATTATCGATTAAGATGTTTGCTAAAATCTTTTATGAATCAATTTAGATATGGGTTCTTTCAATTATTCATAATTCTTATCATTTGTTTCATGAATGTGTGAATATCTGTACTCATCATTCTCTTGTGAAGTTACAGTGTGCAATAATATAACAATGTCCTAGTAGGATTCCTGAGTTAACCCAGTTCACATGAATGATGAGTTTACAGAGAATACACAAGATCATCATATGTCATGACCAAAATTTGGTTAAACTCACTGCGATATTCTCATAGAGTGCAATAAACACTACTATTCAGAATCTTCAGTGATCCCTTCCAAAAGCAAACTGAAGAGCTATGGAGTACTTTGCAGTCACTGCTCTTGAGCATTCCTCAGGTTTTCTACTGCTTTTAAGGTGAAATGATCCACATCCATCACCTTCAAATGAAGGAGTACAAAAGGTTGATGTTAAAAAACCTTTAACAAACAAAAGCTAATTACAACCCTAAGCTTCAAATTATATAAAAGTACTGCTCAAAAACCAACCTCTTATGGTAAATATTGAGGAAACCCACTTCTTATAGATATACAACAACCTCGGTGTGTCTCCCTGATGTGTATCCGCTAATATAAGCTCACATGACCCTTTGTTGCTGAATAAAAATCAACAGAAAGTGAACCACAATCCATCAGGAAAAGCAGTAAATTTCCTCTCTTGTTCTTCATTGTTTTTACTGACTACTTACTTGGCATGAAAAACAGCACTGTGACACAGAGCCAAAACCCGAATCATTGCCAAGTCCCTTCCACGAGCACTTCCATATTTTTCTCTGCAGCTTCTTTAGACATCAACACGATTGACAGCAACATGGAAAACCAAACGGAATTAACAAATAAGTCAACCAAAAATAGTTGATTAATCAGTTAAGCATGCTAAAATCAACATAAAATATAGATGGATACGCAGTATGATACTAGTGAGATTCTATACCTCTCATTAAAGAATTCTCCAAAATCATCAACAATAACAACAGCAGGAAACACATCGTGCATGTGAAACGCAGCAAAATACTTCTTCAAGCCCTCGTCGTCATCAACATATCTTAAAAAGTCAAAAAGCATCCAAAATAATGCATATCAGTGCCTTACTCCAAAACCCATCAATGTTAAATAACACCGCAGCAACTCCAAATCCAAAGCTTCTCACTTCATTCGTATTCGCCGAAACACATCAGAAGATGGATCAATCCCTGCAACACCAACAAGTTTCAGACCAAAATGCTTAGACTCAAAGTCTGTCTTATTGAAATTATATTAAGGCTTTCCTATGCACGTTTTATGCTACCATTACCAGTGTATCATAAATTTTTCAATGATATAGTGGAAGAGAGACATGCCTGAGAGAGGAAAGGCGGAGAAGTCTCCAAACGGTGACGTTTACATATGAAAACGACGTCGTAAGGCTTGATGTTGGACTTGGAGCCACTTTGGAATGCAGAATTGTAAGCAAACTGGAACAGTAAAGAAGTCTTGCCACTGTTCATACAGCACCAAGTAAGAAAATACCTCAAACTACATTTTGTAAGGACAACACAAGCAAACAAAGACTATGTATCATAGTTGGTGCAAAGATTCGGAATGCACACCAAGTGTTTGTGAGAAAGGTTAGAAGATTATGGTTACCAGGAAGGAGGACCGGAGAGAAGCGTCACAGGAGGAAGGTCAGTGGCACCCAAAGAGGAGAATGCATGGGTTTGACTGGGGATGTTGAAGAACCTCTCCACCATGGATCCTGTTTGTTAGTTTTTTCTTTTGCCGTCATGATACGCCATTTTAAGCTATTGCTATTGCCTGTGTTGAGAGCAACAGCAATTACCATTTACCAATACCAATAGTAATATACATGAGTCTCTGCGTTTGAATGAGTACCTTAGGCCCCTTTACAAAAGAATATCATGCCGTATTATATTTATTTATTTATTACATGAAAATGGAAAACAAACCCCTGGAAACAAAAAATAAAGAATTTAGTAGCAACCGCCCCTCGAGGGAGACACCCTGGTAGGCTTGTACTTAATAATTCGGCTCAGCCCACTCTATGACCTAATACCGACTCTCTCACTCCTCACAGTCACAAAGGTTAGTGACTTAAATCCTCTCTCTCGTATTTTCCTCTCTATTCTCGTATTACTTATTCTATAACCCTAACACAGTTCTAATATGCTTTGGTTGTGATGCTAGGTAAAAAGAGAAAGATGAAGTGCTAATTCGAGCTTAGCAAGGCTCCAAGACGCAAGTGTTTGTTCGGTAGGGTAAAACCTACCTTTTCTGCCTTGTTAACTTGTATTTATGTATTTCTTTTTTTCCAAATCTGTTCCAGCTATTTGAATCTATTACAATATGTTATTCTAGTTTGATCTTCTACTCTATTTTATAACTAACAACTATATTCTAGTTACAATCCGTGAATTACATGTATTGTAAGTCCATTTGTGATATAATCTTTAGTCCAAACTAGTGGCTTGCGAACTCGTGTTGTATCAGATGTCTCCCCCTCTTCAAAAATGATCTTGTCCTCAGGGTTATAAGATGAGTATAACCTAGAAAACGAGAACCAATCTTCCCATGAGGTTTCTTCCGGTGGTAAACCACTCCATTGGACTAGAACTTGTTTAATAGGAACTCCATGTTGAAAAATAGTTGAAGATCCCAGTATAGTAAGAGGTGTCAACACTGGTTGACTACCCACAGCTTCCTTTGGTAAAGCCAAAGCAGGAGACTCAGATCCATGAGCCTTCTTAAGTAAAGAAACATGAAACACATCATGAATCTTGGCATAATCTGGTAACCGTAGCTTGTAAGCACAAGTACCAATCTTCTGAACTACAGCAAAGGGACCATAGTATCTTCGAGATAGCTTATGTGTCTTCTTTAAAGCCATCGACAACTGTCAATAAGGTTGTAACTGAACAAAAACCAGGTCTCCAATCTGAAACTCAACATCTGTCCGATGTTAGTCTGCATAAAACTTCATCTTCGCTTGAGCTTGAAGTAGGTTGGTTTTGAGCTTTTTCAAAAGCTCATCTCGAGAATGCAACTCCTCATCAATAGCATCCAATTTAGAAGCACCTTGTATATAAGATAGAATAGAGGAAAGTGGCCTGCCATACACCAATTCAAATGGTGTAGTTCCTGATCCTTCATGATAGGAAGTATTATAACCAAATTCCGCCCAAGGTAAATATGTCACCCACTGAGATGGACAATCCATAGTATAGCACCTCAAATACTGTTGTAAAGTTCTATTCATGACCTCGGTTTAACCATCACTCTGGAGATGATATGCATTGCTGACCCTAAGTTTAGTACCACTCAATGTAAAGAGTTCCCTCCAAAAAGCACTCATGAATACCGAGTCTCTATTAGATACTATAGATCTAGGATAACCATGTAACTTGACCACTATGTGTAAGAACAGTGATGCCACTTTAGGTGCTATGTAATGAGTATCCAATGCTCCTAAATGACAATATTTAGTGAGCCGATCAACCACTACAAATATCATAGTAAAGCCTTGGGATTTAGGAAGACTAGTGATAAAATCCATGCTAATGTCTTCCCATATCTGATCAGGAATTGGAAATGGTTGTAAGAGTCCAGATGGACTTCTGGTAGAATACTTGACTTGTTGACAAGTCTGATAGTTTCGAACAAACTGCTCTACCAAAGACCGCATACCCTCCCAAAAAAAACTGAAGAAATTCGTTTAAATGTCTTCAGAAAACCAAAATGCCCAGAACTAGGAGAAACATGATATTCTGTCAATAATGGTTGGATAAGAGCTGATGAGGAATTAAAAATACTTTGTGATCAGAGTATAAGATACCATTCCCACGACAATTATATTTGAAGTGTTCTCTTGTTCTAAGGCAGAAATAATATCTTGAAATACATCAAACTCTGTATTCAGATTTCAATGTGTCAACCCACTGAAAAGTAGGTGAGCTCCAAGCAAAATAAATCCTGGAGCAAAATATCTTTATAAAGCATCAACAACTCTATTGTCCACCCCTTCTTATATAAACAATAGTATAATCATTCCCAAGCAATTTAGTCAAATACTTTTGTTGCTTAGGTGTTTAGATCACTTGCGTTAAAAGCTCCTTCAAACTTCGATGATTAGTCTTGATAAGAAAATGAGAGCCCAGCAAATATTGTCTCCATTTCCTTACTACTTCCACTACTGCATATAATTCCCGAACATAAGCTGATGCTTTTTGTAGATGAGTGGGCATCTTCTTACAACTCCTAAGCCAAAAGCATCCATCTCTAATACAAAAGGCTCCTTAAAAAATTAGGCAAAGCTAAAACGAGAGCTTGGACTAAAGCTTTCTTTAATTCCTCAAAAGATGCTGTAGCTGTATCAGTCCAATGAAAAGAATCCTTTTATAATAAGTCGGTTAAAGGACTTGCTATTGCTGCATATCCTCTAATAAACTAACGATAATACCCAGAAAGTCCCAAAAAAGCTCTGAGTTGCTTCAAGGAAGTAGGAATGGGCCAATTTACCACAGCTTGAACCTTCTGATCCTCAGGTCGTATCCCATTAACAGACATAATATGGCCAAGATACTCAATTCTGGCTACTCCAAAACTGCATTTGGATTGCTTGAGATAAAGTGATTGTCAAGCAATATGCAAAAGACCTGATCCAAGTGTCCAAATGTTTGTGCTTCTGTCATCTGTAACTAAAATATCATCAAAGAACACTAAAATAAACTTCTAAAAAATGGCCGAAAAATTGTTCATGATACTTTGAAAAGTAGTAAGCGCGTTGCTTAAACCAAATGGCATTACGAGGAACTCGTAATGGCCTCATGTGTCCGAAAACGATTTCTCAATATCTCTAGAATGCATCCTAATCTGATGTACCCAGCTCTGAGATCCAATTTGAGAAAATCGAAGCACCCAGTAAGTCATCAAAAGCTGATCAATGATTGGTAATAGGAAATAGATCCTAATAGTAATATGATTGAGAGCTCTGTAATCAATACAAAATCGCTAGGTTCCATCTTTATCTTCACTAGTAACATTGGGAAGAATAAGGGCTAAATATGTTGAATGATTCCCTGTTGCAGCATGTCATTTGACTTGCTTTTCAATTTCTATCTTTGAAAATGTGGGTATCTGTAAGCTTGACATTCATTTGGTCCTTTGCCTTCCTCATGTAATCTGGTGTTGAAAATCCCTAGTGGTGGCAAAGTATGTAGCTTCAAACACTGGGAATATTTGCTCAATAAGTCCCGAAGGCTGGCTACTGGTTGAAATCTCATATGTGTTACTAAACAGACTCTTGAGCCACAAATGAAACAAGCCAAAAATGGCATCAGTTTGCACCAAACGCTTGAACTGGCTGATAAACCCAAGTGTCACCTCTCACCCTATAATGAAACTAGAATACCCTGATAATTGAATTGCATAGTCAACTGACTATAATCAATGGTTACAGGGCCCTAAGGCTGCAACCATTGCACTCCCAAAACCAATTCACCCCTTGTATAGGTACACAGAAATGTGTCCATGAATAACACCCCGAATATGAATTGCACATCCTCACAAGTACCCTCACTGGCCATCTCGTACCATCACCATAAGTACATAAACAAGGGTGATTGAGTTGACTGTAAATTCAAATACTAACCAATCTAGATTCTACAAAATTTGTGTACTCCCAGAATCTACTAAGATAGCAATTGATTTTGTTAATAATACCCTTAAATCGTATTATTCTAGGGACATTAGTGCCAGACATGCATGTGTAACTGATATACAATCATCTGAACTGACAATAGGTGCAACTGTTGGTCAAGTTGTGATATGTCATCTAAAGCAGGATCATCCTCAACATCACACATCATGATAAAAAATTTGGCTTTACATTTGATTTCGATGATACTTTTCATCACAATTAAAGCATAATCCCTCTCTTCTCTCATGATCTCTTCCTTTGTCAATTTTTGAATAAGAAGGTGGGCTTAGATGATATGCAATCTGATTGCTATAGTAGTAGACATAACTGATTTTGAAAATTGCAAAGTATTGGAATGCGACAAGAATGATATAGGAAAAATTGTCGACTTAGGCATGTAAAACATATCGAATTTTGATTCATGCATTTTTGCCAGCCACAATTCATGTCCATGTTACCAGTCAAGCAACTAGACTTCTCTCCTAATATATAGTTTTTAAACCCGAGACAAAACACACTCAACAAGAATTAATCTGATAAACCCACAGTTCTAGTAAACAAAGCTTCACAATTTCAGCCTAATAGCTATCAACAGTACCTATCTGAACAAGTTTAGAAAGAGTACCTTGAACACATCAAAATCGAAGGACCAAATCTAGCCTTTAATGATTTCAAGAACGCTTGTCATGTTGAAATTTGACCATTTTGCTCCATCCACTCATACTCATTTTAATGTTCGGCCCTTGAATGCAAAATAAAGTGATGATCAATCGTTGCTCTTCAGTAACACAATGAAAATTAAAGAATTTCTATGCTTGAAAAATCTATCCTAAGGTGATCGTCTCCTTCAAAGTATGGAATCTCCAATTTCATGCCTTTAAGCATATTTTCTGTCACTAAAAGTGAGAACCATGGAAATTCTGATCTTGAGATGTAGTATTATGGTTCTGATTCAAAGTAGTTATCTGTATCTGTTCCTGTAATTGTTGGATATCTTTGTTTTGCATTTGACTGTTCTTGTACCTATTGCTGCATCTTGTTGACTGACTCGCAATAGAAACACTAATGATTAATTTGGTGAATTCCTCCTGTTGAGATGCTTGTGTTCTATTGTCCGCCATTGATGCGGGACGAGAGCACCAAAATGTTAGGCCTGTACTTAATAATTCGGCCTAGCCCACTCTATGATCTAATATCGACTCTCTCTCACTCCCCACAGTCACAAAGGTTAATGACTCAAATCCTCTCTCTCGTGTTTTCCTCTCTACTCTCGTATTACCTATTCTATAACCCTAACACAGTTCTAATATGCTTGGTTGTGATGCTAGGTAAAAAGAGGAAGATGAAGTGCTAATTCGAGCTTAGCAAGGCTCCAAGACACAAGTCTTTGTTCAGCAGGGCAAAAGCTACCTTTTCTGCCTTGTTAACTTGTATTTATGTATTTCTTTTTTTCCAGATCTGTTCCAGCTATTTGAATCTGTTACAATGTGTTATTCTAGTTTGATCTTCTACTCTATTTTATAACTAACAACTATATTCTAGTTACAATCCGTGAATTACATGTATTTGTAAGTCCATTTGTGATAATCTTTAGTCTAAACTGGTGGCGAACTCGTGTGTATCACACCCCAATATTACTGATGGTACTTGGAATCTAGTCAGGATCCTTGAGCACATGACAACCATGAAGAAACTGACATATGAAACCAATAAGGCCATTTCCACAATTTGTACTTATGGAAGTGTGAGAAATAGAGATAGACTGGTTCCTCTTCAACATCTTGTGTATATCTCGAACCTACCTTGCAATAAAGCTAGTAGGTTGTTCATGCCTATTAAAAAGTTAATGACCACCTTACTATCAACATCAAGGCAAATATTGGGAAACCTAAGTTCTAACATAATTCCAAGCCCTTACACGCCCCTTAATTTTTTTTTCCAGGTACATGTGTGGCTTAGAGTTATTATTTAAGGCCTGCAGACTTGAGATTGGCTTCGCCTCTAGAAATTTGATAAATGATAAAATAAGTTGTTTTAGTTATTTTATTACCTTAGTTTAGTTATGAAATTTAAAGTTGTGGAGACGTAATATGTCGAGATTCATAATAACATATATTATTTCAAATACTTATGTGCTATTTATAATCTGTAGATATTAGTTGTTCCAAGTCTTTGCATACTTCTACTATGATAAAAGTATGTGGCAAACTACCCACATATTTTGATTTTGAGATGTGACAGTTTAAATGGTATCTCTATTGAAATGGAAGTTCCCAAGTCAATATTAAAACAGAATCCACTAATCCAGTCACTATTAGAATTCCTAATAATACCTCTTGCAATTACCCAGTTAGTACTTTTATTGAAAGAGTCATTGTTAACTTTAACTAACCTATAGGGAGAGACTACCAACAAATCAATCTCTCCTCTCTCACAATTGTAAACCATTCAACTATCCTAAGAGAAGTAGAGACCCGCTCTACATACTTGATTATTGCATTGGAATGATTTCTGTCCTGCATAAAATTCTTATAAAAAATGTTGCGATTCATACAATAGGTGATCCTAAAAATCACAAGCAAGGAAAATCATTTCCATAGTAGGATAAATCCTCAAGATTGTCTTCAAACCAACTGCCAAAAGGACTGTTGAAAAAACCTGTCTGATGCTCCATAGGAACCAAGGATTACCAAACAAACTTAGGGACTATGCAATCTCGAAAAGCATGAACCACTGTTATAGCTTCAAAATGGAAAAACTCATAGGAGCTATTATCTATCAACTTCCATCTTCACTTCTAGGCATTAGTTAATAGTCTTTCATGACCCACTAACCAAAGAAAAAAAATTAATTCTCTATAGTCCTTACCATCTAAACTAACTTCTAAACTTTATTCCCATTGGAGTCTTCCAAAAAGGCTGGTCTGGACCATCTTCCACTGAAAGAGGTTTGCAGCTAGCAATATGGGCGAGAATCTTAATAGCTAATAATTGATCAAACAACTTCCATCTCTAGTTCCCATTCTCTGAAACAAAACACTTCATAGGCCAATGAAGAACATTAATAGGAATTTCACAAGTCAGGAAATCAACTAACTTTCCTTCCAACAGGAGCCAGTTGTCGAGTTATAGAACTTGGTTTTCAACCCAACACCTAAAATCTAGCTGCAAGCTGAAGCCATATAATCCCAAACTTTAGTGATGCCCCTCCATAAGTTTGACTTCTGAGCTATATGATGATCAACATTGTGAGTCATATTATGGAGGTATTAGCTTCAATGGATTTGACATCAAAGGCCATTAACAATACCCATCTCCCAAATGCCCAGTCCTCCCATCAATTTTGCTTGGCAAAGTCTGTTCCATCCTTTTAGATGGATCTTTCGATTATCATTAGAACTTCCCCATAGAAAGTCTTTGCACATATGATCAAATGGGTCACTAATAGAAGAGAGAAAGAGAGCAGTTGGCATTGTGTACAATGGTATAATTGAGAGAACTGATTTGGCAATGGTTATTGTTCTTACCATGGAAAGTTTAGTGGGCTAAAAAGCCATGCAGCATTTTTGGTAGTCATCTAGAAATGCCACAAAGGTGTTTATCAGAATTCTCCTACGGATGACTAGAACTCCAAAATGTTGGCCTAAATAAGCTATAACGCCCTAAACTGAGACATTACAACCTACCACATGTCCTCTCTTGAAAGGTACACGCAAAGGCTATAATATATCTATAAACCACAAAAATTTCATCATATAACTCCATAACTCACATAAAGGATACTCAATATGAAAATCCAAATAATATAACTTCAATAACATCTATATTGGCATAAACCAAGACAACTAATAAAAATCCTCATAAAAAACATAAAACTAATAACTTATAAAATCTTTTCACTAGTAATCTAAAGAAATCTAATAACTCCTTATGATAAGATAAACTCCACTCCAACCATCTACATATCAGCTGGGTAATCGGGTCCACTATCGTCCTCCCCAGGCTCTACAAATACATCAAAACCAGATAAATCATACACTATTTGGTCTTCACGTGTTCTTGAAAAATAAAAAGGAATGAGCACAAGGGCTCGGTACATCCAAACTAAAGACACATGTGTATGATCATACATCAAACAGTTCACACACAACTTAGTATCTAATGTAGCAAGCACCAATTATTATCTTTTCATTAATCCAGCATACAACACAGTTCAAGATCATTCGCGACTAATCCCAAAATTGGAGTAATTCGGACTCCTTAAAAACAAGCGGTATAGGAAAGTAAGTAATATAATACATATATGGTGTTAGGATTCTCCTACACACCCAGGTGTCATACTCGCACTACTCCTAAACTACCAGAATCATCTCTATGTACGAGTCCACTCGGGACAACCTCATACATAGATCATCAGGTTGCTGGCGTTAGTATCACACTTTGCATGGTCTTTACTAACCACAATCACTCACAATCAACACTCGATTCAATTAAAGTCAAATATAATTATGTCAGATTTATAAACTAAACTTACAAGCACAAACAAACAAGTATGGTAAGGACGTACTTGTTTCCGCGTAAGAAATCGAAATCTTATTCTCAAATAAACACCTGAACAAAGAATCATCCGTTCCACTAATCGGTTACACATTGATAACAATATAAGAATTATAAACCCTAAACCCTAATTGATCAATCTAGAATCTCCAACACGCCTTTCTCCAGTGAAACCCGTAGAATCACCAAATCTCCAATCAATACCATGAAATAGTGAAACCCTAATTCTCAAGATTACCTGTTCATCATTGTTCATACATTCACAAATCATTCTCAACAACTAATATGATTCAAATTCTCCTAACAACTTAAGATCTATGAATTATAGTTTCGGGTTGAGTCTTACCTTCTTCAATTGATTGTAGATCTGAAATCTCCAATTTCTACACTTAGGGTTTCTCTTCAATTTCCACAAAAAATCAATTCCCTTCACCAAACAACAACACAATCTTAGAAAGAAAACATCCTAGAACGAACTAAAGGTTTAAGAGAGGTTACTTACCCAATTCCTTGATGGAATTCACCTTAGAGAGTGTCGGCTAGGGTTTCTATGTGTTTAAGAGAGGTTATGAGGGTTAGGATAGGTTATAGGACATATTTATAGAGTTAAATCTCAAAGGGATATAAGCTGGACGCATAGGAAACAAAGCTAGCGGCTTAAAACTCTCGGGTTGCACAAAATCATCCAGGATCGCCACTTAAGCCGGCAGCCTTCTTGGGTACACCAATGGCCTAAAGGCTGGCTTACAGCTAAATACTTCAACAAATCCAAAAACTCTAAAGCTGGTGCTATCGACTGTCGTCCTTGGATATAGGCCGGCGACTTAGAATTATAGGATGGCGGCTTATAAGTCAGCCTACTCCAAAATCGTCCGGTCATTCGTGTACAACTTCCTCGAGTCCAAATTCATCTATTCAAAGACAAAAATACCCTTTTAATCAACTATATATTACACTAATACCCCTCACTATGAAATATTTACTTGTGTATTACATCTCTCTCCCCCTTAAAGAAACTTTCGTCCTCAAAAGTTACCTAGTTCATTGAATAGCTTGGGATATTTTGCTCGCATTTCCTCCTCAAGCTCCTAAGTAGCTTCTCTCTTCGTCTGATTTGTCCATTGTACCTTCACATATTTGATTACCCATCTCCTCAACATCTTCTCTTTAGTATCAATGATCTTCACAAGTCTTTCAACTGTAGTGAGATTAGGATGCATATCTAGAGGTTCTAATTTCGCTATCTGCTCAGGGTCTTTTACATATTTCCTTAACAGTGACACGTGAAACACGTTGTGTACTCCCTCCAAACTAGGCGGTAAAGCTAGTTTATAAGCCACATCGCCTATCCTCTCTAAAATCTCGTATGGTCCCACATACCTAGGGTTCAATTTGCCTCTTAACCCAAATCTGACAACACCTTTAGTTGGCGAAATTTTAAGCAACACATGTTCTCCAACTTGAAATTCCAAAGGTTTCCTTCTTTTGTCAGCATAGCTTTTCTGACGGGTCTGAGCGGCTTGCATTCGTTGTTGGATCATTTGGACTTTACCGTTGGCATCCTGTATCAATTTTGGTCCCAAAATCTGCCTATCACCTACTTCATCCCAATGAATTGGTGATCGGCACTTTCGACCATATAAGGCTTCATACGGTGGCATCCCAATTGAAGCTTGATAAATGTTATTATATGCGAACTCCACTAGAGGCAAATTTTCATCCTAGCTACCTTTAAAGTCTATTATACAAGCCCTTAACATGTCTTCAAGAATTTGGACTGTCCTCTTAGACTGTCCATCTGTCTGAGGATGATAGGCAGTACTAAACACACCTTTAGTGCCTAAAGCCTGATGTAAGCTCTTCCAAAACCTTCCAATAAATCTAGTATCTCTATTGGACACAATGGTCACTGGGACTCCGTGTAGTCTCACGATCCCTTTGATGTACAACTGTGCCAAATGTTCCAATTTAGACCCAGTCTTAATAGGTATAAAGTGAGCTACCTTTGTGAGTCTGTCTACAATCACCCATATTGAATCAAACTTTTCTCTTGTTCCTAGTAGGGCTGTAACGAAATCCATGGTGATATGCTCTCACTTCCATTAAGGTATTGGCAAAGGCTTCAGCTCACCTACTGGTCTTCTGTGTTCAATATTAATCATGTGGCAGGTGTGGCACTTAGATACATACTTAGCAATTTCCTTCTTTATGTTATTCCACCAATATAACTTCTTCAGGTCGTGGTATATCTTGTTACCTCCTAAATGGATGGAATAACTAGAGTAGTGTGCTTCTCTCAATAACTCCTTCCTCAATTCTCATTGTTTTGACACACATAATCTTCGTTTGTACGCATCACACCGTCTTCATCAATGTAGAACTCAGGTGCTCTACCAAGCTCTATTCTCCTCTTTATCTCCAGGATACTCTGATCATCTATCTGAGCTGTTTTGATCCTTTCAACTAGAGTTGGCTGAATCTACAAGTTTGCCAATCTTTTGCCCACTCGTCTGGTCACTATCTCCAACTCAAGTTTCCTCATGTCATCAATTAAGTGTCGTTCTGATGTGATTAAGGCTACTAAATTCTCATTTCTCTTTCTGCTTAAGGCATCTGCTAGAACATTTGCCTTCTTTGGGTGATACTACATGTCCACATCATACTCTTTTATGAGTTCCAACCATCTCCTCTGTCTCATGTTTAGCTCTCTTTAGGTAAAGATGTACTTGAGACTTTTATGATCTGTGTACACTTTACATCTCTCCTTATATAGGTAATGTCTCTAAAGCTTCAATGCATGAACCACTGCTGCTAGTTCAAGGTCATGCGTTGGGTAGTTCTTCTCGTATAGCTTCAACTATTTGGAAGCATATGTTATTACCCTACCTCCCTACATCAACACACAACCTAACCCTTGTATTGAAGCATCGTTGTATAGAGTATACTCCTCATCACTCATAGGTAAGGCCAACACTTGGGCTGACACTAACTTCTCCTTCAATCGTTGGAAATTGCTCTCACAATCATCACCTCATACATACTTCACCCCTTTTTGTGTCAACCTGGTTAATGGACTTGCTATCTTTAAGAAGTCTTCTATAAATCTTCTATAATAACCTGCCATTCCTAGAAAACTTCTGATCTTAGATACGCCTTTAGGTCTTGGCCATTCAACTATTGCCTTCACTTTGTCAGGATCCACAGAAATTCCCTTTCTATCTACTACGCGCCCCAAGAAAGACACTTGTTCTAACCAGAATTCACACTTGGTGAATTTAGCATATAGCTTCTCATCTTGCAGTTCGGTTAGAACTAGTCTCAAATGTTCTTTATGTTCCTCCTTTGACTTAGAATACACCAGCACATTATCAATGAATACTACCACAAAAAGGTCCAAGTAGTCTCTAAAGACCCTATTCATGAGATCCGTAAATACTATCGGTGCATTGGTCATACCAAATAGCATGACAACGAATTTGTAATGTCCATACCGGGTCCTAAAAGCTGTCTTCTAAATATCCTCTGCTCTGACCCATAGCTGGTGATATCCAGACCTAAGATCAATCTTAGAAAATATTTTTGCTCCTGCTAGCTGATCAAATAGGTCATCTATTCTAGGTAATGGGTACTTATTCTTGATCGTTACCTGGTTCAATTCCCGATAATCTATACATAATCCCATGCTCCCATCCTCCTTCTTCATAAATAATACCGGAGCTCCCCATGGTGACACACTAGGTCTGATAAACTTCTTTTGGAGCAATTCTTCCAACTGTACTTTTAATTCAACAAGTTCTATAGGAGCCATTCTGTAAGGTGTCTTTGAAATAGATAAGGTACCTGGCTTCAAATCTATACAGAACTCTACTTCCCTCTTTGGTGGTAACCCCGGTAAGTCTTCTAGAAACATGTTAGGGTATTTACACACAACAGCTATCTGTGTAACATCAATCCTTTGTTCCTTTTCTACTGTCATAGCTGCCAAAGATGACTTTCCCCACAACTCATAGGTAGGCAAAGTTGGAGGCCTTTATACATCAAGTCCATACTCAAATTGATCTCCATCGTACAAACTAAACTTCACAGCTAAGTTATAGCAATCTATCAAAACATGATGTTTCACTAACCAGTCTACTCTTAACATCACATCAAAGTCTACCATATGCATGACTACAAGATCTGCAGGTAGATGTCTACCCATCATCTCAATATCCACATTTCTACATATTTTATTCAACATAGCCCCGCTCCCTAGAGGCGTATCCACAGATAAGCATACAGGCATAAGTTCAACATGCACACCACAAACAGCAACAAAAGTTTTAGATATACAAGAAAAACTTGCACCAGTATCAGAGAGAGCATAGGCACTATGTAGCAGTATGCGAAGCGTACCTGCTATAGTGTCCACGCTGGAGGTGTCTCCATGTTAGAGGGCATATACCTTGGCTGGTGCCCTTTGTCCTAGTCCACCTTGAGTTAGACCCATCTGTGCTGTTGAACCTAGAAGCCTTCCTAGCTCCTTGCAATCAATGGCTTTATGCCCTCTCTGCCTGCACTTAAAGCAATAGACTTGGGGAATGCTTCTCTCTGCGCAAAACTTGTGGCTATGCCCCACTTTGCCACATGTAAAGCAGGCTCTTAGGCCACTTGCACTCCCTAATGTCATGAGGTCCAAGGCATCTAATGCACTTCTTTTCTGTACCCCAAATTACTGGCCTGTTTTGCTGTGTAACTGGTCTCTTCCCCCTATCTTGATAAAGAACATTGGCGGTTGGTTGCTTCCCATAATAGATCTAGCTCTTCTGAGTCTCATGGCCCTTAATTCTATTTAAGCCCCACTCTACTGTTTTAGCTTTGTTGACCACAGCAGAGTAGTTATTCAAGTCCATCAAATTGACCTAATGCTAAATTTCAAGCTCTAGACCAATGATAAATCTGCTCACTTTGGCCTCTTCATTTTCCTTTAGGGGGTCTGGCAGAAACCTCATCAATCGGTGCAGCTTAGCTTCATACTCCTCTACTATCATCTTACCCTGCTGTAAGGTGTAATACTCTTGAAGCATCTTTTACTTCACACTATCAGGAAAGAACTCCCTGTAGAAGGCCTATTTGAACATCTCCCATGTGATTGCTCCTATCATGTGTCTTCTAGTGCTCAACCACCAGTTTGTTTGCTCTCCCAATAAGCAGGTAGGAGGCATATTCCACCTTTTTTTCCTCTAGTATGTCCACGGTAGCAAACATCTTCTTCACCTCCTCTATCCATAACTGAGCCTCCGATGGCTTCCCAGGTTAAGGCTCAAACTTGTAGACCAGGTCTACAAACTTGTTTAAGCTAAGCACATCAGCGTATGTTGCTCCATGGCCTCCATTTTCTCCATTGCCATTGTTCCTCTGTGCCTCCTATCTCCAGGCCTTAGCATTGGCTTACACAACTTGCATATCTTGCTTCATATTTTGCTGTTGCTGGGTAACTACTCCTAACAGAGCATTCACTACCTTCATCAACTATATAGCATCAATAGGTACTTGTCCTCCTGTAGTAGCATTAGGCACTTGCTATCCTATAGGTGGAGGCGGTGGTGAGGGCATGTCTCCAGGTACTTGGTTCAAGGGTGGTTGGTTCATAGGTACTTGTTCCTCATCACCATTCCTAGAGGAACCAGCATCAGAGGCTTTCCTTCTTGGCAGCATTCTATCACAAGCATACACCAAAACATGAGACAAAAGGGGAAAAACTAACTTCAAAGATTAAACGCTATATAAACTACAAGGTACTGTAAAACCATATATATAAACAACTCCTATTATTTCTACTCCACTCATCAATGCTCATCGTCCTAAGGAGTTCATAACTTATTTCTAAAGAGATCATCAACCTAAAGCTCTGATACCAAATAAGCTGTAATGCCCTAAACTGAGGCATTACAACCCGCCACGTGTCCTCTCTTGAAAGGCACACGCAAAGACTATAATATGTCTATAAACCACAAAAATTTCATCATATAACTCCATAACTCACATAAAGGATACTCAATATGAAAATCCAAATAATATAACTTCAATAACATCTATATTGGCATAAACCAAGCCAACTAATAAAAATCCTCATAAGAAACATAAAACTAATAACTCATAAAATATTTTCACTGGTAATCTAAAGAAATCTAATAACTCCTTATGATCAGTAAAACTCCACTCCAACCATCTACACATCAGCTGGGTAATCGGGTCTACTATCGTCCTCCCCAGGCTCTATGAATACATCAAGCTAGATAAATCATACACTATCTGGTCTTCACCTGTTCCTGAAAAAAAAAATGAGCACAAAGGCCCAGTACATCCAAACCGAAAACACAAGCGTATGATCATACATCAAACTGTTCACACACAACTTAGTATCTAATGCAGCAAGCACCAATTATTATCTTTTCATTAATCCCGCATACAACACAGTTCAAGATCATCCGCGACTAATCCTAAACTTGGAGTAACTCAAACTCATTAAAAATAAGCAGTATAAGAAAGTAAGTAATATAATACATATATGGTATTGGGATTCTCCTACACACCCGAGTGTCATACTCGCACTACTCCTAAACTACCGGAATCATCTCTATACATGAGTCCACTCGGGACAACCTCACACATAGATCATCAGGTTGCCTGTGTTAGTATCACACTCTGCGTGATCTTTACTAACCGCAGCCACTCACAACCAACACTCGATTCAATTAAAGTTAAATATAATTAGGTCAGATTTATAAACTAATCTTACAAGTACAAACAAACAAGCATGATAAGGAGGACCCTATTTCCGCTTAAGAAATCAAAATCTTATTCTCAAATAAACACCTGAACAAAGAATCATCCGTTCCATTAATCGGTTACACATTGATAACAATATAAGAATTATAAACCCTAAACCCTAATTGATCAATCTAGAATCTCCAACACGCCTTTCTCCTGTGAAACCCGTAGAATCACCAAACCTCCAACCAATACCATGAAATAGTGAAACCCTAATTCTCAAGATTACCTGTTCATCATTGTTCATACATTCACAAATCATTCTCAACAACTAATATGATTCAAATTCTCCTAACAACTTAAGATCTATGAATTATAGTTTCGGGTTGAGTCTTACCTTCTTCAATTGATTGTAAATCTGAAATCTCCAATTTCTACACTTAGGGTTTTTCTTCAATTTCCACCAAAATCAATTCACTTCACCAAACAACAACACAATCTTAGAAAGAAAATATCCTAGAACGAACTAAAGGTTTAGGAGAGGTTACTTACCCAATTCCTTGATGAAATCCACCTTGGAGAGTGTTGGGTTTCTATATGTTTAAGAGAGGTTATGAGGGTTAGGATAGGTTATAGGATGTATTTATAGAGTTAAACCTCAAAGGGATATAGGCTAGATGCATAGGAAACAAGGTTGGCGGCTTAAAACTCTCGGGTCGCACAAAATCATCCAAGGCCACCACTTAAGTTGGTGGCCTTTTTGGGTATGTCAACAACCTACATTTGTACGCCAGTGACCTAAAGGCCGGCTTACAACCAAATACTTCGACAAATCCAAAAACTCTAAAGTTGGTGCTATCGGCCATCATCCTTGGATATAGGTTAGCGGCCTATATGCTGACCTACTCCAAAATCGTCTGGTTATTCGCGTACAACTTCCTCAAGTCCAAATTCATCTGTTCAAAGACAAAAATACTCTTTTAATCGACTATATATTCCACTAATACCCCTCACTATGAAATATGTACTTGTATATTACATCAGTAATAAGAAAGCCATTGAATTATTATTTATTATTATTATTATTATTATATTATTATTATTATTATTATTATTATGATCATCATCATCATATTTAGACTAAAGGTTTGACCAAGATATACTAGGGGTTAAGGGTCGTATTGGGGTCAATAAAAAGTAAAAATATAAGACACATTTTAATTATGATTAGCTATTAAATTCATACAAGACATATATCTTAGAAAGAGAAGAAAGTATAATATAATGATTATATTTCATAAATTTATAATATAGATTGAACATATATTTAAATTCTAATAAGTTCTTTTTTTTTTTTTTTTTTGGCCAAGTCAATCAGTCTGGGTCAACTTGGTCCTAATTTGACTGCCAAGGTTGAGTAAACCAACCTAGGTCAATGCAAACCTAGGCTAAATATATAAACCAACTTGTTTTGATAGGCAATTCAGGTTGAACCAGTTTGAAATGGCTAAGTTGATCCGGGTCTAATGATGTTGATCATTATTATTGTCATTTATTTTTTTAATGAATTTCCACTAATTGTTTCAATTATAACCATATATATACTTGTTATATCGATAAAAACATTTATAACATTTTAAACTGAAGCTTATTATAATTCTAATCATATCCTCTGTTAGAAAATCATACTCATGTACCTAAGAATGCTAAAATAAGATATTGGAAGCCCAACCCGTGGATGTCAAGTATTAGAATATAAAAATTAGGTGCCTAGCTTACTACATAACTTTTCACAAAAATAGAAAAGTAACTCCACATCTTGATCATTCCAATGCTTTTATGAATGCTGTGCAATCTAGAATTTTTCATGAAGCGCAAGTCGACAATATGCATAGCATTATCGATTTTACTACATGAAATGAAATCATGATCTTTGAATACCTATTCAGCACAATAAGAGTAGAATCATAACCTTGTACAGATATAGGGAAACCTAACATAAAAGTCATTGAGATATTTACCTAATATTCACTAAGTACAAGTGAAGGTGTAAATAGTACATGTAGTAACACCTTAGATTTAGTTGTCCTATAGCATACATCAAATGCATATTTTCACTACATCTCTCTTAATACGAGGCAAAAAAAAATGTTATGTTGTTAACCCCAAAATGTCTGATTAAACCTAACCCCCATGAGACTTACGCACAAGTGATTCTATTAAAGAGCAATTAGGCACAAATGATTTTCCTTCCCTAAAAAATAACCATCATGCTTGTAAAATTAATTAAATGTTGCTTTTTTTTAAACACTTATATTTGCAATTGAAATGTCTTAATAATTAGTATGTAAATACTTAATATGTGTAAAGCCTAACAACTTGGTATGAAGAGTAAAAATAAGTGCATACCTACATAAAAGTGCATATGTAATAACATTTTCTTTACCTTACTTATATTATATCACACATGGAATAGTCTCAATAAATTCCATCAAACGTGCATGTTGTTCATTAAACTTATGGTAAAAGCTATTTACTTTATTAAATAAGGGGTCAATTGTACTTGTATTTATGCTTGATTCAAGGGATTTGGTACTTAATTTATAAATATATTCCTTTTAGGTGACTAAGGAAAAATTAGCAACATTTGGATGAAGATGAATCAATTTAAGTTCAAAAATAGTTGCTCAAGGCCTCATCAAGCCTATGATATTTATGGTGATATAAGCCGGTGATTATTAGAAGACAATCGTGGACGTGAAAAGGAGAAGAAAATTAGAACCGTGTGTATCATAGCGAAGGTTACAATCGTGATTGCGATGATGATCCACATGGATATATTTTCAAAATGACCCAGCCCTTAGGGTACTCAAGGTGTGGTTATTTCGCACACCTATCGCCTCTAGGCGATATGTGCAAGGCATTCCACTGTGGAGTAGATTTCTAATTAGGTCTTAACTCGAGAAATCATTATTAATTTTTATAAAATTTCTAGCAAAGTGTCATCTATTTATCTGGGGTTTGAGTTTACCAAAACTTATAAAGCTTAACTTGTTTAGAAAACAAGTATCACCAAAATAATTGTTTGCAAATTTTGCCCACAGGACCCATGAAAATAATATAACTCAAATGCAAAACTTTTCGATTCAAAAGTCCATATCAAATCATACAAAAGGATTTGGTGATAAGTTGATTACAATCGCTCAAATTTACAATAAAATACAATTACAACAAATCTCTTTCTCGAAAACTCATATAAATATGGCTTGTACATCACTATCTCATCGGGTCATCCTACATATCTCTTGTTCCCCCATTGAGTCACCAAAAAGACTTGAGAGGTTAATAAAATTAGCTGCGAAGCCCAGCATACAATAATACAAGCACACACTGCATGTCATGCACACTTAGGCTAATGCAACAAGCACGATTTAAGTTTAATTAAATTTAAGTCATCAACCAAGTATTCTCAACATACTAGAAATACAAATATGCACAAGAATATTCATGACTCTCGCTAAACAAAAAGGGCAGGGTTCCTTCAACAAATCACATACCGAAGAGGGGGGGTTCAATAAATCCCTAGTACTTACCAAAAAGAAAAGAAAGAAGTAGTCTTGTATGGATTGATTCCACACAAACATCCATCAATGAGCATGGTTCATTACAATGCTTTATGCAAGAGCCCACACCCTGACATAACTTCATTGCAACTTTGTACTAGCTCCTAATTAAACGTCTGGTATCAGAATCTCCCCTATCGAATATCCACTTGACCTTACTATGAACTCCATTGTGGTTCAAGCACCTACATTTACTACATCATCTCGAAATTGTGATCAAACGTGCAACCCAGTCCGGGGGTACCAATCCTAGAGGAAGCGGCCAAGCAACAATCAACACTCAATTAAGTCGAGTTTAAATTCTTAGTCCAGTTATTAAAACTATCCTATCAAGCAACGTGCAATTACTACATACATGTTAGTCGATTTAAGCTTGTTATCTTTTCCCAAGCTCGAAGTCCAATTGCTATTCACAATTGGGTCAAGAATTAGTTCAAGCTTTACTACCTTTATTTCATTTATGATGTTTGCTACATCTAGGTCACTTTAGTTTAACCATATCTAGTCAAGGATAATATTTAAAGGGTCAACTATTTCACTTGGCCAAGCTATCTAGTTAATTATGTAGGTTAGGGACAGTTTTTGAGCCTAGGTAACCCTTAGTGGGCTGCCTTTTGTAGGTCTTGATTCTTGCTTGACCTTTCAAGAATAGGTTCCCATAATCCACTAATCTCATTTAGTTCTTAGTGTCCTACTCTAATTATTAAGTATGAATTACTTTCATTCATGTAAGGCATTTAGATTAACTGCATCATCTCGAAATTGTGATCAGACTTGCAACCCAGTCCGAGGGTACCAATCATAGAGGAAGCGGCCAAGCAACAATCAACACTCAATTAAGTCGAGTTTAAATTCTTAGTCCAGTTATTAAAACTGTCCTATCAAGCAACGTGCAATTACTACATACATGTTAGTCGATTTAAGCTTGTTATCCTTTCCCAAGCTCGAAGTCCAATTGCTATTCACAATTGGGTCAAGAATTAGTTCAAGCTTTACTACCTTTATTTCATTTATGATGTTTGCTACATCTAGGTCACTCTAGTTTAACCATATCTAGTCAAGGATAATATTTAAAGGGTCAACTATTTCACTTGGCCAAGCTATCTAATTAATTATGTAGGTTAGGGACAGTTTTTGAGCCTAGGTAACCCTTAGTGGGCTGCCTTTTGTAGGTCTTGATTCTTGCTTGACCTTTCAAGAATAGGTTTCCATTCCACTAATCTCATTTAGTTCTTAGTGTCCTACTCTAATTATTAAGTATGAATTACTTTCATTCATGTAAGGCATTTGGATTAATTGTGTTTTGAGGATGTACACCATGAATAGGGTATTAGAGCTTGCTAAATATGAATTTTAAAGGTCTTAGAAGGTCACTTGAGGTTAAGGGAAGAATTGGGTTAATTTTTAAACGATTCAGGCGAGAAAAGTCAAAGTTATAAAAGAGCTAGCAAATAGCACAGAGGGAACACAAAGGGATGTCTCCCTGTGTTCTGGTACACAACTAATACATGGGGGAATGTGTCACTCCCCAAAGGATATCCTATACGCGACAGATATTTAAACTCAAGTATGACATCCTTACTCATCCCAGGAGTTTAGACACCGGGTGTAAAGCTTACGTTCACCATCTACGGGACCTTACTTTGAATCGAAATAGCTTAAGATGACATACATAGCGATAAGAATATAAATCATACCTGTTATAACCATATTAATCTATTACAAAGATCCGAGGGGCATACCTCAGTCAAAATATTAAGAGTCCTTAGGTCCACAAAGTCTCTTACAATAACACACACACACATATATATATATATATATATATAAGATTAAGGAGATTTAACTAGAAGTCTATGCCTAACATCTATATCTCGACTTCTTCAAAAAGCTCCTTAAATCCAAAAGTTATACCTGAGGAAAGTGGCCTCTCGGGATAGCCATAAATAATCATATTGCAATAGGAAACTATAGGGGTATAAGCTTACGAGCTTAGTGAGTTTCACTTCTAAATTAAATACTTCATCAAACAATAGGGTAAGCAAGTTATATTAGACAATCATATGAAATGCACAAGCACGTAAGCATACAATGCATAAGACTTTCCGGGAGTCCTATGTTGAATGGATTTGCGCCCTCCATTCGGGATTAGGTGTTTCAAGCCCTTACGACCATAGATTTCAATTTTTCTCATTTATATAGTGGTTGATTCAGGTGCTTACCCACTCACTAATTTTGTAGTTGATACAAGTCCCTACACCACTTCCATTTTAATTTAGGCCTTTTCATGCCAACATTTGAGTTTTCCGGCCCACTCGTTGCTTAGCTATTATGCCTTCTTCCCACAAAGGTATAATAACAAATATAATGTGACTCAACATATGGTATGCGTGGTCAATTTAATTATAAGATCATGGCATATTATTTAGACGAATTATGGGCGATCATAGATATTGCAGACACTTCAATTCTATACTAAATCATACAAATATTCATAACAATTTCCATTTTGATATTCTTATTATCAATTCAATCAAACAAGATTCACATGTGCATTTCAATTTTATCTTGTCCTAGTTCTAATACTACTATTATTACAAGCACAATCAAAAGCATGTAATTTAAAGATAGTGAACTCACTTTGCCATGGCACGAAAATCCACTTAATTGTAATAGTCCTTGGGAAGGTCTAGTCCATCTCCCAAGTCTCCTAATCAAAAGAAATAACTCCAATGAGTATTTCTATGAAGTTTGAATGAACTTATAAATTCTATTCTAACAAGTTTGTTAAAGTTCGTCTAAGAGAAAATTCCAATTTAAAACGGCCATAACTTGGTCATTTTAACTCAGAATTTCACATATTATATACCGATTTCTACCTATTTGACGAGAGCTATCTATTTCTAAAGTTGTTTTCATCAAACAAGGTTGTTTGGTCCATGAACAGTAGGGTACAGAATGCTATATGAGATTCCCAACCCACAAATCAATTTCTAATTTCAATCCAAGTATTATTCCAAAGCTTTGATAGATACTTAGCTATCATTATATCTTGAAAGACTCTACTTAATATCATGCATGATTCATGGGTGTTGGCCAATCTATTTCTTCATGTACTTAAACAATGCTCCATGAGATGTGTAAGACACTATTTTCCTAGCCTTGTTTCTACTAAGTGCATTATATGTACATGCATTACCTACAAGTTATTATCATGAATGTCATGAGATGAGCCGTCACGCCCTGAAGGGTACCCTAAACGTGGCAGTCCATCGTACACAATATTAAAGCCTAAGAATGACCACCTCAGTCACGCGAAGGCTTCCATACTATGTACAAGGCGTCTAACACATGGAGGAGACTCATCGGAGTAATGCATTTTATGTTGATACAACTTGAGAACAATGTGAAGGAAATTCAATTCACTATTCTTCAAAATACAACTCATTAAACTTCAATTACAATTCATCAAAAGATTCTATTACATAAAACTATTACAAGGAAAATAATAAAACCTAGCTAATGACTTCAAACATTCTTATATCTTACTGAAATCCTGAAGTCATTTTCGACTTCAACCATCTTAGTCCCCACTTAGCATTCTTAAGATAACATATTCATTTAAACAACTATTGGGGTATAAGCTATACTATCTTAGTGAGTGAAAACTTCCAGGATTACATTTATAACACATCATACAATCAAGTGATTAGTCAGACAAGTGATATGCATCAAACTCGTGAATTCAACAAATATATGACCTGCCGGAAATCATATGTGGATGGACTTGCGCCCTCCATCTCGGGTTAGCAAATTAACGAATCCTGCGATATGACCAAGACCGTTTCAGCTTTCGGACAACTATAAACTATAAAATCGTTTAAGGTACAACGATAAACCAACAAATGCTAATGCTCCATCCCCATCATGTATGAATGAGTTCAATTTCATCTTCAATTCCGAATAATCAATTATACCAATTCTTTTAAGTGATCAGTCAATCATCGCGGACAATCAATTCTAATTCATTATACAAGCAATAGTTAATCACTCGGCTTCGATATTCTTACATTCTATTTCTCATATCAACAACAAGCATACATAGTTCCCATTCGTCCCCATCATGCATATCCATTTTATCTTTACCAAATATCTAGTGCAACTATTATTAATATCACATACAATAAATGAAATCTGAAGTAATACTCACTCGGCCATTGGATCACCGGTCTCTTAGTACAAGTAATCCGGTGGTAGGGAATCATCGAATCCAGGATCCCTTAAAAAGGAAGAAATACTCTAATAAGTATTTCATTACTTAACTAATCCAAACTATCTTATACAACCTATCAAATTCGCAATTCTCGTCCTAAGCTAGAATTCCAACTTAAAATGGTCATAACTTGGTCATTTTAACTCGGAATTGCAAATTATATATCGATTTCTATCTACTTCGAAAGATCTATCTATTTCTAATATTTTTTCAAGTTTTGAAAACATTTAGGTCTCGGAAAAGGGATCAGATCTGTCAGTAACGGTTTCCGATTCCGAAAAATAGTTTTGTAAATGTTTGTAATGTTCCTACTATATAAATTAGCTATACATGCAATATGAGTGATTTCCTAACATGAATGACATGAGATGAGCTTAATGTATGCATGATTGATGATTTTTGCTAAAAGGAAATTTTATAACTTTTTATTTTGCAAGACCATAATAACAACTACTTATGAAAATCTAGTTTTCTAACTTTGATCATTTCCATTTGTTTTGGATTTATTACTTAAGAAAATATAATTATTTTTGTTAAAATTGAGTCTTCATTATATATATTACTTATGACCTTCATAAATTTCCATTTTACACTTTGTAAACATGTTTTCAAGTAGGGTTGATTCCAAAATCCGAATTTTGTAAAAATTGTTTTTGAGTGATTCCTTTAAGTAAAAATCATTTGGTACTTAGAAAATTAAGGCTCAACCATGCCTAGCCACTAAGGACTTCATTTCTTTGATAAAACTTCTAATTTGAGTTTGGAAAATAAGTTTTCATGCCATTGTTCCATTTTACGAATTTCCTAAAATGACAACAACTCAAATTTTTCCTACTTCATTTCTACTCTTGTTCTATATATTTTTCTTAGCAAATCCCATCTTAATTTATCAAAATCATTACTTGATGATACCTATGACTTAAACTCCTCATTTTCATATAAAACACAAGTTTTGGAGTTGGTAAATGGTTTTTAAGGCATGGTTTGAAATCATCCGAATTTACAAATTTTGGATAAACTCAATTTTCATACTTTGTTTCTACAATGCATCATGCATATATGTATTACCTACAAGCTATTGTCATGAAGATTATGAGATGATCTACCTATATGTATATATAATATCAAAATTCTTTTTGAAAACCTTTACTTTGCAAAACTTTGAATTTACTAGACTTAAGAAAAATAGTTTTCTTCTTGCAAAATCATACTTTATTTTATCAAAACTCAACCTTGATGATCATATAACCATCACCTTCATTATTTCAATAAAAACCTTCATTTTGGGGTTAGAAAATAGGTGTTTACATAGGTGGTTTGCCTAAGTACGAATTTTACAAAATTTTGAAGAATGAAAACATTGTTTAACCTATTCTTGGAAACCATTTTTATCTAAGATTATATTTTGATAAACTCTTTTATCCTTATCAAAACTTGGTCTTTATTATATATATCCCTAGGACTTCATTTTCCTATCAAAATTATCATTTTGGCATTTGGAAATAGGTGTTTAAATTGTGGCTATTTTCAAATCCGAATTTTGAGAAATTCATTTGAGCTTGTTTTCTTTGTAAAACTCATTTAGTCTTTCAAAAACCATTTCCTAATCAAATAACCTTAAGGCTTCCATTTCTTTAATAAAAGTCTTGTTTTGAAGTTGAAAAATAGGTTTTCAAAATTAGTCTTGGTTGGGATCCGAATTTACAAAATTTATTTTTGGACATATCTTTTGATAAAATCTATCTAAACTTATGAAAATCCATTCCTTACATATCCTATCCTAAGAGCCTTTCATTTTAAATAAAACTTCATTTTTGAGTTGGAAAACATGTTTTAAAATATGCCTTGGCCAAATCCGAAAATAAGATTTTTATTTTGAAAATAACTTTTGAAAATCACTTTTGATTCTTGTAAAAGAAGTCTTGATGATATACATATATTAAGCCTTCATTATCTTAAGTAAAAATTACATTTTGACACTTGGAAAGTGGTTTTTAAATAGGTCTTGCCAAAATACGAATTTCACAATTTTTGTTCAAGTTCAAATCTAAGATCTACACATAATATGAACATACATCTAAATGAAACCCATGAAATAAACTTTAAACTCATAGATCTAAACTTTACTCATCAAAATCTTTCATTTATGTTATCTATACCCTAAGCCCTTCATTTTAAATGAAAAATACACATTTTGAAGTTGAAAAACAACTTTTCTAAATATGTTCCATTTTCATCCGAATTTTCAAAAATGTTTTGTTGAAAATAAAATAGATCTTGAGTTTTCTACAACTTTCCTACTATCATCATGCTATTACAAGTTGTTCATGAACATAAAACAAATCTAATGCATGCATATGAACTAAAAACAACTAGATCTACTTATACATGATCACTACAATAGTTATGTGATGGTGAACATATGCATAAATCATAAGAATAACAAAAATAATAACTTCAATAACAAGATCTAGGCATAAACAAAAATCAAAGCTACAAAAAGTTAGATCTATAAAATATAACAACTTTAAACAAGAAAATAATTATGATACAAGATAATAATAATGGAGAAGAGGAGTGTTTCATTTTTGGCATCATCATCCTAAGCTTTTAAGCTTATGAAAAGTCATTTGATGTATGAAACATTCATCATACTTTACCTATATCACCTATGGAGGCTTTGAGATGAAGATTTGCTTAAAAATCTTCAAGAAAATGGTTGGAAGCTAACAAAAGATGTGGGAGCAGCTTGATTCTTGAAGAAACAAGAACAAGAAGAAGAAGAAAAGAGAGGGAAAAGAGAAAAAAAGGTTAAGGAATGAAAAAGGAAAAATGAGTAAATGAAAGAGAGAGAGAAAATGAGTTTATTAAATGAGAAAAAAAATAAAACAAGGGTAGCCACAAATGGAACATGCTGCACATGAATATGGGAGAGAGAGAGGGAGAAATTTTGTTGAAATTTGACTTGAATTTGAATTGTGTAATAAATGTGTAATGTAAATTTCTTAAGAAGGAGTAGACTATAATTAATTTAGTCAAAATAGGAGTAAATAAAGGACAATGGAAGCCATAAAGAAGGGGAAAAATCTGCCATGAAGTGTGGGATAGAGTGTAGAAAGATTAAAGTGAAAAGGAAGTGATATGTGCAAGGTGTACTTGAAGGTATGGGTTGTAAAGGTACTTTTTTAATAAAATAAAATAAAATTAGAAAATTTATTCCAAATATTTGTAGCAAATTTTCATAATTAAAATTAAATAATTATTTGAATTATTTTAGTATTTTAACAATATGTTACCGGTATGATCAAAATACGCGAACAGGGGCTATAAATGATATTTTTATAACTCGAAAAATTCTAAAAAAATATTTTATGAAAATATAAATATTTTTAAAATATTTTTTAATTATTAAATTAATTTATTTTATTTTTAGTATCGGGTCTTAAACAGAATCTGATCCCGTAAAAGCCCGAACTAACTAAATTTTAGAAAAACAAAATTTTCTATAATATATAAAATATTTATCTAAAAATATAAGGCTTTATAAGAATAATAAAATTGTGTAATTAAATAAAAATGAATAGTGCAAAAAACTAATCAATTACCGGTAGTAATAAAAATACGATAAAAAGGTTATAACTGTAACTTTTATAACCCAAAAAATTATATAACTGATATATTTGGAAACCTTATGAAATTACGAGTCTAACGGTGCTATTGGTATATTTTTTATATCTCGAGCGCCGGGATACGCTTTTCAAAGTATGTACCCGAACGGGTTCGAAATAGGTCTAAAATTTACCAATCTGATATTTTTAAACAAACTTATATTACTATGAGCTATTCTACATATTTAAACTACATCGTGGCCTCTAAGGTTAGGGGCGCTAGATTGCCAAACTTAAACTATTGTATACCAATTAGTGTTTCCAGGTGATTTTCCGGTTTAGATCTTTGTCAATTTGGAAACTAATATTTTATGTTTATACAACGTATTTACTTTGAGAAATTTATTTTACACTTCATTTTTGTAAGTATTTAATATCTTTTAACGTTTTTGGAATTTTTGAATTGGGTTTCATTTCCAAAAGTTAATCGTTATTTACTTTTTAATAATTCGTTTTTGGGATCTATATTACCTGATTTTATAAATCGGAGTTGCGTATAGAATTTATCGTACGCAGTGGTTTTGGAATTGAAGTATGATGAGTTCTTATTTTGTTTTTAAGGATTTTAATTTTTCTCAATATTCGGAAATTTCTAGATTCGCTCGTGTTTTTGGACTAGTTGAAATTCGGTTTTAATTTAGAGTGATTTTTAGGGTTTATTTTCGAAGTTCATCTTGAAATTATTTACTGAAATTTTTCAGGGCTTACATGAGCTATATATGTATATCCTCAATGATATATGATATCAAGAATTCTTTTAAAAAACTTTTGCATTATAAAACTTTTGAAATTACTAGACTTAAAAAAACTAGTTTTACTCCTTGCAAAATCACATTTGCTTTTATCAAAACTCAACCTTAATGACCTACATGCCTAACACCTTCATTATTTTAATAAAATTCTTCATATTGGAGTTGGAAATAGATGTTTAAATAGGGGGTTTACTTAGTTATGAATTTTACAAAATTTTTAAGGAATGAAAACATTGTTTATTCTATATTTTGAAACATTTCCTTGTTTAAGGATTATACTTTGATAAATTTCATTTATCCTTGTCAAAATTGGGTCTTTATGACATGTATTCCCTAGGACTCCTATTTTTCCATTAAAATTTTCATTTTAGCATTTGGAAATAGGTGTTTAAATAGGGGTCAATCCTAAATCCGAATTTTAAGATTTATATTTGAGATTGTTTCTTTTGAAAAACTCATTTAATCTTTCTAAAACTAACTCCTAATCAAACCTACTCCTTAAGGCTTCCATTTCTTTAATAAAAATTTTGTTTTGAGGTTGAAAAATAGGTGTTCACATATCAAGCTTTCCTTATTATGAATTTTAAGTTGGTTGTTGGGATTGAAACATAATGTTAACATGATTTTTGTAAACTTTTCCTGTTTTGAAAAATATCCCGTAGTATATCTAAGCTTTACTCATCAAGATCACTCATTTATAATGCCTATTCCCTAAGCCTTTCATTTTTAATGTAAAATACTCATTTTGAAGTTGAAAATAGCTTTTCTAAATAGGGTTCTTTTTAGATCTGAATTTCCAAAAATTATTTTTGTTGAAACTAAAATAGATCTTAAGCTTTCTAACCATTTCCCACTAATATCATGCCACTACAAGTCCTTTATGTACATAAAACAAAAATTTAAGACATTTATGTACTCAAACAACTAGATCTAGTTTATTATACTAGTCATAAATGCAAATCCACTATGATCATTATGTAGATAAGGTTAAATGATGAGTACATGCACAAAACATTAATAATAACATAATAATAGCAAAAACAACTTAAACAACAAGATCTACAACATTGTGATGACAAGTATCTCATGTTTAAGTGTTTCCACATCCCTAGAATAAAGCTCATGGGGATTTTGAGTGGAATCACACATGTATGATCTTGCCATTACATGTTTTTAAAGGGGTAGGGTGCAGATCTATTACCTATTTAGTGTTTGGAATAAGAAACTTGAAGAAAAATATAGTGTGTGTGTGTGTGTGTGTATAGGGAAGGTCATGCCAACTAGAGGAGAGGAGGAGAGGAAAGAAAAAAATTTCAAGAGCTTTGTTTAGATGAAAAGTGAGAAAGTGAAAAGTGAAGGATATAAAGGAGCTTATATAGAAGTGGAATTAGGGTTTGTTTTGAGTAAATAAAAGAAAAAAAATTAAAGAAAATGAGAGAGAGGAAGAGGACAAGGGAGCGCTGGTTCTAGCAAGAGAGAGAGAGAGATGTGATAATTTGTGCAATAAAATTTAAAATTCAAAAGTAACTTAAGTAACAATAGTATTGGAAAAGTAAATGTAAAGAAAATGATGTAATATTGTAAGAATAGATTATAAGGATGTAAGAATAGAGTATGGTGGTTGTACTGTGAGTAGTGTGATTAGAAATAAAAAAGTAATTAGACAATTAAATTACTCGTAGTAATGAAAATACGATAAAAAGGCTATAACTGTAATTTTTATAACCCAAAAAATTATATAACTGATATATTTGGAAATCTTATGAATTTACGAGTCTAACGATACTAATAACATATTTTTTGCATCTCGAGCCCCTAGACACGCTTTCCAAAGTCTGTATCCAATCGAGTTCGAAATAGGTCGAAAATTCACTAATCTAATATTTTTAAGCATCCTAACATTATTACAAACCAATCCACACTCTCCACACATATTTCGACTTCTTTGTTTAAGAACACGGGGTTATCAAATCTAAACTGTTAGGGTTTCCTAGGGATTTGCTGACCTAGGGTTTCCGGTTGACTTTCCGATTTAGGGTTTAAGCTTGAAATTATCCTAAAAATTAGGAGGTTACAAAATGTATCTCCCTGTGCTTCTTCTTTATTTAGGGGTCAGAGAGAAGCACCGGGGGAGGGGGGTGGATACGGCTCCCCATGTTCTTTTGGGTTGCAAGGCATTTTTAGAGACATAGAGAAGCATGGTTGGATAGGTCACACCATGTCCCATTCGTGTTTTTCTAACAAATGTGTTTTCTTTGAGTTTTTGAGATCAGAGAGGAGCATGAGATGATACACACCTTGTGTTCCATCCGTGCTCTTCTTGGTTTTCATTTTTTTATGCTTAAACTTTTTTTGACAAAAAGTGTTTTTGGATGACTTTTGGAGATTTTAAAGAGCCAAAATATCATGTTTGAACCTAATATTCATTTATTATGACTCACCATCCCTTAAAAACATGTTTAATAATAAATTTCTCAAAAATCTAAGCGTGAATCCATCATTTTACAACTTTAACATCGACTACACCAAAATCTGTATTTCACAACTCATTCCAATAAAACCCAAACTTCAAATAACACATAAAACACCATTTAACACTATCACAACAGACTAAACTCCACAACTATCATAATCTCAAGAAAATAATTTAGTTTTGATCTCTTACCTCATTCCAACAATAGTTTTCACTTGCATCGGTTGGGAAGGCGATTTAGGACTTCAAAATCACTCTAAAACTTGATTTCTTGATACTCTAAACATGTATTAACTTACCCAAGTTAGTTTTCATGCTTAAAATGTTAAAACAATCTCATTACAACATCTTAAAACCTTATGCTTACCTTAATACGAATTTTCTTGTGGTGATGGGTCTTCTTCCTCTTCTAACACTACCTCATCCTCTCTATTTTCCCCGTGTAAAGACACCATATTAGCTAATTAGCACTACACTTTTTCTAAACCCATTTATTTAGCAGTAAGATAGAGTTAGGGTTTTAGAGAATCTTACCTTAGGTTTTGGGAGGTTTCACAAAAGGGAAGGAGGCAGAAAAAAAAAAAAAGAAATAAAGGAATATTTATATGGGAAAGGAAAGGGTAGATTTAGTGTTTTAGACAAGGGAAAAGGGTCTCCTTTTAGGGTTTTTACTACATGGCACATTCGTGCGTTTAAATCTTACATATGCAAGACCTTAGCTCCTTTTAAACATTTAAGGATTTTAATTAATCTTTTAGGCTAATAATGATTTAATATATCAACCAAATCTAATTTATTCAAAATTTTGAGATTTTTAATACACGTAAGTTCCCAAATAGGGGTAAAATTGTAATTATGCAAAACCAAAGCTTCTAATGACATTGTTTCAATTTTCTTACAAAAATTTCCAATTAAAGGACTGTTATAAAATTATAATTTAATTAATCTTGATTTGATTTACTTTTGAATTTCAAAATGTTGGTTTTTAGTTTGGGACTGATTTGGAAATTTTGAAAAATTTAGCAGTTTAAATTTATACATAAATCCAATGATTCCATTAACTTTATTAAATTTTTATTCCTAATTATAGGTGTTTGGATCATTCAATTTTCAGCTTAATCCTGGCGTGGCAAAAGAAAGATAAAATGAAGTAGGATATCACTAGCCTCATCATGTTTGTGATCTCGTTCACACCCTACTTCCAAAGCTAGCATCATAGGCGTGATGGCATAAAGTATTTTAGTACCTTAAATATACGGCCTGTAATAGCTTTGATCATTAGGGATATGTATTCGTTTGATGCATTAAGTTCCATGTCGCGACCGTGATAGATATTGAGAATTAGATGCTACGAGAATCACCAGTGACATCCTGCCCATAATCAATCTTGAATACTCAATTTTTAGTACATCATGGCTAAAATAACAGTCATGATGGAAGATGCATCTTCAATAATTTCCACATCAAAAATGAATCAAATGCTTCTTGAAGGGGGATGAAGGCCAGTAGGGATGAAGAAAAGATGCCATTCGTGTCTGGTCACTCAGCGAATATATATATATGATCCAAACATTGCAATGAGAATAGAATCATTATTGTAACACCAAATCATTGCGAAGTTGCTTCTTGTGTAAAAAATTACACCCATTCATAGTGTTTTCAGTTATAATTCCTTGGAAATTCTCTGGAGGGAATGAAGGACTTATATTGTATTTGTGTAACATTGGATTCAGATAATGTGCAAGTGAAAAGGGGTTGTCTTCATGTTTCCTTGTTATTGTCCTTTTCTATTTTTTGCTATGTTGATGTATTGTATAATGCATGAGTAATTTAATTAGGCTTACAACACCATGGATTGGCATGTATTATTAAGACTTTTATATGAATCATTGTAGATTTCCTTAATCTTTACAGTTTCCATTCATGAATACAAATTTTATATGCATGGTATAGGATTATTAGATTTCTTCGGGAACAAATTGAAAACATCCTGTTGAATAGATATAGGTTGTAAGGAGAGGTTGCTTATGATTCTAGAATAAAATTGTAAAATCTTCTGCTCAAGTTTATGTCAGTATTGAATTCCTGAGCTTAATGCGATCTTAGTCTGCTATTAACTGGAAGAGATTCCAGTAGATAAGATTATGATTAGATGTCAATTATTTTGAGAAAGACATTGATTTATCCATTGAATTCAATAGTTAAGGAAAGAACAATGTCATTTCTTATGGTTAATGTACATGATAAATCTAAATGGTGAAGCAAGTCTAAGCTTTTGTTGTGTTTTGCATTAATCAAGTGATTCAATAATTACAATAGTGAATTTATTATTCGAACTTAAGTAGTGTAACTAATAACATAGAACCACTCACTAATTTATTAGGATAGAAAATAATTAAGAAGAGGATTACTAGTAATTAATGATCCCTGTGGATGACCCTATATTCTAGTTTTATATTGTATATGATACATGCACTTGCCTAGCATTGACCATATTGTAGGAAAGAGATCATAGGACATTAAAATTGTAAAACAAGGTTAAATATGCACACCAACTTACCTTATCCTTTAGATGTTTGGAGATTTGTGGTCCATATGGATAATAAACTCTTTTGGTCAAAAGTAATATGACTAAATCTCTAATGTTATCACCAAGTAATAATGCTCTTTGTCATATATGGAGTAACTTAATATTGCTCTATTTATTTCTAAGCTAAAAGATGCTATGAGGGGCATCTTTCTTACATTAAGACAACTCCATTACCAATACCAAAGTATCACATTCAATTTTAAAAGTCCTAGAAAAATTAGTAAAGCCAACAATGGTGTAGAACAAAGCTTTTGTTTAATTAAATTTCATGTCTTTTCTTATACATCCTTAATTTAAAGCCAATGGTTTTGTTAATAATTTCAATAAGTGCTAAGCTATTATAGTGAAGTCTCAAAATCCTAAGCTTGAAGCACTCATAGGAATCTAAGGAGTTAGTTACTCCTTAATCACCTTAAATTTTTCTTCACCTGCCTCTATCCCCTTGGCACTAACTACAACAAAAAATGTAAGATTTTCCATGCAAAAAACACATTTTAAAATTAGCGTTCAACCTTTCCTTTCTCAAAACATCAAGCACACATTATAGGTGTTCAACATGCGCCTCTGGTCTCTTACCGTATATCAAGATATCATCAAAATAGATAGCTAAAAATTTGCTTATGAATAATCTCTTTACATGGTTTAGTAAACCCATAAAAGTACTAGGTGTATTAGTTAAACCAAAAGGCATAACTAATTATTCATATAAATTATGTTTTGTTTTAAAAGCAGTTTTTTATTCGTTACCCTCTTTCGTTGTAAGTTGATACTAAATACTTTTCAAGTAACTTTTATGAAAAATACATGCACCACAGATGGAATGACGATCTAAGTGTACATGGCATTATGAATGCAAGGTGCTTTTATTGATTGACTTCCTTAGATGCTATACAATCCACTTATAAAGAGTTGCTTAACATATCATGAGTTGTTTTTCGATTTAAAGATGTTACTTTAGGGGATGAGCTAGCTGTAATTGAATCACATATTTAGGATATAAACAGTTAGCATAGCCTTAGCTTAAAGCTAAACCAAATACTTAGTTGATGAGGACATTTAAGCATAGGAGAATACAACAATAAATTAGTTTTTCTTCTTCTTCTTTTTTAATATATTGCATGTAAGTTATATATAATTTATATTAGGATAAACATAATTTTAAAAAAGTACAAATTTTAATGCTATTGTTTTTTTGTTTGTTAATTATATAGAAATGTACTTTCTTTTTCTTTTTTTTTTTTGTTTTTTTTTTTTTTTGCTGCATATAGCAAATGGACTTGAAGTTATTAGACTGTTGTTGTTATGGAAATTTTTCAATCCATTTATGTGCTTTTGTCATTTAAATTATCATGTTTCCACTAAGGTTTTTTTTTATTTCATTTCTTATTACTTATATGATAATTTTTGTAGAGGATTAAAGCTAAATTATGGGTTTTAAAGCCCAACAATGGCTTGGGTTTGACTCTCTAGGTTGAGTGACAGGGCCTAGAGAGCCAAGTCCATAAAATTAGGTTGACTAAGGGAAATTTAGCATGGTAGACTTGGAACAGGGACTATTAGATCGGACTAACTTATTCATGCTCAAACTTTATCAAGGAGTTCACATACTCAAAGAAGCTATTTGTGGGCTTTAAATCCAATGTAAGAACCCATTAAATGAGAAGACTCATCTTGCCCGTTGATGGTCGATATGATTCAATGGACGCTATTAAAAGCCAAGCTCTATAAATACCCAGAGTTTCTCCTCATTTGAGAGAGCTAGAAATTGAGAGAAACGTCGAAGTGCTGCCGGAATACTTTCTCAAAAGATCAAACAGAGCTCAGAACAAAGAACATATTGCCTCTCATCTAGAACAGTAGGTTTGGTACTATACAACTTCTCCACCTGTCACTAGTGCGTTGGAGCTCCTTGAGATTGTCTACTTCTCTTCCTTACCTTACTCTTAGCCATTCATTACATAAGCTTCTGAGGCTACATGTAGCACGAGACACACAATGCATGTAAGTGACCACTATGATCGGATCTACCCCACTACAATTTTCATTCTTTTTCATACACTTATATTTGCAATTCAAACATGATTCTCTAAGTTTGTTCATTGATGAAGTTTTGCCAATGTGGAACAATTTGTTGCTTGTGCTAAAAGCTCTCATCTATACATTTATTTCTCCAACTGTTAACCAACTCTCCATAATGAGTAAATGATTTGGGTTAGACAAACACATAGTTTTTGTTATTACCCTCTCGTCTTCGTTGTACAGGAACACCAAATACATAGTTCTTTTGATTGTTTTTATTGGGTTTCCATAGGGTTTTAGGAATTATAAAAATCAAATATTTTGCAGCGAAATTCAAAAGGAAAACCCTAATCCGATATCCATGTGTTTTGATCTAATCAAAACAAAACAAATAGTTCGAATTTATACCTTAACCTTGAACCTTAAAATCAATTGGCAAATCAGATTTGTGGGTACCACAAATTTGCAATCCCCTCTACGTAATCCACATAAATTAACACTCTTGTAAAAGGATCCTTCACGTGATAACGTTATCTAGAACACTTCTAGATCTGATCATGCAAATTTTACTCACGACTCTCGTTTGTCTCTATTTTAGGGTTTACAGAATTTCTTTACAGGTTTAATGTTTACAACACATGTCATTAACCCTAAAAGAAACCTTTTATGTCTTATTTATAATAATGTCAATATGAATAATGACATTATTGTCTCTAATCTTATTAGGTATAAATTAATTTATTAACATAAGAATTCCCAGTCCAGTTAGGAATTATTATTACTCTTAATAAATTACATTTATTTATTATTCCTAACAAATTAAGATTAATAATTTTATTATTATTCCCACTGGCTTATTTAAATTTAATCCATGATCCTTTTTTGTTCATTCTTTTGTGTGTGACCCCGTTGGTTCACTTAATGTTGGCCATTGACATAAAACCACTTTTGTCAACAGAACATAAGTGGCATCTAGCAAGATATTATGTTTACCTAAATTAAGTGAGAATCGATTATCCGATTTTTATCTGATCCATAACTTATGTCATTATCTTTTTATCACATGATATCTAGATGGAACATAAGGCATGGATAGTGTCATCTTTATGTCATTCAATCTTATCATTTCTCAATCTCCAAGTAAATTGACAAAACAAATGAAATTAATGACACTATCAATTCATTTGAGCACGGCCATGTATTTCTTAGTGTTACTTATCGAGGAGCCTAGAGATATCTCTCTCATAATAAGAGGAATAAATCCCATCTTAATCACTCAACTTGCTCTACATGATTCAATTACGCTCAATCTCAGCCTTTATAATTATCTGGTTGAAGATAATGATTGATTGAGTAGAATCATCGTATTCCTCATGTTGGAACCTATGGTGATTTCAGGTCTAAAGATATGCTAACATTATTATTGTGAGAATCACTTACGGTATTAGTCCATGCAGTGATCTCAGTGCAGGTCAGTCTGGTACATAGTTTTCTAATATAGCTTATGAGTTTGATTTGTATCCCCATACAAACAGACATCTCATGACTATCAAACAAAAACTCATATTAGATTTAATCCATTGCCATTCCCACAATAATGAGCATCTAAGGACATTTACAATAATTAAATTATCCATGGATCCTATTATAAAGTGAACATGCAAACAATAAGATAAAAATGCCTCTGTATCAATAATATATATATGACAATATTCAGTAATTGACCTAGAGCACAATCACTAACAGTTTTATCCTCTCCTTCTTCTCTTTTAAGGATGGACAACTAAAAATTTGCTTATGAATGGTCTCTCTACATGGTTCATTAAACACATAAAAGTATTAGGTGCATTAGTTAAACCAAAAGGTGTAACCAATTATTCACATAAACCATGTTTTGTTTTATAAATAGTTTTCCATTTACCACCCTCTTCCTTTCTAAATTGATAATAACTACTTTTCAAATCAATTTTACAACAAACACATGCAGCATGCACTTTAACAAACATTTCATTTAGCTTTAGAATACGACGATGATACTTTGTTATCTTGTTAATCATACATGGCATTGTTGAATGCAAGTTGCTTTCATTGATTGACTTCCTCAGATGCAATATAATCACATTTATCACCCTTTTTTTAATATCTTGCATGTAAATTATATATAATTTTTATTAAGATAAACCTAATTAGAAAGGAATACATTTTTTTTATTGTTGTTATTTATATAAGATGTACTTCTATTTGTTGTTTATTTATCAAATTAACTTAAATTTATTAAGTTGTTGTTGCTGTTGGACTCATTATATGCTTTTGTTATTTGAATTATGGTGGTTGGGATAAGCATGAAATGAGTTTGCTATAGGTTAAGGCCAGTAACATCCCTTATGTATGTATGAGTCTACTTAAGAGAGGTCAAATGTGGATGGACTAATCCAATGATCTTATTCTAAGACGACCAAATCAAATCTCCCAAAGTCATTTAAATAAATGAGTTAAACACATCATGCCTTAATACCTAATCCAAAAGCTTAATCCATATATTTTAATAAAATTAAATTAGCTCTCTATACCTTTAATGTTAACAACAGGCAAAATGAATGATGTGAAAGAGAAGCCATTTGTTTTTAGAGATTAGAAGTTGATTTGAATCATTGGATTTTTTTTTTAATGAATGACTGAGATCAAGAGTTGCAAAAAGTCATTAGATCGTTCTTAAGAATCCGATGGTTGGTAATGAAGCATTCCTCTTCTTCTTTAGTAATGAAATCAGCTAGGAAGTTAACCTAGAGGAATCCAAAACCTTTTGAGACGTAAAAGAGGCTTAAATTCTATAAAAATAACTATAATGCTCATTTAAACCTTTTTAAGAAAATTTGAAGCCAAATTAGAACAAACTTTTATGAGCTTACTTTTCGCGAACTATGCAAAACAAAGAATAGAGAAACTTATTCTAGTAAAATCCTATTATGATCTTATAAAACCAAGTCTCTCAAACATCCCTAGTTGGCCTTAGTTTTCTAAATCTATCACTATCCCAAGAAATAGTTCCATGGCATTAAATTTGGCTAAAAGTCTAATTTTGAAAATAACCTTTCACATTTTGCCACTTGGTCAAAAGCTCCCTAGATAAAGTTTAGATGGTTTAGGTGTCTTATTGAGTCAATTTCTTTAAATTTTTCAATCAATATGAATGAGAATCTGCACTTCTCCCTTGATCAGTGCTATGCAAATGAAATCAGTGGTTCTTATACTTCTTAAGTGTTGGAGCAAGATAAATTAGTATTCATGTAATCATGATTGCCAAAATCATAATTTTACTATTCATTGTAGTACGTAGAATCAATAGAATTATACAAAATCATAAAGGAGTAGAATTATATGCCTAAATTCACAATTTGACTTAACGTCTACACCCAATTAATTTTGCATCCATTTTAAATAAGAAAAAATATATAAAATCATAAACTTGTATAAAATAATGAACTTGTAGAAACGTATATTTGTCTTACGATTTTGATAACTATGCATGTAATTGTTATGATATTCATTCCCTTGTATTACTTCATGTTGCCTCTTCTAATGAGTGTTAACTCAATAAAAAGCATCTTAACTCATATATATATTATATATATATATATAGTGGTAATCTTTTTAATAGTAATTTATTTCTTCATTATTTTATTTTTTTCTTATGTCAAATATATATATTTGCATACATATATATAATACACGGATAATGCTTTTAACATAGGGCTTAACTTAACTGTATTGATGAAAAACAAATAATAGAAGCAAACACAAATCCTTCATGGGTCAATTAAGCATATTTTAGCTAAAGAAAAAATATATTGACAATGAGCAAATTAAGGATTAAATCTTACAGTCGAACAAATGCATTAGCATTTTTTTCTTTCTTTTCCTTGAAAACATGTGTCCAAAACAAGCTTAGATAGGGAACTTAAAATTTTTTCCTAAAGCCTTCTTTGACAAGCAGCAATTCTTACTTTTCTATTTCAAAGTTACCCATCACGAGTTTTTTCTTTTTCTTTTTTTACTTTATTATCTTTAACTTTCTTTTTTGCACCTCTACAAATATATATATATATATATATTATAACTTTCTAAACTCACTTGTTTTTATTTTGGAACACTGATAAAGGTCATTTACCCTATGAAATTTGGGCTAAATTAAGTTTAATGTTCCTTTGATTATTCATTGAAGTTGAGGAATCTGGTACTCAATGCTCAAATATGTTCATTTCAGGTTGCTAAGAGTAGATTCTCAACTCTGAGGTGAAAAAAAATCATTTGGAGTTAAAAATAACTCATCATCACTGTAATCACTCCTATGACGTGAATGGTGATTGTTATCACCACCATCATCATGCCCGTGATAGGGAAGGTGATCTCCACTGTTTTAAGTTTTAGGCACATCACCACTATCATCATGCCCATGACGCGGATGGTGGTCGCTATCGCTACCTTCATCACACCGTGATGGGGATAGTGATCTTCATGGATTTAATTTAAGCTCATCACCACCCTCATCAAGCCTATGATATGAATTGTGATCATCATCACCACCCCCATCACCAACACTGTTAAGGATGGTGATCTATGTTGATTTAGTTGTTTTGCTAATCACCACCCTCATCAAGCCGGAGATAAGGATAGTGATCTACACTGATTTCATTTTTAGGCTTATCACTGCCCGAGTCACGACCATGTTGAACATGGCGATCTCTCCTATTTTTGCATTAGATTTAAAATAACCATTTCTTGAAGAGATGTGAAGACCAACTGAGATGAGGGAAAGATGCTATTCATGTCTAGTCACTTAGGAACTATAAATACAAGATCCAAACATCACATTGGGGGATTTGAATCTTTTTGTACACACCAAACAAGTATAATTTAGTTTTGTTTGTAACTTTGTACCTTTTCATAGTTTTTGTCTATATTGTGTAGGGGTGGGCAAAAAAACCAAGCGAACCAAACTAATTCGTAACAAAACTAATCCAAACCGAAAATATGGTTTTTTTTAATGGTTTGTTTGAAAATTTTCCTTTGAAAATTTTCCAATCCAAACCAATCCATAAATTTATGGTATGGTTTGGAATGTAAACCAATCCAATCCGTAAAACCGAATTAAATCATTTTAGAAAATTATAATAATATTTTACTATATATTCATATGATTTCCTTTGATATTTATTATTTGGTGAATATTAATTAAAATTAACTTGTTCATTTAAAAAATTTTTTTAAGCTCATGATATATAATTTTTTGTTGATGATGAACTATTTTTTTTAATAGCTTTTAACTTTGTAAAGTATGAAATTTATTTATTTAGTTATAAAATCTCATTATGTATTAATTGTTTGATATATTTTGTCAGCGGATCATTTTATTCATTGATGAATTTTGTTGATAAATGATTTTTTATTTTAGCTAAATTATTGGTGGATAATTGACATGATGGTTCTATTAAAAATTATAAATTATTGGTTGGTGAATGTATTTTATTGGTAGATATTTGATTTTATGGAGAACTATAGATTAAAAGTATGATGAATTTATAAAATATTTTGTTGTAGTTTATAATATAAACTTTGCAAAATGATATAAATATTTAAGTATTTACACAAATGTAAAAAAACTAGAACAAAGAAAATTTTTAGTTAAAAATTTGATTTAAACCATAATCTAAACCGAACAAAACAATTATTTAATGGTTTGATAAAATTCTAATCCAAACTAAATCGTTACTTAATGGTTTGGTTTGGGATGGGAAAAAAACCAAACCGATCCGTGCCCACCCCTAATATTGTGTAGTGTTGTACATACTCCTCGGAGATTCTTGAGAGAGAAGGAACAGGAGATGGGTTATTGTAATTGTTTGTTGAAGAGTTTAAACATTTGCATTGTGAAAAGGGAGTTTTCTCTCATGTTTTCTTTCTATTTTATATTATTTGTTGTTTTGTTTTCTTGTTATATGATATACGAGTAGTGTTGCTTAGGCCTACTATTTCGTAACTTGATATTTATTAGTACGTATAGTCAATGAAATATTATTAGTTCTTTAAATTCAACAATTGATATTATTGAATCATGAAATTGTATTATGCACGGTATAGTTTCATCTTAGATTTCATTAGGACAGATCGAGAGATTGTCTCTTTGAATAGACATAAGTTGTTGGAAGGAATTGCTCATTATGTCTAGAGATAGGATTGTGAAATTCTTCTACATCTACTTAGTTAAGTAAATAATTCCTAAAAGTAATGCAGTTCTAAGTTATTATTGGCTAGAAAGAGATTCCAATAGATAAATTTAGGATGAGATGTTAGCGATCTTGAGAAAGACATTAACATACTTAATGAATTCTGCACTCTAAGAAACTAATGATATTAATTGCATACTCTTAATGTACATGTCAAGATTATTAGTGAAGCAAGGTCTAAGTCATTGTGTTGTGCATTTAGTTTAAGTAAATCAAGTGCTAGTAATCATTAGTAAAAATTTAAAGGAGGTTAATAGTTTAATTAATATCATAATCATAATACTCACTCAATTTTATAGGTTAGATAATAAAAAAAAGGTAAGAAATAGTACTTGCCAGGATCCATGAGGAATATGACCATATATTTCATTTATATACTACATAAGATGGATATACTTACCTAGCCTTGACCAGATCATAGAAAAGAGATAATAGGAAATAGCACAACCACACACTATAACTATATTACCATATGTTTCATTTCCTTTTTATAGGAGACATACATTCATCTTCTATTTTCAATCTTCTAATGAGCTCATCATGCCTTGTGTGGTACCTAAACTTTAGGAAAAAGTGCAATTAGATACCTGAACTTTTGGATTGATTAGTTTGGTACCTGGGCAAAGTTTTCAAGCACGCTTTTGGTACCTCCATTAATAGTGTTATAACAACCACACGCATATATTAGATTGGCCAATGATTCTTTTCCACGTGGTATGACACACATGGGTTGTTTTTTTTCTCCATTTTACTTGTAAATTACAAGTTAGAAAATGCCATAATGAAAATAACATTCATTTTGTACAAAGGAAAAAACTAGTGGGGGTGAGGACAGTACTCAAGCTAAGTAGAAAGAAGAAACTTATGATAAAACCCTAGATCAAACAAAGTGATGGTACGATCTGGACAACTGATGGGAGATTGTTGCATTCGATGTTGGTGGATCACCAAAAGCCCTAATCAGTAAAATTGCCATCTTAAAGCACCATTAGTTTAGGTAAGCATAAACTCCATTTTATAAATGAGTTGTGCAGTCCCTAATCATACCACTACACACAAACTATGTCCTTACTTATGTAATGTTCATTTTATTTAGGGTAACATAGAATAGAACGGTGTAGTTGTCCGTGGAATTATTAATTTTGTTTTTCTGTCTATGGTGTCATGTGCATGATAGAAACCTAATTTGTCATTGTTGCACGTATAGAAGCATTTTCTTTTATTAGCCTCTTCATAAACACAACTCCCATTTATCAAAAGAACAGGGAAATGTGAAATTTCTAACAAATTTATGTACTATTGTTTGAAACCTTTAACTCATGAAGAGTGCCCTATAGATTCTTCGATCACTATACATGAACTATAGAGGGTCAAATATGTCATTGTTTATTGCATGTTCAGTTTCTATCTTCTTCCCTATATAAATTGTCCATCGATATATTGATCAAATGACCACCTCTCTTTTAAGCCATGTTTGGAATGTTATGTCACTAGTTAGACATGTTAACTCTATGGTGTTACATAAGGTGGATTTTAATTGTGACATGAAGATAAGATGAAAGGCTATACAAAATGGTATATCTCATCTAATCGATTGTATGGTTAATATTAGCAGGATAGTGAAATAAGGGGAGTTGTTCACCAATTCGTCGAGTTGGTCGGTAACTAGTGTGTATGGCCCAATCTTATGCAAGTGCGGATTGAAAGCGAAGCTGTCTGTTGCACGAATGGACATGAATCATGGCAATCCTTTCTATAGATGCCCTAGATACAACATAACATGTTATGAGCACCACTTTTTTCCCTGTCCGTTTGTAGTGATCTATTACATAAGCTAATGGTCTCATTAATCATATGTAGGATGATGGATGCAATTACTTTTGTTGGGTTCCATACAATAGAGGTAATGAAACAACAATCACGGAGGCAATACAAGTTGGATGAAACATAGAAAAATTCATCAAATTGAAGTTGGAGGAGTTAAAAATGGAGTGGCTATGATAGTGGGAAGAGATGATCATGCTACAGCTGCACCAATTCCAAGACCATGAGGGAAGAGGCAACAAGGCACAACAAATGCCAGGACTAGTCACTTATAATACTACGATGTTCCATTTCTACAAGCACTCACTCATTGGTACATGGATGGGCATTAGTCAGTTTTGGATTCTTGGGTAGCAATGGGGATTGTAAAACATGATCCTACTATTTAAGGGAAGTTGTAATCGTTGTCATTTTCTTTAAGTAATAAGTAAACAATTATGTTAACCCATTGGGTGTATGACATCAAATGTAAGGAGGAAGGCTTAAATGAAGAAATATAGGTCAATAGAAATACTTTTTGCATGTCACTAATTATTGTAAAACATGACGTTACTTTCATGCTAATTATCGAGTCTAGTTGACTTAGAAACTAGGCCTAGCTGCCTATGTTCTCACCTTCGATGTAAGCCCATGTTACAAGATACATTTGATCGTTCACATCTTAAGTAGCTATACTAAGTAATTTACCTTTCAAATCCCCCTTTAAGAAACATCCATCAACACCAAGTATGGGTCTACATCCCTCTACAAAGCCTAACCTACATGTATCAAGACAAATAAACATCCTCTTGAAGTGTAGTAGATGTGATGGGTTATCCCTTTTACCTAAGATTTGAACTCTTTACATAATCCTTTGGTTGCACTCCTTAGTGCATAGGCATAACCCCATAGCTACTCGATCTCTAACTTATAATGCCTGTTAATAAGTTTCAAGGCCCAATCCTTAGCTTTCTTACACTGTGTGTACATAAAATCTACCAAGAACTCCTCCTTTGTCAAGCACTTAATGTCTACAACCATCATCCTAGGCATTATTCTAAACCTAGACATAAAATGTTTGCCCAAGACTTTGTGGGTGACTCGCTTATTGGAGAATGATGGCCTACAAACGTCAGAATGTGGATCTTTGAAAGTCTTGATAACCCATTCCCTTGTCTGGCCTTAAGTGGATGCAAAGATTATGAAGTCACAATAGTCTTTCTCACACTTGTATTGAACCCTCCTGTTGTCATTCAAATTCATCTTCAACCCTCTCCTATCTACCTTAATGCTTGATTGTAGATTCTTTGAACAGTTCCCTATCCTCGAGTACCATTCCAATAGCGATGTATGGGATGAGTTTCAATGGATCATAGTGGTCTTGGCTTTTTTTCTCCTCAAAGGCCGAACCTAACCATCTTTCTCTTCATTCGTCCTGATATAGAACCTACCTTCGTCACATAAAAAATTAGCTTTGTCCACACTTTGTGACACATCCCCTTCACTTATTGTTGTTCTTCATTCTTCCAACATCATCCGTGTAATCATTGCAAATTGTGTCCACATCAACTTCACACCCTTGAATGCGGTAATTGCCTTGTTTGCAAGGAAAGACTTCTTCTTAAATCTTGCTACTAGCACCTCGTTATCATTGTCTAAAAGGCATCCTACTTCTACGACCTCCTCTTTCTCCTCAAACTCATCCGCTACCTCATTATCAGATGGTTAAACTACCTCATTACATGTAAGCTTGCCATCAGCATGTTGCACATAGGCATGTCCACTTCCATGGACATTAACAATTGCCAACATTGCCCTATAAGGGGCATCTTCACCTCATGTCAAAAGTAGTAGCCCATCTACAATTGATTTAATGGGAATTCGGGAAAAAAGCTTCACAATGTTTACAAACCTAAAGTCAAACAAGAAAAATAGCAAGGCAGCTTCATTCATAGCATCTGAGTCCATAGTCCATCTTAACTACTCAACCTCAATATATTGTCGGTCTTGACATTCCCCTTTGAATCTACCACTGGTGTGTAGCATGAGGTTCACTAGACAAGCAAATATAAACCATGAGATACCATCATTGAGGAATATGAATATAAACATTACAAGAGACTTCACTACTGTAGAAGTATATGTCAGCTACTAATATTTATATGTAAAGACCCGACATGCTCATTTCTCAAATTAAGCATACCAAGTCCCAACCACGTATAACTCTTGCGAATTATACGTAAGGTTGTCTTAAAAGAAGGCGTTTATGTTGAACATTGCTATTCGATTTTAGATTATGAAATCGTTTAATGAGATTCTGGCAACAACTGGATTTAACAGCGGAAATAAATTTTATAAAAACAATTTAGAAATAAAGACAATTCAAACTTCCACTATTAAAAGTGGAAAGACTTTCATTTTGATAAATATTTACAAAAGCTTATTTACAAAAACATGGGCACTAACAAGCCCTTAAATGAAAATAAATCCAGTCTTCATAAAACAAAGTAAAGAAGAAACAAAATACAAATAATCTCGGTCCTATTACATTTCACTCATCTCTCATATCTTCAGAATCGCCCAAAACCCGGGACAAACACCATCACATCAATCATCATCGCTATCACCATCCTCATCAACATCAACATCAACATCAACAACAATAATAAGAACAACAACATCAACAAGAATTCATCATCATCAACTTCATCAGCATCATCAACAACAACAAGACCTGTAAAAAGAATAACAACAACAATAATGAGCCGAGCCCAGTACACAGCAACACAATCACACACGGAGTGGCACACGAGCTTAACTAAATGCAAATGCGACAATCACAAGTTATTATCTTTCTTTAAAGTAACAAATCAACACGGGAGTATTCAAACTCCGGACATCAAGGATATTTGGGGGTCCTGAGTAACGATCACGACGCTCAGGGGGTTGATATAAGCAGTTCGGATACTTATATCTCCTAATGATATATCCATAAAAGAGAAAATAACTTCATCTAGGGTTAACAGCCGTTACACAACTTCACTTATCTTAGTCCATAACATCACTTAGTCCAACTGTTCCCATAAACATTTGAACTAAATCATATTATTTCATTCCAAGCTTAAGCAAACGTTACGCCGATACCGTTTTCCCCATCAGTTACCCGCCGTACCACTTAGGAAAGTCTTATCAAAAGACAGGGGTGGCCTAAGCGCCTAATCTACCGTGCCCCCAATCTGAGCAAGGTGCTACTCCCCGAACCGGATACCGATCTGCCATCTAGGCCAGATACGATTTAAATAGCATAAGAGACATCAATTCAAACAAAGGTTTAAGTTTTTCTATATTAAAATTTATTAAAGATATGCCTATCCTAAGCAAAGAACAAACACGTTACTGCGTACCTTGAATATGAAATCCAAACAGAGTCTCAGAAGGAATTTCAGAAGATAAATCAGATATCCACTTCTGTTAAGGAAAGAGTTCGTATAAGAAACTAAACTAAACTAATCATCCACTTCATTAAAATCATATAAGAACTTAAGCTATTTATCAATCCATCTCAAACTCATTTTATTAAATCCTATTTGATCAGACACTAATGTGGAACCCCACTATGGCTGCGAATATCGCCCCGCCAAAATATGGACAGTTCTCCTTTGTCTGTCAAAGAATTCTTTTCTCTTTGTTTGTGGTGTTTTATTACAAAAGAATAATCAAGGCATTCATTCACAAAAACATCTATTTCTTAGGCAAACACACATTTGAAACAACATATTCCCCATATTATTCAAAGCTCATCCTAATTCATTCATCTAAGCTAATTAATAGCTATTAACCCATTTTAGCTTAACCTTAACCAAATTGATTGGAATTAGTCATTTGATTCATTTACTAAGTCAAGTTGATTAAACATAGACAATCTAATTCATTTTAGCTTAGTAAAGTTCATTAAGTCAAATTGGACTTAGATTAATTACTAATTCATTATATATCTAAGATCTAGTCACTTAATCCCAAGTTAGCTTAAACCTAGCCAAATTCATCAAAGTTAAACAATCTAATCCATTTTAGTTCATTCAAGTTCATTTAGTCAAGTTGAACTTAGTTTGTTAACTAAGTTCATTTTATAACTAACTTCTAGATTTAATCTAATTATTTGTTAAATCTATAAATCTACTTAACCCATGTTTAATTACATGAATTAATTCACTTAGACATCAAATATCACTCATCTATCTCATTTTAGCTCAAAAAGATCCATTTCCTAAGCAAAAACACATTTAACAAACAAAAACAAGTTTTAACTTTGTTTTGGAAAGTGTTGCAGCTGGAAAGAATCAAAATTTAAGCATCTATACTTTTCGAATTTATAAAAACTCAAAACATGAAAATTGTAAATCTCTTTCTAAGCTTTCCAACGCAACTTGAATCACCTCAATCGGAGGTCGTATGAAAAAGTTATGACTAATTTACAAAACAGTGTCGCATCAGAGAAAACTATCCGAGAGCGAAACGCCCTAGCAAACGGGGCCGTTTGAGAGACCGTTTGCACTCAGGGAAAATGAAATTTTGATCCGTGAGCGCAACACCCTTGCAAACGGGGCCGTTTGCGAGGCCGTTTGCTCCAAACACCCCCCCCAAACGAGGCCGTTTGCACCAGCGTTTGTCAGATTTCGCGAATTCCTTGTTTCAAACACGAATTTTACAAAATTTTTACACTTCAAACCTCCTCCAAAACACTTTCCAACCATCATACTACACCCTACATACATTCTAACATCCTCAAACATGCATAAACTTCACATTCACCACATCAAACATCTCAAACTTCATCAACCTCCATAAACACTATTCATCATCTTCTTCTCATCAAAACCCAACTTCCATCAACCATGAAACAACAAATACATATATAAACAGCACTCTCAACCATTTCAACATCAATTCATCAATTAAAAAGTAAACAACAAGTAAAAACAAAGAGAAATAGAAAACGAAAACTTAGCTTTTTGAGTCTACTCATGCAATTGCTTCTCCTTCTTCTTAGGGAAGCTAATTCTACTTGATTCCTCCTTTCCTCTTATTGAGTTTGAGATTTATGTGTTGGATTTGGAGAAAGAAAGGAAGAAAGAAAGAAGAAGAAGAAGAAGAAGAAGAAGAAAAAGGGAAACGTAAAAAATGAAAGGAAAGGCAAGGCAGCAAAAGTCAATAAAAGAAAAGGAAAATAATAAATATAAGTTTATATAAAAGAAATAGGGTATAGGTTTAGAACTATCAGATCAATATCTATAGTTCCAGAAGTATTTAAAAGTTTGTTTCCGAATCAATATGTTAGAAATTAAGAACTTGCAATAAGAACTTAATTTGAGAATTTATTTTAGATAAAAGATATTTAATTTGAGTTCGGGTTTAAGAACTGATATTTTAAGATAAGCAAATGAACTCAAATTTTACTGAGATTTAGGAATTAGTGTTTAGGCTAAGAATCAAGGATTTAGGAATTCTCTAAACATTTTTAGAACATGTTTAGAGATTTTAGGAATTTCAAATCTCAAAATCAACTTAATTATTAGCTATTTAAATTAAGCCAACTTGTCTAATTAAATCATATTATTCATTTGATTTATTTAATCTATCTAAACTCAATTTCTAATCTTGGTGAAGATTTAGGGTATTTCATTATATGTCAAATGTATACACACTATTTGGGTTACACAGACACATAAGTTTATTTTCCTACTACTTGGTTCATTGTCCTTGTCATTACAATCATCATCATTAAGTACGTGGAACCTATACAGCTATTTCACAAGTATACCAGTAATCTAAAAAGATCACATCTTTGTTGCATGTTTTTTCCATGGCATCTATATCTATGTCACATGTTTTTTCCATGGCATCTCTAAAGGTAGTGCATTCCAACATAGACTAGTAGACAATAGGACTTACGCAAATAACGACAAAAGTATCTAAACTATAATATATAAAAATAAAAACCACTAAGAGTGTGAAAATATGTCATCATATTTGGAAGTGTTTACCTTCAACCACGACATGGTGCAGACATTTCCATTTTATCCTACTCAAAAGCATGATGTTCTCTTCATGCTAGACAACTTGAGGTCACACCAGTAAGGTAGGGACCGCTCATGCTATGGACTTCTTAAGTGGGTAACACCAATGTAATGGACCATAAAGTAATGTCGCTAGTGGTCCGCCTCTTCTCAACGTGTGCAAACTTCTTCACTTTAGATGCTTAACTATGGTTTATAGTGTTTAAAATTCAAATGGTCTTATGGATGCTCCCGTCATCTGCCACTTCACTTCGAGCATCTCTCTCAGCAATTGTGTGTGTGTCATGAAGTAAGGTTTGTGAACAATTTAGGTTTTTTTGTCCATGATTATATGGGTAGATTTGCCAAAGTATTCTTCATTTTTACCTTCGCATCTTAACCCAAGAGGTACGATAAACACTACCCAATAATATTTTCCTTCCTATGTCAATTTTTTTATTAAAATCCAATGTAGCATTTAATTACGACAACAATGCACCATGTGTTGGCTGCTAATTTGATAGCTCCTCTAGCTAAACAAACGAACCGAATATAATAGGGGTACCAAAAGGGTGTTAAAAAACTTTGTTCATATACTAAATTAATCAATTTGAAAGTTAAGTACCTAATTATGTTTTTCCCAAAGTTCAGGTACCAAACGATGTATTTATTTATAATATATGGTACAGCTAGACGATACTCATATGAATTAATTAATTAACGAAAATATATGGATTCCATTACAAAACAATGAAAACTCAAATTCTTGCATCTTCATATGAATATACTAACTTCATATTTTATACTATTTCACTATGTTTAGACATTGCAACTATGATGAACCAGCAAACAACATAAGTAGATAACTCAACAAATAGTGGTAGTAACTTACCAATGATGATAGCACAATTAAAAATATTGGTTCAAGACAATAAAGAATAGTATAGACATCATTTTAAATAGTAATAAAACGGCCTTATTTTTATTCGGTTCCTTGAGTGTAAAAGAACCTATTATGGTTAAGAGCAAAGAAAAATGTTCCAATCCATATTCTAAGCTCTTAGGCCAGATTTATCCAAGGCTTGGTTTCTTTCACCTTATCAAATCAAAGAAACTAATATGGAGCTCATTTATCCTCTACAGAGTATATAGGATTTAGGAGAAAGAACAAAAATATTTTTTTATTGATGAAAATCAATTAAAAAAAAAAGATATTGTCAATACCTTGAATAAAATTTGATTCCAAGATGCAGTTTCAAAGTTACTTAAAACTGTGTTGCAAAGTCACTATTTTATCACAAAGCAAATGAAGTCATGTTTTGAAGAAAGGGTGTTGATTTGTAAATCTTGAATATTTTACTATCCTCTTTAGGGTTGTCAAATTAAATTATTGAGATTATTTAAAAACTAAACAAGAAAAACTTCATTATTATATCAAAATCATTTCTTTATAGTACGAAATCAAATTTTAATTAGATGGTGATAAAATCATAATTTTAAAACCTAATTTTAAGTCATTTTGAATCCACCATATAAATATAATGTATTGTTGATTTTTTTTTTTTTAAGAGACTTATTTCACATATTTTCATTTAAAGAAAAAAAAATGTTTATTCTTTTTCCTAAAGAGTAAATTCATATTTGACATCTAAATTTTATCTATTTATAAAACTAACTATTAAAAATTCAAAGCATTTCCAAAAACGAAAAATATAAAAAGGGAAAACAATGGCAGTGGCTTTGTTTGATTGTTTCACCGGCAGGAATAGTCGAGGTTCGTTGCAGTTGAGGTTTATGTACAACTGAGAATCGGTGAATAACATTGAAACTGAAGCCAATCATCTAGGCTTCTTCGTGTGGTTACTAGCTAGATTTAAGAAGAAGCTAGTTGGATGTCTTTACTACTAAGAGCATGTACTCATATGACACCACCTTCTGATCCTCCATCATCATCACCACCACGACCATCACCGTCACAACCTCTTGGTCCTAAAAAGCTTCCAAATTTTTCTCTATTCCCATCATGGGTCTCTCTCAAAACTACCAACCCTTCTTCTTCCCCACAACCCCATCAACGAGGCCGTCTGGAAAACATACATTTGCTTTCTCTTTCCCATCAAGGAAACCTCAAGCAAGCTCACGAATTCCTCGAAAGCATGGAGGAAAACCCATGTCCCCGTCTTTCCTTCCACTTATAAATCCTTATTCGAAGCTTGTGGGAGCTTTAAAATGTTGTCGGATGGACGATTGATTTATAAAAGATTTAAACTTTTGTTGAAAAAGCACACCTATGTTTTTGGAATTGTCGGCTTTGAAGATGTTTTGTGATTGTGGGAGTCTGATAGATGCACAGGAATTGTTTGATGAAATGTCTGAGGATTCTGAGTGTTGGGGTGTCATTGTTTCTGCCTACGCAGAGAATGGTATGTGGGACAAAGCTGTTATGTTGCTTTCAAGGATGGTGCAGACGGGAGTTCGACCGAATTCTTGGTTTTATGTTGGTTGTTAAAGTCGTTGTGTGATCGGGCGCACCTGGAGATTGGCAAGCAGATACATTGTCATTTGATAAAATTCGGGTTTGGTTTGGATGATTTGGTTAATGTGGGAATTTGCCATATGTATGCAAGATGCGGGTGGTTGGAAGGTGCAAGGTTTGCTTATAAGCTGATGGATGTAAAGAATGTTGTAGCCTGCACTAGATTGATGGTTGGTTATACCGATGACGGGAAATGCGAGGATTCACTGGCATTGTTTGAGAGAATGGTTCTGGAAGGTGTTAAATTGGACGAGTTCGTGTTCTCCATTGCTCTTAAAGCCTGTTCTATTTTAGAAGACTTGGAAACGGGAAGGCAAATCCATGGCTTCATTATCAAGAGGGTATAGAAGATGATGCCAGTGTTGGGACTCCTCTCGTTGACTTCTATGCTAAATGCGATGATTTTGAATCTGCTCGTCTGGCATTTGAAATGATAAGAGAACCGAATGACCTTTCATATAGTGCATTACTTTCTGGTTATTCTCGCGCTGGTAAAGCTGAGGATTCTCTGGAGCTCTTTGCATCTTTGAGGGATATAGGAGTGCCATTAAACTCTTCTATTTATACTAGTGTTTTCCAAGCAAGTGCTTTCGTTGCAGACATAAGTTCGGTAGCCAAGTTCATGCCGATGCAATCAAACGCTGTCTGGATTTCACCCTTATATGGAGAGAGTGCGTTAGTTACTATGTATGCAAAATGTGGCAGGCTGGATCATGCTTATAGAGCTTTTAGATCGATGGATGAACCCGACACGGTTGCTTGGACAGCTTTGATATCTGGATATGCATATCATGGAGATGCTCATGAGGCTGTTAGACTTTTTAAGAGGATGCTGAAGTCAGGGGGGAAGCCAAATCAAGTCACCTTTGTGGCACTACTCACTGCTTGTAGCCACTCAAATCTGGTCGCAGAGGCCAAGGAATATTTGAATTCAATGAGTGATGAGTATGGTGTAGATCCAACCATTGATCATTTTAATTGTATGGTCGATGTATACTCTCGATCTGGACTACTTCGGGAGGCATTTGACTTAATAAACAATATGCCTTTTGAGCCTGATGCTATGAGTTGGAAATGTCTTTTGTCTGGCTGCTGGAACCATAGAAATCTCGAGCTTGGAAAAATTGCATCTGAAAACCTTCTCAAGTTGGATCCACACGACACTGCAGGCTACATCCTCCTATTCAATTTGTTTACCTTTCATGGCTTGTGGGAAGAAGCAGCAAATATCAGAAGGGAAATGACTGAGAAAAGTTTAAGGAAGGAATTAAGTTGCAGCTGGATTACCGTCAAAGGGAAGATGCATAGGTTTATAGTAGGCGATCGACACCATCCTCAAACCAAGGAAATCTATGCCAAGTTAAAGGAAATCGATTTTTCTTTCAATGACGATGGAGTTTCTCTTTTAGCAGAGGAGGATGTGCTGTTGATTTCACCCGAGAGGAAGCAACAGCTTCTTGATCACAGTGAGAGGCTTGCCATTGCTTTCGGCCTTATATCTACCCCTGGCAACTCTCCAATTTTTGTGTTTAAAAATCTTAGAGCATGCAAGGGCTGCCATGATTTCGCAAAGTATGTATCGATTGTAGAAGGACGTGAAATTGTAGTTAGAGATACAAGTAGATTCCATCACTTTAAGTTAGGACAATGTTCTTGCGGAGATTATTGGTGAGTTGTACAAATTATATACAAGATGTATTGCTTAACTCACTGAACTGCTTTTATGGCTTCCTCGTATCGTGCCCACTGCCCGCCCAGGATGCCTTCGCTAAGTTTTGGAATTTTTTTTTTTTTTTTCATTTTCTTTTCCTTTCCTTCCTAATTCCTTTCATGTTTCCAAATATAATGAAAATACCAGCACTACATTTGAGTATAAATTCGTTTAGGGCATCAAAATTTTGAATAATGAAAAAAAGAAATTGACATTCTACAAAATTAAGAAATGAGATATCCATATTTTATAAAATTCATTTAAAATGTCAATATGAATTGTTTTTTCATAAGTCTTTTTTTTTTTTAATTTTTCTCAGTATATGTCTTGTTTAACTCATTTTATAAAATATCTAGAGTCTATTTCATCATTTTTGATTAGTTTGTCATCTTATTTTTATCATTTTAATTAGATGTTTATCTCAAAATAATAGCGATAAAAAATATATTTTACTCATAAATATATTAAATAAATCAAAATACAAATACAAATACAAATAAAATATATATAAAAATAAGATAATCTAAACATATCCTTATAGTTTTCAATCACTAAAAATGCTAATAGCTTCATTTATAAAAATCCCAAATAAAACATCACATATTCCTCGATCACGTGTGATATAAAGGAAGAGACGTGTATTTGCTGCTCTTATAAGTTCATGTTTTTCACATACTTCGGTTAAATGAAGACGACTTTATATGATGTGATGACTAATTTTTGTCCTTCTACCATCTGCTTTTGTTTTCTTTTCGAGACACTGTTCTAACGAGGTTGTACGCCTCACATTAAATATTTAACTTGCATCCATAAAGCATCCGTTATTCCTCAAACGAATGGAAGAGATTAATAGATGATTCACTCACATATAAATATTAAATTAATTATTCATTACTCACTTTGAATGGAAATTACAATTTTGTTCCTATGGCTTAATTTCAGGCAATAAAGATAATAACTTTCTTTTATAGCTTGGTGCTCGTCGTGTTACTAAGTGATTGTGATATATAGCTCTCAACTGATGGTGATTGTCGCATTAGCACAGGTTGGTGATTAAAAAGTAAAATTACGTATTGTCGTCATTTTGGGGAAGTAGTCTTCATTTAATTCATTCTCACAAAATCATATGGTTATCTTTTGCTAAAAATAGCTTTATGATTATGCCATTATGTAATTCATATTTATTATAAAACTTAATAGTGGATTTTCAAATAAAATTGGTAAAATTAAAAAAAAAAATTACAACAGTAAAACCAAGTTTCAGAAATCCCCAAAGAATAATAAATTAAATCGAACCCTAATCAAGTTTAAAATATCATTCCCCGTTGAGCTCAAGCTTCTAAAAATTCCAAATTGATCTGCTCAATACTATGTCATCTTGAATCGACCCAATTTAACCCAAATAATAGCCTTACTTTGAACATGAAATCCAAACAGTACCTGTCAACTTTTACTACAACAAGTGGAAAACAGCAACGACATGTGAACTGTAAAAGTAAAATGAGGTCTTCTATTTAGCTGAAAGCAAGCATATCAAACTGAGTCCACCTACCTTTAGCTCGCATGATTATAGAAAGCTCAGGTTGCTAGTAAGGTTGTAGAACATGAAGAGATAAGCCTCGTCGACACTTGGCTACAAAAGGTGTAGAATTTCTCTAGTCGGACAGTGTCATTGCAGCCATATGTTCATCCGTGGACTTGCGTTAGCTGAAGGGAAATAAGTGGCACCAGATAGCAACTAAATAGTCAGAGACAGGAGTAATCTTTCCTTCCTTACCCTGTTGGGGAGTCATTATATATCGATACTTAAGACTCCATTCTCTGCAAGTTAACGGTCCAAAGGAAATCTTCCCGCTTGAACACAGGCAATAGATTTGAATCGTCGAGATGTAACAAATTATAACTTTCATATACACAGGATGCCATCAAGCAGAACCATTAACTGGTGCAGCAGATTTCTGTACGACAGATGCATATGTTTCATGATCAGTTTCTCTGCGTGATGCTTCCCAAAGAAGATGCTCAACTGAAAGCTTTCTCAACTCCATTAAGCCTTGCTCAACTATAAGAAAACAACTAGATTAACTCAAGGATAGATGAGAAAAAGAGTGAACCCGTAAGAATTTTCATGCGTTTAATGACACAAGATGAAGCTATAATTCAACACTGCTCACTAAGACCCTACATCAATAAAAGTAAAGAGTTACCATCAACAGCATCATGAGAGGTTGGGGAGTGACCACTCCGGCTAATCCAGAACTGAAGTCGTTCTTTGGCTATGTCCTCCTCTATACCATATGCTTTTGCTCTCCTCCAAAAATATGTGAGCCATGCCTTGGGAAATTAAGCAAAACAAAACAACTTAAGAGATTGATGATCTATAACATCCATTTTTTGTCGCAACTAGAAAAATGAAGCTTGAGCAGTTTAGTCAAAGCTGAAGTCACGTTCTAAATCTAAAGTCTCACCGTTAAATAGCATTCAAGCTTCAAAGACAGTTTATTTATTTTTATGAGAACAAATGGGGATTTTGAATGTACAAAGATAAAACAAAAAAGAAAATGAAAGAGAGACGGTACAATAATGCTTTAATACATTATTCATGCACCAAGGACCATGTTTATAAGGGCCAAAACATCATTTGAACCATAAAATATGGTTACAGGATAAAGAGTCAAGGAAAGAAGGAAAACAAAAACAACAAAAACAAAAACTAAAAACATCATACCTCCTTAAAGAGAACATCCTCGGACTCCTCTGGGCTCAATTCTGAAGAGAAATAGTTAAATGAAAACATTATAATCATGTACAAGAAAGGACAAAGACAGTCCTTTAACCGAAGAAAAGCAAACCACAACTTATTGAAGTACACAGCACAGTGAATGCTTCATAGAGAAACAATCGGGCCACAAGGGAGATGGGTTAAACCTCTTGTACGACACAACAAATTATCCAATTTTACACAAATTTCCAAAAGAATACCCATGAAAATTTCATGAATTTTTGAGAATCTTATGGAAAAATGGGAGCAGGAGCAACTTTAATGGACAATTTTCTTTTAACCCCATATTTCTACATTTGATGTTCAAATGTACCATACTATTATGTTTATCCAACTTAACCAAATAGAATATAATGCCCAAGTCCAACAGTAATCAATAGCTGTATCAACAGGAAATTAATGGGCAATTTGTATTCTCTTAGTCCAAAATTTCATATATAGCATTGATTTGGTATCCAATACCTTGACTTGATAAACGATCACTTCTCTCCCACAATCCATGTGGTACTCAACGATTGCTTACAATCTCCAGCACCACTTCGAGTATCACATAGGAGTTATGAGGCTTAACAAAGGAAACTCAACATCCAGCTCATAAAAGGAGGGTCAATTATCAGACTTTTCTTGTATTATGATAAACAACAAATCAAATCAATGTCAATAGCTGGATTAGTTCAACCCAAATGCAGATGAGCCAATAATCTTCAAGAACTCCATGAAGAAAACACTTCAGAAAGAATAGTCAATGAAAACAGAATCTCTTACTTTACTCTCAAATGTTAACCTAGAATCTTACATGAGCACCCTTCAGTGGAAGAAGCAGTAGTTTTAACAATATTACAAACCAAAAGGGAAAATTCCTTACCAAATGCCTCCATGAATTTTGGATCACCAGGTGATTTGATATCTGCAATAAAAAAGATAAGAGACGCTTTTTCATTTTGTATAGACATACAGAGTTCAAAAATGAAAGTCAATATGAGAAGGCAGTAATTTTTTACGAAGCTTTTCTTGTCCATTATTTATACTCGAATCCATAAAACGATTTAGAGACTAAACCAAGGCAAGGGATGGGAATAGACAAAGCAAAGATATCTAGCTATATCCAAGATAAAAAAAATTGTCTCCAAAACAGAAACATGGTTTGAGTATCTGAAGCATCTATTCTTTCTAGGTTAATCTGGGATGTGTAGGTAAGACTAACTACTACTACTGCTACTCAATAGATCACATTCAAGGTTCGGAATATGTTGAATGCAAGTTTAAAAGATTAGAAATTATAGAAAAAATATCAGAAGCAGAAGATGCAAAAGAGGCACCAAATTTTTTGGCAGTAAATTACTGCCAAAGTAAAGGCTGCAGCAAACAAAATAGTCAAGTGCAATAAACATGAGTGTCATAATTTATCTCTGACCACATATTAATGAGGGATCTAAGGCCAGCCAAAACCTTATAGGTAAACATCATCAAGTCAAACTACTGGAAATTTGGTTGCCCAGTCCAATTTTCTATCTATAGAACTCAGCACAAAAGTACTCTCGTGACATAACATCAAAAACTGATGCAGCAGACCTGAGATGGAAATTCTAGCGGAGTTTGGACGGCGTTGTTGAGCCAACGCAAGCACAATTGCTTCCTCAACCTTGGAAGCACAAAAGAAAAAAAAACGTAAATTGTGAGAATGCAGGGAAAAAGTATTGAAGGATTAAAAGTCTACATTCTGCACAAACAAGATACAGGAGGCTTGTTGAGGGGAGAGAAAAAAAAGCAAAGAATACAGGAGAATTTTCATTATAATTCAAGTTTTGGAGCAAGATCTTTCCTAAAATGAAAAGAAAATAAAACCTTCAACGAAGCAAGCTCATTCAGTCCCATTTCAACTGATAGCATACTCTCAATGTTGCCTTCTCCAGTGAGATCACTCAAGTCCAGAACAGATTTGGTTCTTTCAGGATTATCATCGCCTGATAAAATTGAAAATATTACAATCATGAGTCATTGATGAATCACCGAACCTTTACACTCTCCATGTCCTTAAGATGTTGTAACATGAGAGGTAGAGAGCAATTTACTTGCCTTTCTCCCAAGATTCCTCTTTTGCCTTCTGTCCAGCAGAAAGAACAACCTCAAATGGGAGAGGTGCTAAGGATGACCAGTGTTCATGCTTTGACATGGCTATATCAGAACAGATTCCTAATGCAGACAAAAAAAAAGTTAGCTAACCATCAAAAGCAATGCACATTTCAATTTGCCAAGTAAATGAAAAACTTGCAGGTGACAAAACAATATACAGAGCTTCACTTCAAGAAATGCAAACAGCACAAAATTTTATGAAATCATTCTTTCTCCGAGGATATCCTTATTTTACGATATTTCAGACTTAAATGGAAAACAGAGGAGTAAGTAGAAGCAATTTCTATTTTTTTTTTCAGTATTCCCCTAAACAGCAAGCCATTCAGCCACAAATAATTAAAAGGTATATGAACAAATAAATAAAGGCATGACAAAAGAAAGAAGGACAGAGCCTTCTGATAAAAGCAAAGAGAATGCCATGTATTACCATATTTTACAGCTAAACCCCAGTACCGAGCAAGCCAGCATCGCTTTAAAACGACTTCTTCCTGAAAGGAAATTGTATTATGTACTTGCTAATAAGTTACCAAATCACAAATTCAATTCACTCCATAACTACATACCATCTCTTTCTGAGTTAATATCATTCTCTGTGTCATAGACTGAAGAGCCTTTACTTCAGATTGAGCACCATGAAACTGTTTAACAATAGCTGCAGTCTCATCTTTAACATTCTGCATGCACCAGTGGTTAGAAAGCAACAATTCTGGGAAAGTGCAATTGAAAAAGATGTAAGAATATGTGTAGATTTTAACAAAGTGACAAAGGCTGAAGAAACAGACCTGTACTTCAGATCGAAGGTCTGCAACTTCTTTATCTACTCCAATTTTAGATTGCTTTTTGTCCTTTAGGGCAGCCTACGATAAAACATAGGCTTCTTACTTTAGTGAGAAAAAATCCAGGAAACATTCAAAGTTTTATCATTCAGCAGTCCAAAGGAACACTCTGGTCAATTACATCAATTGACAAAATGCAAGAAGGAATTAGACTTGAGTTCCTGATTTGAGCAAATTAAGAACGCAAACTTTATCAATACCTCTCTTTGACGCAGTGCAGCTTCCTTTCTGGAAACCAGACGAATATGGTAAGTTGTTGAAAGGAAAAAGCCATGGAACTGTGGAAACTATGAAACTTTCACCTACCTGCTTAGGAGCTTCGCTTCCAAAGAAACACCTTCTCCTAGAGCAGCAACCTAGAATACCAGAAAAGTCAATGCCACTCCACTAGAAAGAACTTGCATTAGTGACCCTCAGAACAAAAAATGTTTTCCCTAATGCTGCTATTTGATTAGTGATTTCAAGTCTATTGAAGACAAGTACCTGCTTCTCCAGCTCCTTGACTCTGGCATCTGCTTCTTCACATCTCTCTTCCTCAAGTCTAAGCTGTTAAGCAGATTCCACGATGTTTATGTTAAATGTAAAGAGCACCAATACATGTATACAATAGGAGAGTATCAAAGACAAAAAATATAAGGTTTTATCGTTTGTGACTGAATTTATTGCTTCACAATTAAGAGTAATATGTAATCGAGGAAATGCACCTTTTCGAGAATGTTCTCATGCTCTTCTTGTAGCACATCAAGCTGCAGGCCATAAATTTCTCGGTTAAACGTCAAAACCATCTAAATTTGATAGAAGGTTTGTGATTAGATAACAATAATGCACACCTCATCGCGCAGTGCTGAAGCATCACGCTGGTCTCCCGAGGATTTGGATTTGAAATTTATTATATCTGCGGGGAACCTGCAATCAAAGTCCATTTGCAATTACTTCATCACAGGAAAATGTAAACTGCAATAAAATTTCATCATGTTTGAGTAATATATAAATACATATAATTATGTTCCATGGAACATATTTTTAGCTCTGCCTCACCGTTTATCTCTATTACGACCAGATGGAGGATCAATGGGTGGCAAGGATACAGCAGTCCTCAGGGGTTTATTAGGTGGTAATGAAGGTGCTTGTCGGACCGACGTTGCAGGACGGCCAGCTGAAGTTGAGCGGTTAGTTGGAATATCCTCGGGAAAGTTCCTCGTCAACTAATAAAAACCACCAAAAAACACACTATTACTTCCATCTTCCAGAAATCCTCTAATATATATCTATACACAAATCGGACAAATCCATCACCAAACTAAACCGAGTTCCCTACTAATAAAAGCTGTTAGAAATTCTGTAAAACTTCAGAAATTTCTCTTTTTAAGTCCAACTTAATCGCCGAAATCTTACAGGAAAAAGCAAGCATTGAACTCTTTCACATCCATCGAGAATTCAATAGGATCGCATCGAATTCGAACATATCTTACTCCATTTTTCTTCAGAAATCCACACGTCTCCAGATTCAAACTTATACAACTAGGATATACAACTAGAAAGCATGCTTTATCACATTAATTCACTTGAAATGAAGTTGAGATCACACGAAATTTACCCGGGTGAAGGAGATCTAGTGACTCTAGCAGAGGTAGCGTTCGCATTAGCACCAGCTTTACTCACACGGCTCGCATTAGCATTCCTTGAGAGCGCGATCGGTGGAGGAGCGCTATAACGAAACCCTAGGTCATCTTCATCCTCGTCATCGTCATCGTCGGCGGTCTGTGAAGCCATGACCTGAGCGAGGCGTTGAGCAGCGGCCTTAGCTGCGAAGTTCTGAGTTCGCTTGACGCTGGAGATTGCGGCGCTAGAGGAAGAAGTGCGGGAGTGGTGGTAACGCGCGGGAGACATTGCCGGAGAGGTAGAACCTCCGGATTCGCTGCTCCACTGGCGACCGTAGACCGGACTCTCGGTTCGCTTCCGGTCCATCTTTTTAAGTCCGGCCCTGTGTAACGTAATTATAGATAGTGTGTGTGCGTTTAATTATAGAAAGATTTTAATTTAAGTTATACTGTTAGTAGAGAAGAGATGATGAAACATTGATTAAGTTTTGTGCTCTGGACCGGGGAAGAAGAAGAAGAAGAAGAACAGGTAGAGTGTGTGTGTGTGTGTTTTTAGGTAATACGGAATCGTAAATGACCGGGGACGGTTGATCGATCTGGTTGACTGTTGTTGAATGCAGTTTGAGAGCATTAAGTGCGGAAGACGTGACTGCGCCTACAATGATTGGCCGACCAAAGACAACAATGGCGCAATGCGCAATTGATTTGCTCCACAATTTGTGGTTGCTTTTATTTTTTATTTTTTGGAAACATTTTTAAAATAATTTGAAAATGAGGAAGTTCCGGGGAAAAAGAAATTAATATTTATAATTTAAAAAAATTTATAAAAATATCACTAAAATAAAAATAATCTTAAATTTAAGCAGCATAGCCTTGTCTCTTTAAGAGACGAAATCTCAATATTCAATCATTCATTCAGATAGTTTATGATACTCATCATACCATATTCAGAGACTCATGAAACCTTGGATTCAAAGTGTAATCAAGGATCATATAAATCACAACTAGTAATCTAAAAGGAAAAGCACATCATTAGTTAGAGACTCATGAAACCTTGGATTCAATGTGTAATCATGGATCATATAAATCACAACTAGCAATCTAAAAAGAAAAGCACATCATTAGTTAGTGTAAAGAAGAAGAAAATTTGAGAACGAGCACATGTACCTTCAGAGAAGAATTGCAAGAATAAGTTGTGCAAAGTCTAACTTTAGTGAAATCAAACCTATGACGACTTTGCAAGCTTGAAAGTTGCAATCTTTTCAATGAGAATCCAAGCTTATCCCTATTTAGTGAACAAGTACCAAATGGGTATTGAGCAAAAGTAGCACTTACCTAGATAAAACCAACACCCACTTCCTTAAAATTAAAGAAAAAGCACAAATTTAGTGATAGATTGTGTGATTTGAAAAACCAAGAGGAAGTTTAGTGTGGTGAATATCTCAATAAGGTGAAGGGTACAAGAATTATGGAGTGAATTACCAAATGAGACGAAGAGGAAATGAATATTGTGGGAAAAAAGGAGAGACCAGAAGAAGGGTAAGGGTAATGAAATGACATAAAACTAGTGATATTGTTTGTTGGAGACCTTGTCTCTTCAAAAGATAAGATCTTTTATGATATTGTAACCTCGTCTCTTACTTATGACCATGTCTCTTGAAGAGACGAGGTCGTGTTGCCTAAATTTGGGATTGTTTTCATTCAAGTGGTATTTTTATAATTTTTTAATTACAAATATTAATTTTCTTTCCCCAAAGTTTTAAATGTTATTTTTTAAATATATATATATATATATATAAATTTTAACAATTATTAAAATACACGATTCTATTGCCCTATATACGATATTACATATTGCCATTATATAGCAAATAAAAAAATCATCTTATGAATATAATACTAAATATCTTTATGTATATGTTGAGGGTTAATTGTATAATAGACCAAGCTTACAATCAATCCATTATTTAATTGAACTCATTTTCTTAAGCTAGGAAGTTCAAATCATATATTGGAATGACTTAAGAAGATTTTAACTTAACGGGCTCAAAATAGAATTGCCAGTAAAATGATTTAAAACACCAATTATGTTTGGAAAAGATGAAAATAAAAACTTAATTGAAACTTAGAAGTCAAACAATCTCATAAAGGTCATATTTTTCAAAAGATTCTAACTTTTCCGCCTAAACCTGGAAGTGAGCTTTGTGAAATTCCAAAGACATTTTAAAATATCCAAAAGAAGATTACTTAGGTTTTCAGATTAATATTTGTACATTAGATTAGCAAAATGAAATAAATAACATGAAATTAGTTAAATTAAATATACGTGACAAGCCAGCTATGTGAGATGGTGCCTAATGGCACAATTCAGTTAGAAGTAAACCTAGTCCCTTCCACTAACCCTTGCCACCAACTGGCTACCTTTCTCTTTCTTCTTCTTTTCACTTCTCCATTTCAAAAAAACTCTCTTAGCTCATAATTGTAAGTTTAGTGAAAAACCTTAAGCCCTAATACATGTTTAACCTTCTAATTGTATACATGAGGAGATATTAATACTATAATATTTCTCTCACTATATATTAAATGGCATAAAGTAATGTTATAAGCAACTTGGAAATAATTATTGTACAATAAAGTAATTGGGTTCTAATAGATTTTAAACTGATTTTATGTATTTACCAATGGTCTTGTAATCTAGTAGCTTCTCTCCTGATCTTTTTAGTGAGAGATACTATTTTGAATCTCCCTTTCTCCATTGTAATGGCCTTTTGATACAATGTACCCGTTCAAAAAAATGAGTTTAATATGATAATTAGCTATAAGTTCTTAGATGAAAAAATATAGATAAGGACTATTGATATTCTTGTTGTATAAATCTAAGAATTCATTTAATAAAGAAAGTCAAGTATTAAAGAGAGGATTGTTTGCTAAAATAGGTGAACCCCAAATTTTTGTTTCTAACATTTGGTGCTCTTGTATATTGCGTTGCACCATGGAAAATTTGCTAAATCCAAAGCAGGTACAAACTTGAAAACTTTAACAAAATAGTTAAATCGATTGAGGTTAAATATGGCTTATTATGTGTTCATTCATTATTCATCTTTGCAAACATTTTCCCTATCAACAATTGAAACAATAATTGTCACATTTAGTCATAAATTTTTGTGCATTTAACTAACTTAAATTTAAAAATATCAATATGGTATCTAAACTTTATTCATTTTACAATTAACTATTTGAATGATGTCAAATTTTACAATTAGCTATCTAAACTTTACATATTTTTATTATTAACTACTCATCTTATTAATATAATTGACCTGTAGGTAAAAAATTAACACTTTTAAACTTTATGTACTTAACTATATAAATGGGTAAAATTCTGACATAATTTCTTTGTTACCAATCAATATAAAAAAAAAAAAAAACCTACACAAATACCAATTAAACAAAATTAATTACACAAATACTGTTACAATCTGCATGTTCACATCTTGAAGATGCGATTTTTAAAATATAAAAGTGTCGCATGTTATATATATAATACTAGCATAATTTATAGTATATTTATCATACTTACAACATGCAATACTTATATGTATTGCACATAGTACATGCAATACCTTTACTATATCGCTTTTGCAACGTGTTATATCTTTGTAAAATAGTTCGTCACATATCTAAAATGCAATATAGCATTGATATTTTTTTTTTTTTTGGCACAATTTATGCTTTGGTAATTTTAAATATATATAATGATAAACACAAATGCTGTTAGTGATTGTGCCATAGGCCAATTACTAAGTATTGTTATTTCATGTACTAGAGGCCAATCACCAGTTAGTGATTTATTTTTTAAAGATCCAATGGGAAGAATAAATAAATTATTATTATGAATAATAATTTACTATCACTACCAACCCTAGTAAGATTAGGGGCATTATTGTCAGTGCAAAATACTGACATAATATAAATAAGTGTGATAGTGTCTCATTAGGGTTAAAGACTTTTACTGTCACATTAGACGGCAAAGAAATTCTATAACCCTAAAAGAGAGAGAAAAACTCAGATCTTTCTCATCAATCTAGAAAGGCTCTAGATTGCGTTAGCACGCAACAAGTGATTCCTTTTTGGGTGGCTTGTTCGTGTGGTCTACGTAGAGGGCACAACGAAATCATGGTGTCTTGTAGATCCGGATCGCAAGAGTTTGATTTCAAATCTCTGGATACGAAATTGCAAGGTAATTCAAGAATTTATTCCTCTTGTTATCGAATTTAATCAAAGCACATGGATTCCAGTTTTAGGGTTTTTAATTTTCTGCTACAAATTTTTATGAAAATTCGCATAAAAACCCTACAAATGCAACCTAAAATTCTAGTCCTAAATGTGACATTTAGCAATTTCATTAAATTTTCAGAATTTTAGAAAAACTTGATAAATACTCTCTAGAATTTATTATTTTAGGAAAATTCCATGTATAATAAGATTTTTTCATATATATATAACCAAACCTTGTCTATCACTTTTTTATATATAAATTTTTATATACTTTTTAAGGAAAATGTCAAATTTAATACCTAAACTTAGGTGAAAAGTTCAGTTAGATATTCAATTGAACTTTCTATGGCTACAACCACTATCCTACTTAATGTTACTCCTACTTACCAGCGTGAACTATTGGCCAATTGATGGCTGACACATGTCCATGCATTAATGTAAAAAAAAAAGTACAATGGATGACAAGAGTAGTCAAGAAAGAAAAGGTAGAGAGAGAGAGGAGAGAGAGAGAGAGAGAATGAAGCCCTTCGTCCTTCCTTAGTCCTTTGATGGCAGATAAACAAACCAAAGAAGATAACGACAAAGGCCTTATCTACGACAATTTCACTTGTACCAAAAAGGCCCTTATGAACTACTTATGAACTACTAGATCAATTGAGTCAAATTTCTTTACTTAAACTCGAACAATGATGGCAGCAGCAATAATGATGATGGTGATGATTGGTGTAGAGAGTTAAAGAGCAAAGCAAGGGAGAAAGAAAGATGAAGCCCCTCTTCCTTCTTCAATCCTTCAATAGCAAATAAACAGACCAAGAAAGACGATGATGAAGGCTTCATCTTTGGCAACTTCACCTTTACACCAAAAACCCTTACAAACCACCAAATCAACAACTAGAATTCTTCGCTCAAGCCACAAACAATAACAATGGTAGCAATGACAATGATGATGATACTCCAATTCCATCACTTCCAATCAATCTTCAAAACCAAATTTGATCGCTATTCTTTCTACTGTGTCTAAACCAAGTCAATAGGTCAACTCATGAGGCAATATTACTATTGATATTCAATAAGGAAGAAGGGAAGAGGAAAATGAATCCAATGTAATTGATTTTAGTTTCAATGATCAAGCTCAATTTTTCAAGAGCGATCCAATGAGAAAAGATGGTTATTCAAATAAGAGTATTGAATTAAGCTATATAATCAAGGGTTTGTACAATCATAAAAACAATGGGAATGACATATAGATGATTTGAGTGTGTGAAGTGAAAATGGATTGATTTTGAAGTCAAATCCAAATGGAACAAGTTTTGTTTTAGTAAATAGGGATAATCAAAAGACAAAAGGGATGAAGAAGATGAATGGGAGTGGAAATTTCAGTCAATAATCTTTCCTTTTATATTATAAATGCATAAACATGTGCTCTCAATCAATTGGTCAATGGACACAAATCCAAATGGGACAGGTTTTGATTTAGTAAATGGGAGTACCATGGGGTAAAAGTGATGAGGAAAATGAATTGGAGAGGAAATTTAGGTCAACTATCCTTTCTTTCTTTTTTTTGTCATTAATGCATAAGCATGTGTTAGCAATCAATTCATCGATAAGTCCACATAAGCAAATAGAAATAGTATTAAGCCTAATTAGATATTAAATTAAACATTTTTAGATATCAAAATTTTTTTCCCGAAGTTTCTGGCATTTTCTCCTTTTTAATACATAAAAATATATAATTGTTTTACTTGTTGACAGCTTATTTTAATATCTGAAATTCCAATATTTTTCCAGTACACAATAAAATTTATTCAGTAAATTATCAATTAATAGTTTTATGTTTATAGTTTAAAATTTGAGTATTTTGCAACTAAATAATGGAGGTTGTGGTAGTTTTATTAATTAATAGATTTGTTTGAATAAGTAAAATTTGAACCATTTGCCATATTTAACTTTCACATACGCATTACAGATATACTTCAACTAGTATCTACAGTAGGAACATATTGAAATATGAAAATTTATGAAGTATAAGGTTGACTAATATATATCTGATTTCTTGTAAACTAGATAAGTCATGCTCCCGATTCCCCTGCATAACAAATGAGTTCGTTATATTTATTTCTCAGTTATCCATGGAAGTAGAAAAGATCATAACACATGAAACTGTCAAATAAGTCCAAAACAATTAGACTTACCATGTAAAAAATTATCCATGTTCCTGTTTTGAATCTCAAAATCTCCGACAGAATTTCATAGTTTAAAATTCAAAAAACACAAGCATCTTTTCTCTAGATAAATAAAAAAGTAAATATTTTGAATCTCAATTTTTTTTTCCTTAAACATTGAAATTAGAATTTTCAGTTGTTCAAAAGTATGGCAAATTTTCAACCGATTACCAGGTGAAATGCTAAAAGTATCAGCGTCCACTCAAAAAAGTCCTTCAAAGAACGGCTACAAATCTACGAGAAAACCCCCAAAAGATCCAACTTTTCTTTTGGATTTAATTGATATGGAGATTTCAAAAAGCTTCAATGGACCGGACTTAAAAATGCAAGCTTTTGGATACAATGAAGATGCCATTATCCTTTGCTACTCAAAACAGTAGGCGTTGTCTTTTATATATACCCTCTTCTTCCATTTCAAAATAAAATGAATCAGATTTTATAGGCACAAACAGGTTGAAATGGTCAGAATCCCACTTGGCGTAGCCTCAAAGGGAATTTATCGGAGGTTGGATCTATTTTAATGCTAGAACCGGTTTAGTTAGCTAAGTTTGTCATAGGAAAACAGATGTTTCCTAAAAGAATTCCCCTTAAAACTCCCATGCATTTGCAGCACCATAATAATGACCTCCATCTCATCCACAACTTACCAGGATCACCCAATACAAAAATTTACCACCAGTTTACCAGGATACCCAAAGCATTCTTTTGCCTGATCCCAGTGCGTCCTCTTTTTCATAAACGCTTCCCAACACCAAAAGGTAATCCAATTCCTAGTCTTGTCTTTAATCAGTCATATTTCTCAAAAATCACCCAAAAATGTTGGACTACCCCTGTGAGCATAATCTTGCACTTAACCTCCTTTACCATAAAGCTTTTACTGCTCCATAAAATCCAAGAGTTGTCAAATGTAACCTTAAGCCTCCCAATTTGTCCGCTCAGTTCAAACAATAACATCTTACCACACGACCCAAAAATCATCCAAGGGAAGCAACCATCCCACCCACAGCCCCATGACAAATTCGGTTATCACTCCCTTTCACCTTTTCCAGGTCAATTAGGATAGGGCTCACTTAGATACAATATATGCCACTCTGGCTTTTAAGCTTGATCTGCCCTGGCACTGGCATGCAGTCCCCTCCCCATCCAGTTAAGGTTAGGTTGAAATCAATTTAAGTTCCACAGTTAAGGTTTATTTAAGATTTGATGGCAAAATCCTGTTCATTTGCTCTCCTGTAAAGCAAAGCTGATGCTTCCACCCTGTTTTCAAGTGGAGGAAAAAAAAAAAAAAAAACACCATTAAAGCATATAGATTAATCAGGCAATAAAGATAACCAAATCATACCCAAGGAAACATAATCCTACCAGCCAGGGTGGACAACAAATCTTCCTTTAGAAAGAGCCCAATTCACCTGTCCCATATAATTTTGGTACATTAAGTAATATGATGCGTATACAAAATATGAAAACCCTCATTAACCACCAGAAGTCCATAAGCTAGCAAGATCAACAGAATACCTTATCAGTTCCAAGGGAATTGGCAAAACATGGGTGACTTGTTCATCTATCTGGTTGGTACAGACTGCACCAAATTGTTCAGCAGTCTGCCATAGCGGGTGGAGGTGAGGATTGGCCTCACCTACAGGAAAGACCCTGCTGAAAACAATGCGACAGCCAGCCAAGATTTTCCTCTGCTCCGCAGCTAGGATGTTTCTAACATCAACATCATCCAGAGACTGGTGGGAGAAAAAATTTTGGTGTATTTTCTCAATAACCTGTTTGGACAAAGACACATCAAGCCAGAGTAACAGAATCATTTAAACTGGATATCTCATGTCGCTGTTATATTGATTGCCAACCAATGCCTCACCGCTAATGAGGATGCTCACCGCTCCCCCTCTTCTGGTCTTTCATCATGGTCATCTCTAGAAGCGAAGGTCCTAGAAGCCAAACTGGCGCCTACTCATGGAAAAAGTATATCTGCAGAAGAGTACCAGATAAGAACAGGTATGGTGGGTGAAGATGCAACCACATTATATCACAATATCATGGACACTGCCTTTCAACTACTATGAGGTTCAGTTTTTGTTGGTGGCCACACACTCACAGAGTCATCTATAATGACCACACCTATTCCATGCCTAAAACACCCTCCAAATAATCCTTGTCTTGAACCTATCATCACCATCTAAGGGGTCACCATCATCACCCCTGGAGATAACCCTTCCAGCGAACAGGGTTCCCTTGGGATCAAGGACTTGGCCATCTCATCGCATAAAGCTTATTACCCATTGTGTATAGATGGAGCTCATAAAGTTTGCTAGCCGTAACACAGACAAACCTTCACATTTGATATCCAGTAAAACATAGCATGGAATTTGAAATTAAGCTCAAAAACTATTATAGAACTCTTATGTTCTCCATCACATTATTATTTACAACTTCTATTCTCTCAAAAGGCTTCATCGTAAGAATCAATATACTAGCAGATGACTTTAGACATTTCACCTATGTATACTCTACAAATGCAGCTGCAAAATATTCAAATGCAAAGATAATTGCCCCATTCAAAACAACCATCCTATTTTGAAACGATATCATCCAAAAAATAAACAAATAAATAAAATAAAGCATAAATCACATCTCGCAGATGCCATCTATGTAATAGCTCACATATTCCAGAGCATTTCAGACAAGCCATTACCTTCTCCAAAAAATTCCAGATTCCAGGCCGCAACTTGGTCCACATGCCCATATGAGAAAACCTAAAGAGATGTCTCTGAGGTTTTTCTTTATCCTCCTGCTCTTTTTTCCTCAAGATCTCTTCATGCACTAAGTCCACTTCTACAAACTAAAACAAAAGAGCCAAGTCACATGATGTTCCTAACTGTAACATGCTAGACATATAAATAAGAAGTTTCTCACCAACAGGTTAGTACCTTGGCTGAGTTTAGAAGTGTATGATCTAGATCCAGAACAAGGCTGAGCTTGCGCTGCGCAAACATTTTTTTCTGTTCCTCTATCCGCCGTGACCTTTCCCTTTGAATAGCTGCTCTTTGCTGGTCATCGTACCCTTCAAATAAGTGTTCAACATCTCCCCATGAATTTTGAGGATGAGAAAGTCCAGCTGCGCCAGCTTCCACAGTTGAAGCAGATCCAGCCTGCAGATCCTTGGTGCTTGCTTCCACCGGCAAAACTTGCATAGACTGTGATGGAAGGTTTTGGGAAACTACAACAGGAGCTGTTGATACTTGCGAAGCAGAGACAATATCTGCAACATCCTTCAAATTCTTGGAAAACTGTTGAGCAATATCAGGCACTACTTCAGGTAGAGATCCATTCTTTAACTGCTCAGATCCTAAACTTCCACTCCTATGAGGTGGGTTGCTGTGGAGAATTCGCCGAGGGTCACGAGGCTTCATTCTTATTTTTCCAGCCTCATCCTGCAAGTTATATTTGTCAAAAACATTTCTACTCAATTACAAATAAGTCTGAAAGGTATACCAACTCTAGAATTCAATATCCTCCACATTTCTTTTGTTGGTGGTGGGGTTTTGGGGCTGTGTTTTTGTGGGAAGCTGGTTTGGGGTGGGGTGTTGGGGTGTGCGCATGAAAAGCTCATAGAAGCAAATGGGATGAGTCACATTGATAGAAGAATGAAAGAATGATTTCCAATTGGTGCATGAAAAAAAATTGGTTGAAGGGGAGAAGAGATCTAATTTCAAATGTAACTCGCCAGGTATTTAATAGTAAATCACTTTTAGGGCAATCAAAGATGATATTCCACTAGCATCTGAAAATAGATGGAAATGCTAGAAACTATCAGCACAAGCCAACTAGAGAAATGGTTGGAGATGATCATCACAAACTAATATTTATCCCAGAAAACCTGTTAAATTGTATGCAAAAGCCTACCAATAAGTAAACATTAAGCATTGGCAACACATAAACTTGAAAATATCAGACCAAATAACAATTAGAAAATATGATAATTAAAAGAAAAAACTCCACAACTTGTTTTGCCTGAACGGTCCAGTGAAAACTTGCACCAAAACATGACTTAGCCTGACTCTATTAAAACTATTAGACGAAACACCAAGCATATTTGGATCCTCTAAAGAAAGAACTGAAGAGCATGGTGGAAGCACTCACCTGACCACCTGGGTGGGAACTTGATTTGGTCCAGCAGGTTTTGGCAAAATTCCAGTTGCCACTGCAGGAGCAACACTTGCCACAGGTGCAGCTCCCAGTATAGAATTACCATTTGAAGGATTACTTGTAATTTTGGAAGAATCAACGTGATTCTGCTGGGCTTCAGGCACTAACTTCTGTTGTTGTCCCAACTTGAGAAAGTTCATCAACATGGTGGGATTAACTGCAATATTTTTCAATAATGCAGGCAGTGAAGCAGCAGAAACCAACGAGGATAACAATGGTGCATCATTTTCACTCATAGCCATATCAGGTAGTTTAGAGGCTACTTCATTTTCTACTTTTCTTGGATCTCTTACATTCTCCTGGAGGTGGTTCCTATTTGTGTTTTGAGATCCAGCTGTATCACTTTCCCCCAACCAGCCACTAGTTCCAGGAGTAGCTCTCACATCCTTCAAAAAACCAGGATTTTCCAACCCATTCCTTGGCCTTTTTACAGCAGGACCATCAATAGCAGTCTCCTCAACATTCCTTTGCATTTTTTTGCCCAATATACCAACAGCTTCCACCTTTGAGCCATTATTCACCACTGCTGGTCGTTGGTTATTGTCTACATTTCCTGAATCTTGACTTGCAAACCTGAGCCTGGGATCTCTACTTTTGGCAGAAGGTTTAGCAGGAACATTAGACACCAAGGCAGGAGGTCCAGTACTTTCTGGAGCAATAACTTTTTGTACATTGGCATTCTCAATTTGCAGTAAAGGGAGGGAAGACTTGGCCGCACCAAATTAGGCAAGTTCATTGCTGCAGGTTTACCCTTTGAAGAGCTCGAAACTTCACCGCCAGTATCATCAACACCACCATCATGTTCTTCCGAGGGAGTAGGACTTGGAAGGTCGTCTGATAGCATACTCCGACCAAATTTTTGCTGATAGTTAGATACAGCCCGGACAGCATCGGTCTCATAAGGATGCAGTCTTATACCGTCCATTCCATGGGACAACCTACCAGATCCAAGTTCAGGTTTAAAACTCCCTTCCAAAATTCCCAATGCTTTGGGAAAAGAAAGACAAGGGGCTTTATGAGTTGGTGATGGTAGGTCATCTTCATCATGATCCTTATGGAGGTCCAGCAGCGGAAGCAAAATCCCTCTAGACTTAGCGTTATAGGATGCATCTTTCAAAGTATCCACTTGATCTCTAACTAAATCAAATGAAGATGTCAAAATATTTCCAGTAACTCCAAAAGAAGTTTCCTTGTCATCACTGGTTATAAACTTTGATATAAGAGGCTGTTGGGAATTCAAGGACTGCACCATCTCTTCAATCTGAACACATAAAAAAAGCCAAAATCAGTAGCATAAGATTAGTACAAAAAGTGATTACTCTTAAGAGAAAATAGTAATTATTTAATAATACAAACTCAAACCTCTTTCATTTGATTGGTTGAAAACAAAGATGCATCCATACTCTTCGCAGAAGCTAGTACCCTGTATCCCAAAAATAAATAAATAATAAAAAAACTAAAAATAAATATAAAAACAAATGCCAGAAAGTCGATTCATTGCAGAGCGGAAGTTCATGCTAAATCGAAACACCTTGAAAAGAAGCCTTTATTTCTTCCCCTATGTATGCTGTTCATGGAAATATATTCCTGCAAAAAATAACAATTAACACCAACTCAGACTTTAGCACAAAAACTAACTTTCAGTAAGTTATTCAGCTGCTTATGAGTACATGAAATAACTAAAGGAGATTATCCATGCATGCATAAATAAATCCAATGGATATTTAGACATCAAACCCCCAGCTCAAATCATATTATAAATTTTTCCAAGTTTTGTTATCCTTTCTCATATAAGTTTTTTAATCGGATGACGAAACTTGACAAAATTGGAACAAGTCCGACAGAATCCAACAACAGGGCCATGAGTTTCTCTCTAGTTCAATGCATGATCTCAATTCTCAAACAACCAATGAGCATCTTACAGAATATACAGCTTGAACGGCAGAGAAAAACAGCTGCACAACAACGTCCTTCTTCCTGCAAAAATCATCAACCGATTCAACTTCCTTCATTGCATCCAAGCTATTGAGCAACTGAGAACAAGCTCCTTCAAATGATCTACAGCAACAAACACAACCAAAAACAAGTTAACCCGACAAATCCTAAAACACTAGCACCAAACAATGTACTTCATAACAAGCCTTATTACATCATCGAAACATTATGCATGATCTTCTCCAGAACTTCTTGAATCAACCCAACACGCTTCTCTACTTCCCCGTCATCGATATCCATCGATTCATCCTCAAAATTATCATCTTTACACTCACCATGATCCAAAGTTCGAACTGCATTGGAATCCATATTGTCCAAATCAATCTCACCCTCCTCCAACTCACCTTCTTCCTTCTCATCAGAACCACCACCATCAACATCATCAACATCAATCACAACCGCATCAACCACTTTACTTTCTTCCTTACTATTGTTCGAAGAAGAACACAAAGCCGAAGATGCCACTGCTGCCCTTGAAGAATTATTGTTATTATTATTCTCATCTTCAAAATCCAAATTCAGAACTTCGCTCAATGGTTTCTTCTGAACAGCTTGAGCCCAGGCCAAATTATGAAGACCAGCAGTATATCCTTTCTTGATTTGATACTTATATAGATCTTGATACGTCCAAACCCTAGTTGCAGTGGCAGTAGATGTTGCCGTCTCAGGTTTAGATTTAGAATTAGGGTTTGTAACTGAATTAGAATTTGAAGACGAGTTCAAGCTGGATTCTTCTTTACTCACTTCTTCTTTATTGAAATCGGCTTCACTGATTTCTTCAACAGATGCATTATCGGATATTTCCCCTTCCTCAACATCCTCTACTACTCTATTTTCCATCATCATCTTCTTCTTTAATATAGGGTTTTCAAAAATTCCAACTTCGGGATACAAGTATATCAAACAACAGATCGTATTTAATTAAACAAGAACTTAACAGCTGTACATCTATAAAAACATAATTTGACAAATCGAACACGAATTAACCAGATCTAACAAAGAATCGAACAAAACAAGCACGAAAGACCAAGTCAAAATCAACTTTTAACCCAGTGATTTAAGTTTCTTCAATTATTGATCTCAGATCTAGGGTTTTCCTTTTTTGTTACTTTTAGATTATGTATCTACAGTATGGGTGTATGTGATTCTCCTTTACATAATTATTGAAAAAGTAGAAATTCTTAATGATGGGAAGATAAAAAGGAAATCAAATAGGAGGAGAAAGAAAACACAGCCACCACGATTTGAGAAGGAAAAGAACCATAGCATGGAGGGCTGAGAGACCTCGTCTTATAGTGACACCGAGAATCTAAGATGGGATTTTGATTTAATCTAAGCCGTACACGTCAGTGATCCTGATGGATTCAGTATTTCGTGACAACGTGATAACTGATAATTGCCAATAAAATGAAAATTAGAGTAGAGGTTATAAAAATTTTAAATAAATCACAAAAATAAAAAAAAAAATCTAAATTTTGGATATTCCAATTTTGAAATCGTCTCTTAGAACACGATTTTAATACCTTAAGGGCGATCTAGCGCTAAGACTTTTGATGCTTTTACATGAAAATTTTAGTTTTTTCCTTACAAAGGCAAAAGATAATAAAATAAATAAACAAACAAGTCAAACCCATTTTATTCTTGTCATATTTCTTAGTGAGATCGACCCAATCTAATTCATATCCAACCATTATAACATAACTAAAATATTTAATATATATATCACTTATTATACTTATTTTATTTATCAAATAATCAACGGGACGCTTCTAATAACAAAATTGTAAAAGTTATCTACTTATTTATTTCCAATAACAAATTACCTACTGTTATATATAAGACCATATATATTAAAAATTCTAACTAATAGTCGAATACCATAAGAATAAAATATTACTAATCTCTCTATTTATTTATTTTCCTAATTGCTTAGAATTTAATGTATCGTGACATCAAAATTCATTTAAATGTCAATTTTTTAGGTGGATGAATGGTGCTTTTATGCATGAAAGAAGCATTTGTGAACATGTAATGAATGAGATAAGGAAATAGATAAAAATCGATTTAACAACTTCTATTAATTCACTCTCATTTTCCTTATTTAGGTATTGCAAATATTTTCTAAATATATAAATGCATTTTTTATTAATATTGATTATGCATATTATAAATAAATAAACTAACCAAATGCATGAACATACATCTAAAGAAATGTATCTATATCATTTAAGTCAAAGTAATTGCTTTGGTGCCTTTTTGTTATTTCCTTTGATTACTCTTAAATTAAAATTATTCTTTTAATTTAACAATAACTCAAAATGATAATTATTATAACTTTACGGACTTTTTGGTAATTTTCTATCATGACTTCACCACTTTCTCTCCTCTCACTTTCTATTGATACTACAGTTCATATATATTATTTAAGCTAAAATAATTGCTTTGGTGTCTTTTTGTTATTTCATTTGATTGCCCTTAAATTAAAATTATTCTTTTAATTCAACAATAACTCAAAATGATAATTATTATAACTTTGTGCACTTTTTGGTAATTTTTCATAATGACTTCACCTCTTTCTCTCTCTTCCTTAATTTTCTCCTCACTTGACTCTCTCTCCTCACACTTTCTGTTGATACTACGGTTCATACAATTTAATACTTGTCATTGGGTACCTTTTACCCTTTTTCCCACTCTTATTGGTAGTTTCTTTTTAGTTAGCATCTATTTCTTAAGATTAGCCGGTTTTTTCTCCATTTCCTACATCTGATATTTATCTTACACGGTTATTTAATTTCTATCATGTTTAATATATGATGATTACTTCGCTTCTCTCTCTGATTTTATTTTTTTATCCATATCTACATATCCTGATGTAGTTACTTCACTTCTCTCTCCCATTTTATTTTATTTTTCCTATCTATCTCCAATACAATATCATTTTATCTCCCTGTATCTACTTTCACCTTCTCATCTCATTCCACTTTATTTCTTCTCTATACATCATTTTGTAATTAATTTCTTATTTTTCCTATCCATCTTCAATACTGTATAGTTACTTCATCTCCTTTTATCTCCTTCTTCCATCAATTTCCCAAAAGGTGTCGTATTTCTTACAAGATTGAACAATTTAGTTAATTTGTAGGTCAGTACTGCACTACTAGAAAATTCTACGCATTTACTACTTCCAAGTTACGTCAATTTCTAATTAATTTCCTAAAAAACTCTATTTTTGTTTTTTTTTTCACTTGAAAAACTTTGTATCTGCTATAGGATTGGAGAAGAATATGCTTGCTTTGCAAATGTAGCGTCCGATTTAGAAAGAAATGGGTATTCACTACCCACCTTCTCTACCATCATTAATCCTCCTTTCAAAAGGTCAGTTTTTTAAGACAACCTATGTTCTAATTTTTCGAAAGAAATATGTTGGAATATTAAGAAAAACAATGTGGTTTGGTTAGGTTTGTAAATGAAGGTTGTTAATTGAGATTTACATTGAAACATATTTATGGAAAAAATGACAATTAGGCGTTCGAGAGGACATTAGATATACTAGAAAGCTTCCATTTTACCAGTTGCATGATATAAAAAATTAATTTTATAATGCATGATTTATTATCAATTTTTTTCCCCACATACACTTTCATATCCAACATTGACAAGACTGTAATGTGGAATCTTTATTTAATGGTTAAAATTTTATGCTATTAAAGCAACTTCTTAATCCATTCATTTGTGTTGTTTTCTATTGAAAGTCTTTATTCATTGGTAGATTGTTCTAAAGACTTAGCTTTTTGGTTAGCCATTTCAATTTGTAATGAATTTAAAATATGAATTTTGTTTGGATTTTTACTGGGTTTTCGTTTTTTTGGTCTTAGTATCCTCAGTACAATTGATACATTTTCTAATTTTGGTTTAACCTTTACAAGTTGTAATCATTTTTGTTTTGCAATTGTAATGAATTCAAAATATGAAATTTGTTTGCATCTTTATTGGGTCTTCATTTTTGGCATTTTTACAAATACAGTATCCATTAATTAATACATTGTAAATTTTACCAGATTATAAAATTATACTTCCATCCACTTCTGCCTCATTTAGATTTCAAAATTATCAATAATTCTTATTTCATATTACCATGTGTTCTTATTTGATTTAGAACCTTTCATTTTTTTTATTTGATTCAGTTGGGATTAGTTAAGAAATTTACCAATCATTTGATGTTCAAGACGATTAACAATTTGATTACTCGGTATCATTACGTTACTTAAGTAAGTCTTACCTGTATTGTGTACAAAATCTCTTAATTAATGTTTTTTTTCTTTTTTAAAAGTAGACATATGACTAATTCTTCAATGCAGCAAATTACGTACTATTTACTTAGTCTAGAAAAAAGGAGGTGAATGTTTATTTTTCTTCTTTCTCTTATTCGATTGTAAATTAACTTAATTTAGAATTAGTTTACCATGTTTCCTTTTTTCTTTGATTCTAAACACACTTCCCTGTATATAAATTTTTTCCTTTTTATATCTAGATGGCAAAGGATGTTGTTTCATTCAATAAAAAAGGCAAAAAAAAACTTAGAATTATTCCAATGCGATCCAAATTGGATAAATGCGCGGGCAAACACGGCTTATCTTATATGCTCGTCTCTTCGTAAATCTTTGACATTTCTTCAATTTTGACTCGAAATTTAATACAATCCGGTAAAATCTATTCCAAAAGCTCTTTCATCATCTTCTGCCTTTCAAAAGCAAAAAATTAACCAACTTAAGTACCAAGTCTTAGTAATAATTTATAAAAACCTATCCAATTTAGTAACTAATTAGACTTGACATAGATTTTAAATATCAAATGGACTTAGTTAATAAACCTAGGTTTAACTTGATTTAGTAAATCTTAACGAGCTAAAATGAACTAGATTAAATGATTAGTTCTAATCAACTTAACTATGTTAAATTAATATAGGTTCAATAACTTATAATTGGTTTAGATTAATATGCTAGGCTAAACCATGTTTGATAAGAGGAGTATGTTGTTCTAAATGAATATTTGCTAAAAAAAGCTTTTTTCTATAAGTTAATAATTTATTTAGAAACCTACATGAATGACAAGGAACAAAGATGTTATTGTGATAGATAATTATAAACAAAAAGAATCGAAACGAAATGATAAACAATGGAGAATTTTTCATATCTTAGCGTAATGATTTTCGCAGCCATGACGTGATTCTTATTTAGTGTATGATCAAATAAGTTTTTAATATAAGTTTGATGTAAGTTAATAATAATTTAATTATTTATATGAATGTATTTTCATGAGCATATGTATGGATAGCTAATTTATCCTTTGATCTTGTTTGGATTGTGGAGGTTATATAAAGTATGTAGTGATGTGCATGTTGATTGTCCAAGGTAGGCATTTAAAATAAATTAATACTTAAAGACAGCTCAATTAATGAGTGTTTCTCATGTGTGGTCATTGAATTCATTATAGGGAGCGACAACCTTATTGGCATAGATGCCAAAATCACGAGTCGAATATTATATTCTATGAGTTTATGATTTTATATATTTTTTCTTAATTAAAATGGATGAAAAATTATTAAAGTACAAACTTTATGTAGAATAATTAATTTAAATATATGATTCTACACGTTTACGATTTTTATCGATTTTGCATGATTCTACCGATTTTATAGGCTCGGATGAATAACAAATTCGCGATTTTGACAACCATGCTTTTTGGTGATGCCAACACAATAGTTATGCGCTTAAGCCATCCTTAGCGACGCATGGTGAATCAAGGTAGCTCAGTGGGTAGCTAATGGGGCAAACGGGATAAACGGTATCGGAATAATATCTATTTAGGCTCGGTGAAAAATAATATAGTAATACTCTTAGCTTATGGGGCCTGGAGTTCTATCATATTATGAATTCAGATAGATAGAGATATGTAATAGCTATGAATTCTATATGAGACTATTTTTGCAGATGGTCTTATAGGAGATATAAGTATCTGGATTGTTTATATAAACCCCTCAGGCAGTTTGCGACTACTCAGGATCCCTAAATTCCTAGAGGCGTGTTCTCAAAGTATGAGTACTCCAGTGTTCATTTGCTTCAATTTAATTGAAGATATAAACTGTTGATTGATGCATTGCATTAGAATAAGCATGCATGTTTGTGTTACAGTAGTACTGAGCTTCAACTTATTATTTTCTTCTTTCCAAGTGTTGGTAACTTTGGAGGAGTTTTTTTAAAGAGTGAAGTGGGTTATGGTGGCCTAATTTGTTTTGATTTTGTATAAGAATTGAATTTACCTTTTGAACCTGTATTTTCTTTAAACGCCTGGTTATGGAGCTCATGTTTTGTAATTTAAGCTTTAAAGTTTTGTTTACCATTACGAATAGGATGATATATCTAATGGTATGGTTTTGTTTTCGTGAAAGTTAATCCACTCATGAGAGTAGAATATGAAATGTTTTTGAAAAGTTTGTGTTGCCGCTGCTAAGTCTAGTTGTTTCTAGAATCCAATTAAACGTTTTAAGAACCTAAAATTTGGCTATTAAATGTTCGCAGTAAACATATCTTAAAAGTAGCCGATATGTATAATACTTAAGATATTACATGTGGCATTGGACACACTTTGACCCCAATTCGAGGTATGCTAAGGACTAACCTTTTAAGGTACTTCACCATTACAGCAAGATATTTGTAAAATCTAGATTCCTCAATGAAGGATCCTAAAATATTATTTCATTTTTTCTCAAATTTTGAAAATTTTCAAATTAAATATTATTTAAGGATTCCAAAATAATGAAAGCGGGATAAATAAAGAGGTCTTTTAGGAGGAGAGCTCTTAAAAGCTGATACAGCACCTAAATCCACATATTCATTAACTTAATCCCCAAAAATAGATAAGATTTACACGTCTAATGAAAAAGTTCCCTTTTTTTTTTAATAGAGTACATGGCATTTGTCACAAAACATTCCCACCTAACAACTGGTTATTCTTTAAATTAATCAATGTGATAAGTAAGTCATCATCTTTTCAATTTTTAACATGGCATGCATATAATTCCACCTTTTTTTACAACTATCCTCTACACTAAATCTTACATGAAATGATATAAATGAAGATGGGCATTAAAAAATACATTGATGATCAACATAAAGTTTTAGTACTTGCATAATTAACATTCCACAAAAAAAGAATTTGAAAAGAGCAATTTGACTACATGATTTTGCCTCATCATTTCAAATAAACAAAAAAAGAAAAAAAAACAAAGAAAAATTCTATGCTTCTGCCTTCGTTTGGATAAGCTTTTCTATCAAGTCAGCTGCTTCTTGGACAGTAGATATATTTTGAGAGTTATCCTCTTCAACTGTGATACCAAATTCTTCCTCTAAGCCCATCACAATTTCCACCTACAAAACAATGCATTGGTCAGTATTGATCCTATGCATACAGCATGCATTGCGTGCTTTACTAGTGATATGATGCCAAGTCTAAACAAGATGAAGCATTCAATTCCTAGCAATTTGGTGTTTACTTCCATGACATACCGTGTCTAGTGAATCAGCCCCCAGAGCAGAAAATGTAGTCTCTGGTGTGAGATTAGCATCTTGAGGCAATGCAAGCTGCTTCCTCACAATATCACATACCTTTTGCACGGTTTCAGGTTTTGCCTAAACACACCATAGTTAGAGTCTAGCCCATAAGGTTTGGATAAAATCTATAAAACTAACATTAAGATTAAAGGAATTGGAAATAATTTCATGGCTATTGTGGTAGAATTTCATTTCAATGTTCCTAGAGAGCTAATAATGAAAACTAGAAAGACAACATACTGCGCAAGAGACACGAAAGTGCGAAGTCCTCAAAGAAGGGAAGTTAGTCTTTGTCCATCCTAGAGGAACCTTCAACTTTGATATCTGCAACAAATGGGTATTCAAGGTAATATTGTTTACTTCGAAATTGAAGGTTAGCCATGCACATACAACTTGAATTAGAGAGCGTTTAGGTATCATAATTTAACCAACAAAAATAAGATGAAGAAATTGATAGAGGCCATTTTTTTCCCCAATAGGACTACTTTTATATAGTTTAAGCACATTAGCCCTTTGTTGGATCTAGCTATAGAAATTATGAGATTTAAGCTAAGATAATAGCCGGAGTTAACACTAGAATCAACTACTCTAGAAATTTAAACTTATAGAAATTGTATATATTTTTACAATTTATGATATCATATTAAGTTTAGTAGTACAACCATTTAATTAAAATGTTTTAGAGAATAAAGTTGATACTAGCTATGTTCATTACCTAGTACTCTTCTTATTTGTAACTAGCGTATGACATATCCATGCTGCGTGTAAAAAAAATTTAAAAAGAAAAGAGTGGGAGCAGTTTATTCTAGAGAATTAAGAGAAAAAAAAAAAGAGAGAGAGAAAAAACGAGCTGAATATATATAAAATAACCATCAAAAGTTTAATTTTTTATTTTTCGACACCCAATAGCAATATTCACTTAATAATTTACGTAGGAATAAAAATGATGCTGTGGGATTTCAGATTTCAGACTCATATCTAATGCTATGTTTAGGTATGCATGTGAAAATTTTAATTTATAAGGTGTGGGCTTTCACAAATTTTACTAAACAATAATCTAAATGAACATGACCGTGCTGCATTTGTGGCAAGAAACCACAAATTTAAGTTTTTGGTGATGATGAGTAAAACTTCAGCCCTATATTCGTAAAGGATGAACAAAGGGCTTACTGAAACTAATATGCTACCTGAATTAATGAATAATTAATAAAAGTTAAATTATATAACTTTCAATTTATTGATTAGATTTTATATACGATATATAAGTGCATTAAAATTTGAAAATTTTCCGATTAATCATCATTTTCGAGCATTCGGAATGTCCCTTTTCTTATCACTATAAAACATCTTTTTTAAATACCTAGCACGGTTTAAAAAGAAAAAAACTAATTCGTGAGCCAAAACAAATTAAATTAAAAATATTATTATTTTTAGTAATTTGGTTTGAAAAATTCATAATCCGAACCACCCTATAAATTTATTTGATAGATATTGATTAATATTAAATTGCTTATTTTCAGATTTAGGATATAATATATCATTGGTGACTTAATTTTATTTTATTTGTCCTCCTAATCTTTTAATTTTGTGAAGTGTAAACTTTCTCTATTTAGCCATCACTTTTACTATGTATTAATTATTCAATATACATTATTGGTAGGACAATCTTATTGGTAGATGATTTTGTTGGTTTTGTAGAGGATTATATGTATTAGCTAATGAATCTAATCGTAAGGACTCACTAGTAGCTCAATAAATTTAAAGAGGAATACAGTCTATGAATATGATGGTTTTACGAAGTATTTTATTGTAATATGCAATTTGCATTTTGTAGAAAAATCTTTATTTTTTTTCTTTTTCCTCTTTCTAAAACAGTTTTTGTTCCCTAAAACATTATAACAATTGAATTATATATATAATTATACATACATAAATCTGTTTCATAGTAATTCTTTTCTTTTTTTGAGTTTTAATATTTGAATTTCCACATAAGTATAAAAGATTAAAAGAAAACTTATTTTACAATCGACATTTTGATTTAATTTGTAATCCGAATCAAACCAAACGGTTATTCTTTGGATAAAAAAGTTTATAATTCAAATCAAGCCATTATTAAAGGTTTGATTTGGAAAAAAATAAAAAAACTAAACCACAAAATCAGTGCCACATTTTGATTTAATTTGTAATCCGAATTAAACCAAAAATTTATAATTCAAATCAAGCCATTATTTAAGGATTGGTTTGGAAAAAAAATAAAAAACTGAACCACAGAATCCGTGCCCACCCTCATTCTTGACCAGCATTTTGCATTTTGTGTTTATTCAGTTGAAAGTATTTGAAATTTCTAGAGTCATGAGGAAACTTGAGCAATAAGAACTCACCAATTCCTTATTAAAAAATCCAATTGTTTAGATATTACCACATTGGTGCAAATGTAAAGCATCTATCTAGATGCTGTTTTATACAACCCCTCAGTCCCCACCAGTTCTGCTTTTAGTAATTATAGGAAAACACCACATATGGAGCGTCCTTCAAGCTCTTATCATGGAAGACATTTCCATCCTATAAATTCTTTAAATGCTACATAATACTTCAAGAATCTTTTTTTTTTTTTTGTTTCCTTTTTCCTTTTTTATTATTATTTATTTGTTTTGGGGTGGCGGGAGCATGTTGCTGTAATAAGTTCAGTTCAGGTAGCTAAAAATAGCAAGTACGAAGGGGAAAAAAGAAAAAAAATGAAAAGCTTATTCCATATATATCATAGCTGATAGCACATCAAACAGGCACATTTAAGAGACAACGACGGACAACATACCTATGAATCCGAAACAGAAGCTCTTAAGACAGGACACAACGTTAGTGGTATCGGTCAGTAGTGTTACCTCATTGGTGGTGAATGCAGGCTTTAAGGAAGTCCTGAAACAAACGGTACAAGCAGCAGAGAAAGCAGCCATTTGTTGTGCTCAACCTTACTGGGTTAGGACTGCTAAAAACGAAACCAGTTCAAGCAGATAACTGGAGAAATAGCAGCCACAGAATTGAACACCTCCCACTCATATTACATATCTTATATGAAAGCAAGACCGTTTTGGATATGGCACATGCAACTTGTACTTTTGCACAGAAGATTCTAAATTGTTTGATTTTCATTGGTTCTTACCTGGGGGATCAAGCTGACAGTGATGGCCCACTACAACTCGACGGGCAACAGGGCAAAAGCCTAACACAACATTTTTTTTTCTCATCACTTTCGGTTAAGGGTACAGGCTGGGCCGGTTTCAGGCTAACCACTGGTTTATGGACTATTGAATCAACCAATAATTTTTTTTAAATAATTACCTTAATAATTTTTTAAGAGATAAAATTAGAAATATAAAGGCAAACTAAAGTTTAATTTATATAATAAATTTACAAATAACTTAGATAAATTTTTAACTTAAAACAAAATTAAGACCAAGAATAATTGTAGCACATTTGTTGAAGATGTGCATTTATTTATATATAAACACATCCAGTATCACTCGTGAATTTAGCAATATGGGATTTGAAAATACACAATAAGATACAAAATAACTTCTACAAAGATAAAAATGAGTCTCACATTGTCAAGGGAAAAAAAATCCTTTGGTAAGAAGCTATTAATTGGAATCACATATCCTTTTAACCATATTAATTACTTGTGTTGATAACAACAATAACTTATTTAATATTATGAATTATAATAAACTTCTACTATTCACATTAAAATAGTTTAAACATTTATTATTTATTTGCTTTCTTTTTCTTTTTTATAATTGGTCGATTTGGACCAACCCGTCAGGTCATTTGGCCAGTCATGACCCTTACAGCTGGGTCGGGCCAACAGGTTGACCTACTAGTGGCAAATCAGACGGATCACGGGTTAGACCCAACCTGTGTCTGTGCCTATGTAAAGATATTAGTTGCTTTTATTGTTGAGTATGGAAAGAGAATATTAATGGTTGACATGATGGTTGTTCACTTTATTGTAATAACAATTTCTTCATAGTTTTATTTTTTATTATTGTAAAGAGTTATTATAACGTTACATTTACCTGACCGTTATATGGATAGAGTCCTTTCATAACAAATCTCTATTAAAAAAAGGGTATCAAGTAACTATTATTTACTTAATGGGCAATTCGATATTGAAAATATAATTTCTCCAAAAATAATTTTATTTAAATAAAAAATTAACAAATAAAAATTCAATTACAATCATATTTTATTCCTTTATTAGTAATAACAATTTTATTACAAACTTACCCATTTGGGCAATTAATATTAAAATGTTTGAATTTGATTGGTTTTCACTTGAGTGATCAATTTGATAGTTATGACCCACCACAACTTGGGCAAAAGCTTAGCACAACAATTTTCATCACTTTTATTAAATGCTATTGAAATTGTGTAATGGCTATAAATATAAATGTAATTATAAGCGTGCTACAAAAATATTAGTTCCTTTTACCATTACCAACCCGTTCATTTGACTGTAATATGACTGTAATAGCTATACTATTACAGCATTATTACTTATGAATGGCTATCATAGTATTCGTTTACATTTTAAGCCTCGTAATAGCCATGACTATTAATACGCTTGTTCGTTTGAAAGACTATTTTGATATCATAAAACCCTAGCCAGTCTATCGAGTGCATATCAGGTTGAATCCACAGGGAGCTAATTGATTAAGTATTAGATTATAGTGGCTCTACTCTAAGCTAGGTAATTGAATTAGAGATTGAGGTTTCTAAACTAATTAAACTACTTTTACCACTACAAATTACAATTATTTTAACATTAAAATTACGGTTTGAAACTCCTTCAATAAAATAGGTGTAGGGTTATGTAATGGTTTTGATTAGGATTTCTGTAAGCCCCTAGATTTTTCGATAATAAGCAAACGCTAATACTGAAAATCAAACCGGAACTCTAAAGTTAACCTAGCTCTATGTTTAGTCTAGTGAATCTAGATCCAATGATTCCGTGTTCTTAAACCTTAAACAACGAAATTAAGATAATTGTGGATATGGTTTGTAATAACATAGGAAAGCTTAAAAATATCAGATTCATAATTTTCTAGTGTCTTTGGATTCGAACGGAATCAATTTTCAAAAAACGTGCCCCGATGCACCTGATAGTGAAAATATTTCGACAACATCAATAGACTCGTAAAAATATAAGGATTTCAAAAATATCAATTTTAGAATTTTTTGGTAACTAAAAAGATAAGATATATGCCGTTTACGCGTATTTTCCTTACTACCGGTATTTTAATTGTCTGTCTACTATTCATAGTACTTTTCTACTATTCATTATTATTCATCTATCTCTACTTTTTCTTACACTCTATTTTTACACTCTACCATACCTATACCTTACAATTTACCTTTCTTATACAACTTTAATCACATCACACTTTACATATTACTTCTTATTATAAAACAACAAATTCAATCAATTTTTCTCTTCCTTTCCAAGCCTTGCCATCCACTCCCTCTCTCATCACTCTCAATTTGTTTTGTTTTTTAATTTTTTTAATTACACCTAATTTCCACTCCAAAACTCTATAAATACCCCATTCCTCCTTCATTCTTTCACATAATTCATTTTCTATTAAAACTCTACCAAAATCACTCCATAAAATCTCTCTCAAATACTCTCACAAATCCTCTCTTCTCTCCATAAAACCATCTCCAACATATTACTACAAACCATTCTATTCCTCTTCAACAAACACATAAACCTTAGGTAAAAATTTATCTTATTCACTCATCATGTTCATTTAACTTAACATGAGCTTAGTGTATGTTTCTTAATGAAGCAGCAATATATTCATATTTTGTTTTTGTTCATGTCTTCTATTATGTTGTTGTTATTATTTTTATTATTATTTGTTCTAATCTAACTTTAATATAATATATATATATATATATTTCTTTAGAGCATATAAGCTCATTTGTTTTTTATTTACTTCCAAGTTATGCAATTTATTTATTTCATGCTATTTTATGACTAGTTTTTCTAGTCTGAGACTTGTCCATATCAAGTCAAACAATTTTCTTCTTTTTTTCTTTTTTTTTTTTTTGTGGGACTAGTCTATTCTTAGTCCCGGGATACCTCGATGAGCTAAGGTTCCCATACTTGATTTACTTTATGCGCTTATATATTTATCTATTTGTTGTTTTTATTATTTCTCATAGTTTCATATAATACATTTCTTATCATGCATAAGCATGTTGTTATATCTCGATCATAATGAAAATGAGTTTTCTTAGTATAAAATAAGAACTCTCTTCAAAAATAGATTTTGTCACATAAGGAATTATTCTTCCATAAAAACTTAGTTTTATCTTGAAATATATTTTCTAAGTTAGATAAGTTTAGCGCAAGTTTTAGTAATACTACTATATGGGATTTTATCAATGAACATAACACAAGTTTCACAAACTCTCTTTTCAAACCAATGAAATATGAAGATTCTTTAAACTTAATTCTTTGTTTACCAAAAGTTTTCATCAACATACTAAGGTTTTAGATAAGTTTTACAGAATTATCAAATAATAAACCTTTCTAAGATTAAGCTCTACTTAGGAATAAAAATAATAAATACTTATAAGATCATTGATATTTTTAAAGTTGGATCTAACTTTAGAGAAATTTAGAACACATAACCAAGAAATGTTAGAAAAAACTAATTTTTCCAACTACTAGAAAATAAAGTTATGAGAATCTTAAAAATTAAAATTACTTTTTAAAAGTTTAATTATTCTTAACATTAAGAAATGGAGTTAAAGAATGAGATACTCACTTATAAAATTCCCAACAAAACTAAAAAGGAGATTTTCAAAGTCTTAGTTTTTCTCACTTTTAAGACTCATTGCTTTGCAAAATCATTGTTGAGACAACACCACTAATTCATGCATATAGTTTGAGTATTATATATTATATATATTATATTCAAGGATTTTTCAACCATACAAAATATCTATATTTTTGTACAAGTGCTCTTTAATGGAGAAAAGTTTGAAAACTTGAGTTTTGAAATCTGAAAATTTTGTATCATTTTGTACATTATATTCCGAGACTCAAATGACTTCTTTTGATAAAAATAACCTTAGAAATAGATAGATCTTTTCGAGTAGGTAGAAATCAGTATATAATATGCAAAATTCCGAGTTAAAATGAGCAAATTTTGGCCATTTTAAGTTGGGATACCATTCATACGATTTTTGACGAATTCAATAAGATAGAATTATAAAGTTTGAGTAGATTTGGATGAAATACTCACTTCAGGTATTTCTTTTGTTTAGGTGTTGAGGACCAGATTTCTCTTTCCCGAAGATTACTTCGGACTCATAGAAGATCGCTATGGACGAGTAGTTTCCTTTACGTTTATGTTTTGCGCACGTGCTTATAGATAGAGCACTATGTTAAGGAAAAAATAAAATTGATGTGCATGTGGGATATCATGGGAATTATGTATGGAATTGTTATTTGCGATCAATGAACAATAAGTATATCGGAACCCTATCTGTGATTAATTTGTTTCTATGTACGTTTGCTATGTGTGCAATTATTGTTTGATCGCTTTAAATGATTTAAATGTCATATTGAAATCCTCGTATAATAAAATTTGCTCATGCATATCACTTAAAATATCATTTCAAAATTTTGCTACTACTCCTCAGTGTGGGACCGGAAAGGTACGATTCCCAACCACCTGCATACATGACAGTCTTAACACTAAGTGTAGGAAGAGTTAAGAACAAATGTAAAAGGTATTTAATGAAATGATACATGTGTTGTACATACCCGATGAGACGAAAGTCGATCTAAGGCCTGTCGATATGCGATGACCACATGTGTAGGATGGTTTATGGTGTTCCTACGCATATGCCATCTACACGTCAGTGGCTAACCAATAAGTATCATCATACCGTACCTACTACGAGGAACACACTAGTGGAATCTATCCCATCCATACACTTGTAGCAATATGGTCGTACCTGCTAACTTCTGTGCACTCGATGTAGTTGCACGACATAGTTGCCATACAACCAAGCCAAAATGCAGCCCCCATGTATATTGCCCTGCGGCATTCATATCTCCTAACACACCGAGGATGGGTAGTGCACAAGGTTTCCTCATTTGTTAGCAAAAAGGAACCCCCCAATCAACTGAAAAATATATGCTTGTGTTAACCTAATAAATACTTCCTCATCTGCATTTTTAAGTATTCCATCAAATGTTGGGCGATCCAATTAAGTTTAATTCATCCTCCCTTAAGTTTATATTCCGTAGTATAATCCCAAAAGATTTTGATAGCATTGGAATATTTAGATTTTGTTGCCTATAATGGTAGTCGTCCACACATAAGCCTAACTGGACCTCCACATCCTATGAAGTTATTACCATCTCTCTATCGGCATGTGGAAAGTATGTGTCTCTGGTCTCCAACGCTCCATAAGTGCTGTAAGAAAATTCCAGTCAAGCTATATGAATGGCAAACAACTAGCTCCATAGAATCCAGCCTGTTATAGATATGGCACTATCCGAGGAGCAAGACGCATAAGAGTCATCTTTGGCGCCCGACAGTCAATGTCTAAGATGGAATCATAGGGTTAGCATTTGCCTGCAAATGCAAACAATAAAATTCTTACTATATTTCATAAAAATACATTCATTGAAATGATTGCAGCATTATACCTCAGCAATCCACACATCCTCAGATCGATGCTCGCTTGCTTTGTCAACATGGATGGATCTATTGGACCTATCCCATCTATCCTGCAAATGAGAGGTAATAAATGTTAGAAAATTATATCAATCATGCATCACAACTTACAATAAGTAACAACTGCAACATTAGGTCATGATCTTAACCTTGCTGGTTGGTATTGGGGTATCATCTTCTATTGTGACCTTGGTTGTGACAAACACTATAAGGCGATCGTATCCTGATCGCCTCTAATGTCCATCTCCATCGAAATAAGCAAGTTCGTAGTTTACCCTTCATACGAGTTCATGTACGATCAGGCACCAGGTAAGGGAAGTTGGCTGAGCATGCCACTTTAACTCATCCCCAATAAGATGAAAGTGAGCTCCATAGTACCGAATTTGATTTGTCCATCTATACCATGGCCCTACTAGGGTTGTTGTATCTAATCTCATGTGAGCTGCAGCAGTTATTGTGTGTGAACATGGTCTTGTAGATTTGCCATTCGTTGCATGTACAAACGTGTTTCCTTAGGTTGACCTTCCTTGTCCAGCCTTCCCCCTTCAAGCCACCACTACACGACGTGGCCCTGTTCGTACTTCGAACAAACCAGTATTCCTATGAAAACTATTGACGATGGTTCGTAGAATGTTGGCTCCATACGTCTAACTTTTCACGAGCATATGTAGTGAACACTTGATTGGCTTTTATAGCATCAGTAGCTTCTACCATTCGCATCACTCAAAGCATTACACAATTGTAGAAATTTTTCTTAATAAGAGCTGTCACAAGAAGGCCCTTCTCACCTTAGATGACAAAATTGTAAGCATTTACCATGTTTGTAGTCATGTACTGGAAATAGTAGTTGCCATCATATGCCAATGTCCATTGTTCGTTAGGCAACGTGAATGATCCGTCTGACTCATTATTATTAAACCATTCAATTGCTTCTTCATTAATCTCCTTAATCAAGTCCATGAATTTCTCAAACTTTCACGATTGTACTTGATAGGCAACATATGTAACCAAATTCCGCATCCTCACATTCTTGTACACTTTATTGAAATTATTAGCAACATGTCGAACACAGAACCTATGAACAACAAATGGAGGTAACCACCCATTCGATTACTTTTTGTATGCTGACATAATTCCTGCTCTCCTATCTGATATCAAGCATATCGTCACCTCACCATAGCGACCAATCATATGTCGCTTCAATCGTACTAGGAACCAACTCCATGACTCCATTGATTCTGTCAAAGCCAAACAAAAAGCCAAGGGAACAATCCTATTGTCACCATCTACCCCACACGTGACCAATAGCACGTGTTTGTACTTCCCGTAAAGAAATGTTCCATCCACACATATGATAGGTCGACAGTACTTGAATGCTCCCACAGAAAAGCCAAATGTCTATAATAACCACTTCATGATTGATTTACCAGTCTCAACAAATCTTGTACGTTCCTACTTAACCTGTGTCCCAGGATTGCTGGCTTTCATTGCATATAACAATTTTAGGAGCTCATTGTATTCTTCGTCTCAGTCTCCATTTACCATGGCAATTTTTCTCCTATTCCATTCCCATACTCTCTGTCGTGATATCTTGTATCCAAATAGGTCTTATGCATGCCCCCATAGCGCTCTCGTTTTTTCATCTACATCATCCTTAATCATTGTCAAGAACTTTATGGCTAGGATATTAGAATCTATTTGAGAATGGTCTTGCCCAACCATAGGGTTAAGGCAAGTGTAAGGTTCTTCCAATCTGGTGATGACGAAGAGGCCCTCATGCTTCTTCTTACAAGCACACAATCTCCATTTACACCCTTCATCCTGTTTCATACAATATGCTGACCATACAGTTTTGGTTTAATCATCCACCTGAAAGTTATAGTGTTGCTTCACATGAAATTTTTTCACATGGTTAATAAGATTTGCTTTTGTGTTCAACATCATACCTTTGTTGAGATCATCTGGGTTTGATATGTTCTTGCTCATTATACTAAAGCTTTCCTCAAAAGTTATATATTCATCACTACTGTTGATATTGAAAAACGGTACCCTATCCCTAACACCGCCCTCAGAGACATCATTGCTTGGAGGACTTTGTCTTGAACTGGATGGTTGTTGTGATGCCATCACGGTCACAACATCTGCATGATGCTCATTGATCTGTTCGGAATTATCATTATCTTCACTATCAATTTGTTCATCCTTTATTGCATCTCCATTTTTGTCCACATAATACTGACCAACCCAATTATCATCTATGGCTTTAGGATTTAGAATTGGCATAACTTCTTATTCATTATCCTTTGAAGTTCCATCATTCCTTATTCGACACAGGTCGGCTCATACTCTTCAAAGTTCATAGGGGAATGATGCACCATAACTTGCCGTTGTAGTGTTTAGTTACATACATGGACCCCACCTATGGGTGAAGACATGTGTTCTGCTGGTCTTCCACATTTGGAACCTCAACTTGTTCCAATTGGGATGGCATAAACCCAGTCTGAACGCTACACTGTCCTTGTACCTGCACATACAACTCTTGCAATAGGCCTGAACCAAGTTCATTAGCTTGGTCAATAAAGTCTTCAACACCTTCGTCATCTACAATAGGAAGCAACATAAACGATGGCCCATTTAACATATAATGAGGGTATCTATAGACTATTTGGACAACTCCCATAGTTGGATCTACCCCGACACTACCACATATCTTGCTCAAAAAATGATTAAAGTTAGCATCGATTCTCATTCGGACCTTCTTCATGGGAGCTCGATCATACTTTAGATCGTATTTTCCAATCACAATATTCCCATGAGCATACACAATGAGCCGAACAAAATCTCCCTTAGTAAATCCTATATAGATATTTTATCGAACACTTATTAAGCATTTGTGAAAGTCAACACTTCAACACATGTAAGCTTCCAAAATCATCACCATACAACCCAATAAACTTAAATCAACACCACAAATCATGCATTACGAGCTTAATATGCCAATCTACGATGCATTCATTTTTTGGGTTTCATATTCAAGAATTTTAAAAATTAATGAATCTAACTAATAAATATGAAAAATTGTTTTTTAGTTTTACCTTAAGATGACTTTATCAACACATGGAACAAATGGGTGTGAGTGATTTCGCAAAAAAACACCTTTGAATTTCCTTGGACCGAGCAAGAGTAGAGAATGCGTTTTTTGATGTGTAAATGGCAAAAGAGAAAGGGGGCTGCGTTTCTATGTTTGGGTGAGGAGTAGATGGCATGAACGGGTCTTTTATGGGAAGACTTTGGACCCATTCACTGAATGTGTCCGTTGCTTGAACAAAAAAAAAAACTAATTGTAGATCAACAACAAGCAAGCGAGCGAGGTGGGTAGGCAAGCGAGCGCCAGCGAGCAAAAGAGAATGCTAAGCGAGCAAGTAGCAAAGAGCAAGCGAACAGCAGAGAGAGATGAGCAAGCGAGGGAGTGTGACATAAGGCGATCGGACGTATGTAGGGAATGCGTTTGGAAAAGTTTTTAAAATGATTTCGAGTGCATACCCTGTATGCATTCGATTCCCACAGACAATATTTCGAGCTAACATTCACACACACACTTCGAATGCGTTTTTGATTGGGTACTTCGGGAATATCTTTTCGAAAGAGGGTATTTGAGGATTTATTTAAAAAAATTAAGGTATATCCGTACAAACACTGGTATGGTGATATGATGGTTAATGGAATTTGGTGAAAGTGATATGAAAGGTGTGTGGAGTGGATCCCTAAATTCTATAGAAAGATAAAAAAGACTAGAAAGTCTTATAAAATATTTAAAAAACAAAATAACGAGGGAAAATAAAATATTAAGTTGCTTGAGTTGGTCTAATGTCCAGATATAATAGGTCAACATGGGGATTAGGTCATTGCAGGAGTTAGTCTTCATGTAATTACTATAGAAAATTTCCTGCACCATTGTAACATACCCCCGCTATCCTCAATAAAGCTTTATGAGTTTTCATTTCATCATGTCTGGCTAGTTTTATTTTTAAGATATAAAGGTAATCATGCTTTAAAACCATATCAGGCTTTTGTATTATGTGATAAGGTTTTATATGATGGGTAAACAGATTAAAACACTATACCTGTTAGTAAAGCTCTGGTTCTTTAGAGATCATACCAAAAGGCCTAGTCTGAAAACACTTTAATGAGGCTGTTTAAGACAGAGATTACCATATTTTAACATCGTGGGTTGTCACGTGGGCATTAACATATGGAATAACACATAATATATACATATTTGTATATTTGTATGTATTATATATATCAATATAAATTATATGTTTATATATTATATATAATGTCTTTGCTATGAATAGCATGTGTGTGTGAGCATGGGTATGGATATATGAGTATATTTATATAGCTTCTTACTTTTTTTAATGCAAATAAGGGTATAATAGTAATTTTAATTATATTCCCAGTTTGAAACTACAATTAATAAATTAAAGTAAACGCTAAAATTTGTATTTTTGATAATAAACTCTGGATGAAGTAAACAAGATAATACATGATTCCTAATCTATTGCTAATAATATCATTCCCATGGTATAAATTTTCTATTCCACTTCTATTCCATTCCTCTAAGTAAACAAGCTATTGGAATCCAATGCTGTTCAAAGTACATAAGTGGTAAAATTACTTTAGTCTTTGCTAAGTAACTTATATTCTTTATTATAGGAGTCTAACAAGTTTTAACTTAATAATACAAATACTAAAATTAAGTCATCCAAGCAAGTTTCTTAGAAGTGGGGCTGTTTAAAAGGAAAAAAAGGAAAAAAAAAAGTCTCACATTGTTTCAAAGTGGATTGGTTTTTGGATGTAGCTTAGACATATCATTTTTAGTATATTTATTTTGTGTGTTGTTATTATTAACACATTTAAATATCGTGAATAGATAATAATTAATTTCTATTCACATGGAAAACAATAGATCATGTAATGATATTTACTTTTTTGGAAATTTACTTTGATTTTTATTATTTATTTATATTTGTTGTTATTATTTTTTGTTTAGTGCTAAACTTGTTTTTTCAAGAGACAATATTGGTGCAACTTTACCAACCTAGACACTAAAAAACTCGTCTTAGACGAGTTTAACTTTCCTAATTTTGAGATTATTTTCATTCTAGTGATATTTTTTTGTAATTTTTTCAACAGTTATTATCATTTATTTCTTTTTCCATTTAATATTATCGTTTCATGAAATATTTCCTTACCTTTTCGGTATTTTCTTTTTTGTGCCGCTATGTCATTGGAAAAAAAAAACATAATACTTATCTTTATTTTTTAATCATACTTATAAGTTATAACTCATGAAAAAAGAGAATTTTGATAAGTCATTACTTGGTATATATATTACATAACTATAATATATAATTAATTATAATGATCTATATTATTTATCTTATTATAACGTATAATTTTTTATGTTTTAATATATATTATAATTTTTCAATATTAACTTTTTCTAGAAAATTTTTTAATTTTATCGTGGTTATAATGGGATTGATTTCATCAAATCAATGAATAAACTCAAATTTATTCTAGTTGTGATTGAAACATGATAGGATCACAAATATTGTCTAACTTTTCATATTAGAATTACATCTCATAAAAGATAATAAGTTTTTTCTTTTCTTAAAGTTACAACTCTTATATAACAATTATTCTCATAACCTAAAATATAATTTTTTAAATATTATAGTATTTTATAGAATTAATGGTAATAGTATAAATTACACTTTTTATTATATATTTACATATTTTCTTAAAAAGACCGTCCATTTTGCGGTCTCTCTCTTTCATTTCCTTGGGAAAAGAAAAAAATATCATTATTTTTTAAAAAAGTTTATTGAAATGCCACTGGAAAGAAAATATTCCCAATTTTAGGTAAGTTGACCTCCTCTCTTCTAGAGACGAGGTCCTTAATAGACAATCTCGTCTCTTCAAAAGACGAGGTTATCGAGGATTTTAAACACCCCTAACTCCTCTTCCTCATTTTTGCGTGGTTGCAAACACTAAAAAAATTTCCCAATTTGAAACCTTAACCATCCCTTCATTGATTCATAGTGTGATTTGGGCAAAATCGGAGTATGATTTGGAGTTAGATCGATTACCAAGTGTTTGGGAAGTACTAAGATCGTAAATAAGTGAGGAACTTTGTGCATAAATCCTCGAAATTGTGCTGAAATCGATAGGGAATTGCTTTGAATTTTTGCTTTTTCTGGTGTTGCATTGTTGAATATTGGATGTTGAGATTATAAATATGTTATTACTATTGTTGCATTATTATATGGGCTTGGGAAATGTGGTATGTGTGGGGCTTTGTTTTTTTCCCCTTATTTTTCCGTTTCTATTCCATCCAATTGAGCAATTCCGTCGATTTTTTTTCTCATTTTCCCCATTTTTTTCGGTTGTAGTTTGTTTCAATTTATTTAAAGTAATTAATGTGCAATTGTGATTATAAAATTTAGTTTTTGAAGAAGGTGGCTGGTTGAAGATGTCATGCTTGGATACACACTTTAGAGTGCTATCTGATCAGATAGATGACATCACTTTCCGGCGATATGCTATAGCATATATTCTATTACTATCGAGTGCTTCATTGTCGTAGACAAATTGTCGAATATGATTCACGTTATGTACCTCTAGTCGCTTGATGACTTAGAAGGAGCAGGACAGTTCGCATGGGGAGCAGCTTGCTTGGCATGACTATACAAGTAGCTGTGCATGGCTTCTCATGTAGACATGGGTGACATAGCAGAACCTCTACTACACATCGCTCCACTACGACGATAGATCACATTAGTTACCGTATATCACCCATTGATCAGTTATTAGGGTGTTGCTTTCGCTATCACTTGCTCCCCCACACATTTGCTGTTCGAGTATAGGGAGTATTTCGATAGACAGCTCCATAGCTAGGTATCGATTCGTATATTTTATGTGTTCATATATTTATATAGTTATGTTGTATTTACTAATATATACTATACTTTTCTTTCTTCTATAGGTTGTTTGGAATCCCTATGCCGTTATTATGCATTCCTTCCATGTGTACTGCCGGACTGGCAGTGACATATGGTGTGCTCGAGTCCCCTTGGTTTGCTTTCACATTGTCGAGCATTGCTATCTAGATAGGGTGCTCAGACAGTTTGGTGGTTTCTAGAGGATTCCCGACCATCCAGTTGATATGAGAGCCTTACATGAGCTAGACTTACGAGGGCGTTTTGAGTGGAATTGAGCGATGGAACACGTCAGGTAGATAACCGAATGGTATGGCAGGCGAGATCGCATTATTGAGGTACCAGATATTCCTATTGACACATATGCAGATTATTTCGATTGGTACTATGTGACCACTAGGGCTGTGCAAAAAAACCGATCGAACCAAAATTTCGGTTTTTTTTTAAACAGTTCGGTTCGCGGTTCGGTTCATTGAAGAGCAAACGGTTTGCGGTTCGGTTCAGGACCATGAACCGAACCGAATCGAATCGTTATATATATTAAAAAAATTAAACGTATTATTTTTACTCTTAATTGTTTTATTAATGGTACATATCTATGTCACGAATTTTAAAAACAATTAATTTTTTAAAATAAATTAATTGTTTTTAAAATTTTTTACTTAGATATGTGTTAGTCATTAGAATAAAATTAGATTTTTCATAATATGTTTCAATTGTTATGTTATCTATAAGTAAGATAGATTTTAGAATTTAAACTCTAGTATTCTAACTTAAAAAAATTAATTGTTGTAAATTTTTTTTACTTAGATATGTGTTATTCATTAGAATAAAAATAGATTTTTTATAATATGTTTTAATTGTTATGTTATCAATAAGTAAGGTAGATTTTAGAATTTAACCTTTAGTATTCTAACTTCTGCATATTTCTTTTCCATTTGTCTTACTAATTAATCTAGTTCTATTATTTAGTTACTTATTGATTTATATAATTGGTAATGTGTTAGTTAGAAGCATACAACGAATTACATTTTATGTCTTATATTGAGATAAAGTCTAGTATATCATTATAGTTCAAGAGAATTCAAAAAAACGAGACTAGTCGTGGTTATAATTTTATAATGGATGAAATCTTTTCCTTTCTATAAGTTTTACATGTTTCTTTGATAAATAATTAATTTTAAATATTATTGTTTATATTTGCATTAGTGATAAGAAATATGTAATTGAACTTTTTCGATAGAATATATATATTTTTTTTATTTTATGAAAAAACGGTTCGAATCGCAAACCGAAGCGTATCGGATAGTTTTTTTTCGGTTCGAAAAAATTACGAACCAAACCGTATAGTTAGGTTCGAATTTAAAAGAAAAACCGAACCGTAAATTATGGTGCAGTTCGGTTCGAGATGCAAACCGAACCGAACCGTACCGTGCACACCCTTAGCGACCACTAAGCGTTCAATCAGTCGTACATGAGCCATTATTCGATATATGTTTAGTTCATTAACTACATAAACTATATATGGATTTATATTGTGTTTATTATTCATTGATCTACTTGTTTCTCTCGCTTGCAGGTAGATTTTATCTATAAAGTCTCACTAGAGGACACTCCTGCCACTGCACGAGATGTCATTCTTGTAGTGGATGACTTTATCAGATTTAATTTGAATGATCCAGCACCAGCATCAGCATCAGCATCAGCGCCAACACCAGCACCTGAAGACCCATAGCCTTAGCTTGTATAGAGATGGCAGCTAACTAGAGAGAGATGTGGGCGGGGATAGGGTCGGAGTTAGTAGCGAGGGCGAGTTCGAGGTGTACATATAAGAGATGACCCTTTGCCTTCGCATGCGCACGTATTTGATGAGCCAGGCCTTCTACATTTTCTTCATTCCGAGCCTGGTCCATCATCATGATCATATGCTCATGTACATGAGACTCCCATGGCAGACATAGCATACATTGAGTTCCATACCCCTTTGCTCCACAAAAGAGGCGGTTGTCACCGCCACATGATATGGGGAAGGGACTCATCCAGGTGGAACCGAACCCAATCCCATTTCATCCTTATGGTGCTGGTGGTGGAGATGAGGATGCCACACTCACTCAGGTGGATCCAACCATGGAGCTTCCTTATCAGGATATCCACCAGCGTACACCATTATCTTGGACTTTTATCAAGTGAAGACGAGGGAAGCGGGAGAACTAGCAGTAGCTGCTGTGTGGATTTTTATCTTTTATGATTCTTATACGATTCTTGTATATAAATTCTTCTTTTCTTTCATTAGTGTTTATAGTTAACATAACATTCATGTACTTACCACATCATTCATTCGATTCTTCCATATTCTGAGTTTTTTTATGTTTGACGTGAATGGTTTTATAATTCAGCTATGTTAGAATATATTGGGTTTTGCCACTGTGTTTTTTGATGGATTGGGTTTGAGAATACTATTGCGGTTGGGTTATGAAGTCTGAAAGTTGTTTAACCATAATGGATGATGGCTAATGAATGATCTATATGGCTCATTCTATATGATTTTGATAGGTTATGATAATTAATATGTAATAAGGGGGTCATTTATAATTTTCAAAAAATATGTGTGTATGTCGTCTCTTGGAGAGACGATGTCTTACTTAAGACGAGGTCTTACTTAGCCTGACATTGTCTCTCCAAGAGACGAGGTTCATCCAGAACATTGACCTTATCTTTTAAAAATACGATGTCAAGTTACCTAAAACTAAGAATATTTTCTTCCAAATAGTATTTTTTTAATTTTTTTAAAATAGTAATTTTTTTCCTTTTCACCGTTTCCTTTATAGGAAAAGGAATAAAATATTACTTTTTTAAAAATAAATTACGAAAATGCCATCGGAAAGAAAATATTCCTGATTTTAGGCAAGGTGGCCTCGTCTCTTAAAGAGACGAGATCATAAGTGTCTGACCTTGTCTCTCCAAGAGACGAGGTCTCATTTAGAGAAGGACCTTATCTCTCGAAGAGACGAGGTTGCACCTCATGTGACCTCGTCTCTTGAAGAGACGACGTCATCGCAATTTAAACGTCGTGCCATCTTCTTCTTCCCCATTTCTCTCATTTCGTTGGAACCCTAAATTGTATGATGTTTTTCCAATTTCGGCGGCCGCAATCCTCAAATCGACCCCTAGTTGTTCCTCATTTGGCAATCTCGGAGCTCCCAAGTTGATTATATTGCAATTTCGTGGGTGGGAAGATCAAAAGCGAGAGATTTTGTGTGAAACCACCAACGGTGAACATTGAGGTTGGATTTCCGCGTTTTTTCGTATTTTTTTCAATCATTTATGCCACATTGTTGAATGTCGATTGTATGTGTTGTTAGAATATTATTGTTGTGTGATTCCTACGTCGATGTTTTTTTTCTTCTTCTTTTATGTTGTATAAATATATATGTATAATATTTGCATAAGAAAAAATACTGTCCTGAGTAGTTGTTGTTGGATAATTATTTTATTTTAGTGTGGAAAAAAAATAAAAATAACTTCTATTGTTGTTAACGGGGTATATTCAGTACTTTAGCTTTGGTATGGCATGGAAATTTGCGATGAAAAAATCTAATATTTATAAAAAAGAGTAGCTTAGAAAATTAAATTAAATTAAAATAACTTTTATTGTCGTCCATCTTATGTACCTCCAGCTGCTCCGAGACTTTGAGAGGGCCAGGCAGCATGAGTGGGGAGCAGCCTGTTTGGCTTGGCTATACAAGCAGCTATGCTTGGCTTCCCACGTCGACACGGAGGACATGGCAGGACCATTAGTTGTCCTCCAGATATGAGCATGGGAGCACTTCCCCCACATTGCCCTAGTACGTCGACTGCACACATCAGTTACCGCGGGCCACCCACTCATCAGCCATTGGGGTACGACTTTTGACGTGACCTGTGTATCCACCCATCTGCTGATTGAGTACCGCGCTTCTTTTGATCGATAGATGGTGCATCAGGTATGATATCCGTTCCCTCCTATATCTCAATTGATTTCCAATGTCTTGTACTCTTAAATTGCTATAGTACGATCGTTTATTTATGCAATAGTTCACTTTTCCTACTTCATCAGGTTGTGTGGGACCCCTATAGTTTCATCTTGCCCTCCCTGCCTCCATACTGCCTAGCGGGTAGCGATGTTTAGCGTGCACGGGTCCCAGTGGTTTGCTTCTACCTAGTCGAGCACTACTATCCCGACAGAGTGCATGGACAGTTTGGTGGCTTCCAAGGGATCCCAGCACCCCCCACCGACATGAGATATCTCCATGAGATTGACATAAGAAGACGTTCCGAGTGGAATTGGCAGGTCGAGCACGCCAGGTGGATAGCTGAGTGGGATGCTCGGCGTGATTGTGTAGTTGAGCTGCCAAATTTGCCTGCTGGGACATCTGATGATTACTTCCAGTGGTATCATGTGATCACCCGACGCTGGATCGGTCGCATGGGAGCTATCATACAATACATGGTAAGATCGCTGTCTTTGTAAGCTTTATATGGACTTGTACTGACTTAGCAGCTATTCACCAATATACATTTTTGCTATTACTCGCAGGTTGATTTCATTTATAGTGTCCTAGACATGCCTCCAGAGCTTACTCTATCCACTGCATGAGATATCTGTCGTATAGTGGAAGAGTTTATGGGGTTGAATTTTAATGATCCAGTGCCACCAGCTCCACCATCAGCAGTAGCTCAGGGTGACCCACGGTCTTAGACCGTACAGAGATGATATCCTCCTAGAGAGAGGCATGGGCGAGGACGGGGTCGAGAACGAGCTCGTGCACCAGGCATGCGGATCAGAGATGAGCATGAGCCGTCCGATCTACCTTCACTTGATGAGCCTGGTCCTTCCTAGCTCATTCATGACGAGGCTGGCCCGTCATCCACATCTTACGATATGGGGGACACCCCCATGCCAGACCTATCATACACTGAGTTCCATACCCCCTGGCTCTACAGAAGAGGCGATCATTGCCATCACATGATATGGGGGAGGGCCTCACACAGGTCGAGCTAGACCCTATCCCATTCCATCAGTACAGTGCTGCTATTGGAGATGAGGCTGCTGCAGTTACAAAGATTGATCCATCTACATAGCATCCTCATCTGCGTAACCCGTTATCAAAGACGTACATGAGGTGGGGTAAAGGCCGAGGACGAGGGAGGCGGGACATACAACAGCAGCAATAGTAGAGGATAGATCTTCTTATTTTGATTGTTGTGTATAGCTTCTTATTTTTTTGTATTATTCTTGTATGTAGATTGTACTCCTTTTCTCTTGTACATTTTACGAGAACAATCAATCATCATTTCATTTCATATTATGTGTTACGAGTCTACAAATTCTCATATTTTGATTGTGCTGTGCTAAGAAAGTATCACAAAACTTCTGTGATTGAATGATTGGGATTGAGAATGTGTGTTTAGACGGATTGGTATTATAACTGTGTTGTATTTGGATTGGGTTTGGGAATACTACAGTTTCTTTGTCGTTTAGTCACGGTGGAGCATAATTAATGGCTTGTATAGCTGTTTATATTTGTATTTGAATATGTAATTTTTTGATTTCTCAAGTAATAAAGTCATGTTTGTAGAGATAGAGCCTGATCTCGTCTCTTCAAAAGACGAGATCACATGCGATGTAACCTCATCTCTTCAAAAGATGAGGTCCTTCTTAGAATGAGACATAAAATTGAAAATATTTTCTTTCCAATGGCATTTTTCATAATTTATTTAAAAAAAATTATTTTATTCCTTTTCCCTTCCTTTCCTTTGCTAAAGTTAAAGAAAGTATAATATTTACCTTTTTTCTTCCTCTCTTATAAATATCTGCTTCCCTGTTCCTTCCTTTTGCATGGATTTCCGTTGATTTCCACTGCACTGTCAATTCTCCTCAATATTCTCATCAGTCTACTGCAGCGAGCATAGCAAGAGGGACCTCATTCCTTAAAAATGGGGACGCTCACGTTGATGGAATTCCCAGTAAAAGTTCCCACAAGGAGGAAGCATGGCATTATCAGTAGGGTTCCAGTTCCTTCTCGTCTCTCCTTCATTTCATCTCATCAAAACTGCTTCTACAAATTGGCCAAAAGGTTTGCGATTTTCAGTGCAAATGTTAATCCATTCAACCTAAACACTGGATGCACCCCCGACACCGGCGATGGCGATTCCGATGTTATAGATGTGATTGGTATCGGCAGCCGAAAGGACGCTGTTCTTGACTTCTGTCTGGATTGTCCTTTCCAATCACAACCTCTGCGCTTTTGGTACTTAATCTCATTACTTGCAATTCTTCCGCTTTAGTCTTCTTCTTTCAGTAACGTTTTTTCCCTTCTTTTCCAGGAACATTGTTGTGAAGGATTCTGAAAAGCCGCTACTACAACAAAGATTTCTTGATAGAGGTTCTAATTTTATTTTTTTCCCCTTTACTGTTTCAATATAAGGGAATTGCATTGTTGGGGCTGCTAGTTTTTTGGTTTAGTAGTTGAATTCTTATGCTCTTAATAGCAGGTCTTAACTTCAAACTCTAGTCATTGCTTACCATAAATAATGTTGGGTCATGTACTGAGTTGAGATCATGTTTCTACAGTCATGCTGAGTTCAGTCCTCGAAAGCATACAGTATGCTTAGCTTTGGTATTGACATTTTAAAAGGACGTTCACTTTAAATAGGAGTGCACATGTTTAATTTGTTTTGGTTTTCCCTTTAAATCAAACTATGACATTCCAAACCTTGCAGTTTGGTTTAGAAAATTTTCCAACCATATAAATTCGATTTAGTTAGGTTTGATTAATGGAGTGAATCATAATTTATAATATAAGAAAAACTAAAGCTTTTGTATGCAGTCTCATAATATAAATGCTGGATTCTCTTAATAGTAATATTCATTGCCGTTAATTAAAGTTTATTATGGCCAATACCTGTGCAATTAAAGAATTTCAATGTAATGGGTAATTAAGATTAGTAGAGCAGGTAGTGGTTTTCTTTTCTTATTTTTTGGGTTAAACCTGTATTACTTTGTAATCATATTATTGCCATTTCATATTTAGAATTAAGTGGTTTTAGCCTCCTTATTCAGGGCACACGCATTGTGGGTGCATATATTTCTGGTACATATATAAAGGTTTGTGTATTTGATTTTAATGACCATAGGTGTATTGATTAATCAAAGTTCAGTCCATATGGTAATTTCATCAATAAAATTAGCTTCCTAAACACATTTAGAATTCTTTTCTTGTGTATGATGGCTGTAATCAGTGGCCATAGGGTAGCTTGCCTACCGTCATTAGTGGGTTATCGTCCTGCATTCTGGCTGGAGGAATCCATTTGTCACTGCAATAAATGCCTTTAGAGAGATGTTCTGATGGTAGTGGACAGTGGTTTTGGATGTTGACCTGCCATGATGGTCGGTTGATAACTGTGTTAAGAAAAAGTTTTCTTGCATATAAAAAGGATGGAGAAGAGTAATGCGTTGGTGACTTCTCATGCTAGTGTGGCTAAAAAATAATCAAAATATGCATCATTGTCATGTTGAACGGAAGAGACCAATTGACTCATATTGCTGCATTTTTTAAATGGTTTGGGACCTAGGTGTACCAATGAAAAAGGTTAGGACTTATGGCAAAATATATATAGGTTTAGGACATCTTGTGGCATTTTCCCAACATGTATAGGTGACATGTCTTGCTGATGTGGTTGAATAATGATAAAAATTGCCATGTCAGTAGGTTAGATGGACAACTTAATGGCAAGAGATGGACTTGGATTACACATTTTAAAAGGATTTAGGATTAGCTAGAGTTTTCTAAAAGGTTTGATAATGACAAAATGTATAAAGAATAAAAATTTATCAGAATCTTCTCCCTTTTATGTCCTGTCTCATGTTCCACGTCTCAATTGGACCTTCACATAACTTAAGGGACAAATTGAGTTGAGGGGATATTTTAAGATGAGGCTTGGCATTTTGTTTATTGATAAATTTTTGCCATAGCTTACCTTTTTCTTTCTTTAGATTTGGATTAGGGGAAGCATACTTGTAACTTCTTCATATGATCTAGATAGAGATATCTCTGAAACTCAATTTGTTGGCTTTATGTTTATTCCTATTGTCTATCATAACAATTGCTCAATGTGTTCTGTACGTTCCTTTCCTATATAGTTTATCGACCAGCCTGATTTCTATGCTGTATTTTTGGCAGACAGTACTCCAAAGGCTATCGGAGCTGAAGTATTTGTACAATCTCATCGAAAGGCTATAGTTCTGTTTGTACATTCCTCGACTATATTCTTCTCTGTGATGAAGTTTAATTTTCATTATGTTTCTTGCTAATATAATTTGTTGATTCTTATTCTAGTGGGATTTAACCCTATTTTAAAGACAATTTCTCTCTTTGATAGGCTGTTTGTTTCAATATTTGCGTCAATCTGCTTGACATATACCCTAGATTAATCATTGAGATGAGATTGAATTTTTTAATAAGTAAATAAAAGAAATCACTGAGAACTTGGGCTTTGGTTTACGCTTAAGCTGGAAATTTGAATCATAAAGATGAATGGTACCACAAGAGGGCTTTTAGGCCATTGTTCCAACAGATGGTGTTCATGTTGCAGCCCCTTTGGCTATAGCTTCTAGCAATGTGGTTCCTCTTGTTATGTTTATATGTGCAAGAATAAGAAGACACAGTGGAAGCAATGTTGATATGTGTTTTTGTACGATACTAATATGTACATGCAGTATTGATGTGTGTGTTATAATTTTTCTTATATTGTATGTGTTTGTGTCTGTTCGTATGTGTCAAATAACTAGGTAGGAAGTTATATGGGGGTTTGTTATGTGTCATAAAGGGAGATTAATTGAGGACTTTGTAGTTTCTTTTGCTAACTACTACTAGTGCTGTAATGTATTTATATCAACTAAGGGAATGTGAAATGTAAGTCCTATTTCATAGGGGTAAAAAAGTATTAGATTTTGTATATGAATTGATCTTAAGGTTCCCTCTTTAAACAAAGTCTTAATTAGAGATTGTAGAGTTCTCTCTATAATGAGCCCGAATCAAGAGATTGTTAGGTTTTCTCTTAACAAGCTTAACGATTATCAGTTCAATTCGATCTTATAACATTTGATATCAAAGCCAGGTTTTCATGGAGGAATTGGTACTCATTTTGTTTTTCATGTGTCAAATCTAGAATAAAAAATAAAAAGAAAAAAATATGAAGGAAGTGGGCCTCCGCAACTTGTCGTTCTTTTCTTTTACCAAGGATTCACCCAAGTTGATTATTGATGTACACAAACTTGCTGCTATACCCAATGTTGTCGAAACCAGACCGAGCCGGATGGTTCGATCCGGTTTGACCGGAAACCTTAAAGGCAGGTTGGTTCCTGCTAGCGGCTTGTTTTTGGATTGAACCGGCTGGACTTGGTGACCTGGCAGTTCAACCTTGACATTGACATGGTTGACCCAGCTGGGTCATCCGGTTCATAATGAACTTAAAAAGAAAGAAAAAAAAAAAAAGGAAAGAGAAATGTTAACTGAAAAACTAGGAAAGAAAAGCTATAAAGAAACCCTTTCTTTTCTTTCCCAAACCCTTCTTAATTCCATTTGTCTTCTCCACTTAGCAGCATGGCCAGTCACTAGCCTTTCAAGTGCCAACGGACTCCGAGAAATGTATCGATCAATTGCAGGAAAGAGTAAGAGACTAAGAGTAGAAAAAGAGTGTGTGAATGTATATATCTTTATGTGCGGATATAAAAAACAGATATCACAACCGACAAGCTTTTATGGAGGGGCTTGACAGTTTTTTCGTTTTTTTGATATGGACGTTTGGGAGATAAAAGCTGCATGAAAATGAGAACTGAAAGTGAATAAGGGGGATGGAGGATGCATGGCGGCGTAGGATTTCCGAGCAGGAGTCTATTGTCTAAGGGGCTGGACATAGTTGTGTTGTTAGATTAAAGATTAAAAATTTAAAATAAAATAGGTAAGTGAGAGAAATGTATGGAAGATCTATTGTATTTTTTTATTCATTGTATGAGGATTTTTAGTCTTTAGACAACCCATTTAGATACATTAAATGACCCATCAATCCCTGTTAAATCATTCACATGGGGTGCACGTATTTATTGACAATAACCTAGCTAACCTAGCTATCCTAAGCCAAGATGTATTTTGCATAAGTGATGTGATTCTATTAATTTACTTTTTTTTTTTCCCTTTGTTTTTTTGTGTATTGTTTGATTCTAATGCAATGAAAATGATAATTAGGCTTATAAAATAGAGCTTTTTCTTTTATCTATTTTTTTAAAAGTATGTGAGAATTAATTTTCCTTTTTCTTAAGTTTTTACTTCCAACACATATTTAGGGTAAAAATAAAAAAGTATTATTGTAAAAGAAATTCTATAAATAAGGTATTGAAAAAAAACCCTAAAAATAGGATATTTAAAATATAATAATTCCTAACTTTGGCAAAATACAACTTAAATTTTCATTTTTTATGACCAGTTTGATCCTTGTTGAACCCGGTTTGCTCTTGACCTAGCATGTTTGGGTCAACAGTGATTGTACTAGAAGATGCGCATTAGGATGGCTATACTCCAGCAGATGCATATTAGGAAGATGTGTAGGAATATAAATATATTGTCAAAATGTAATTTATTTTTTATATTTTATTCGTAGGTACAGTGTGGTAGGTAAGGTTGGTATATCAAGGATTTTTTTCTACCAACCATGTTAGTAGTATATATGTGTGTGTGTTCCTGGTGAATGATAATAAGATAAGCTTTCCATCTATATTGCCTTTATCCTATTCATTAATTTTTTTCCATGGTATCAGACCATCAGACAATCCTTTGGGGTAAATTTTTCAAAAAAAAAAAAAAAAGACCATTATGATTGAACCCACTAGAGAGGTGGTTGCAAAAGGAAAACAGTGTTGTGACTACTATTACCAACCTAACCATATGGAAGAGACGTGTTGGAGACTTCATGGCAAGCCAAGGGATATAAACTCAATGCGCTAGGAAAATAATCAAAATCCTAAGACCACCCATCTTGCTGAATTGAATCTGCCACGGTCAACGCCAACTATAAATTTTACTATTGATCAGATTATTCTCCTTCAGCAGATCTTAGATCAAGCCTGGCTGCATCCTAGTGAGAGTAAGTCAAATGAACACGCTATTGTTACAATAGCTCCAATAGGTACATGTTTGACTCTTCATAAAGGTTTGAGTTGTGAAAATTGGATTATTGACACGGGAGCATCTGATCATATGTGTAGCTCTTTGCATTTGTTTGATACTTTTACTAAGTGCAGTGATTTGGGAAAAATTTCTATTGCTGATGGAGATAATGTTGTGATACTAGGAAAAGGAGCAGTTCATTTAGAAAATTTAAAACTGTTCAATACCCTGTATCTTCCTGAGCTTAAGTATAATTTGTTGTCTGTGAGTAAGTTGACAAGGGATGTGGGATATGATCTTCTACGAATGGTGTTTTACAGGATCAATCTTCAGGGAGGATGATTGGTAATGCTAAGGGAATCGACGACCTCTACTATATTTTTGGAAGAAGACCTACATTTAAGGGAAAGTTAGAGTCTAAGTCCTTCGCGTCAATTTCCAGCGAGTGATGTTATGCTATGGTATAAATGTTTCGGTCATCTTAGTTTTTTATCTCTAGATCAATTATGTTCATATTTTCAATTCCTAATAGTTTTTGGGGAGAAGTGGTTTTAACTGCTGCATATCTTATTAATCGTGTCCCATCGAAAGTTCTCAATTTCAGGACTCCTGTTGGCGTTCTACTTGAGTCATATTCTTATACACGATTACTAAATTCTCTTCCTCCAAAGGTCTTTCGGTGTATTGTGTTTATTTTGAATGACTAACAAAATAAACACAAGCTTGAGTCTAGGGTGATTAAGTGTGTCGTCATTAGATATTCACCTTCACAAAAGGGGTATAAATGTTATCATCCTCCTACAATGCGTTTATATGTCACTTTTAATCTTGTCTTTCTTGAAAATCAACCCTATTTTGGCTCATCGGTTGAGGGGAAGAGACTCCTTTCATGATCATGATAATAACTCTTTGTTCATTAACCTTCAGCTCATATACACTCTTTATCAGTTTGTACATACCCTATAGAAATCAGATGAATTGCAATCTGCTGAAACTTCATCCCTACATAAGTATGAACTAACTGAATCAGCCCCATCTTCACTAAAAAGTTCTTGTGAGTTGTTGAATCATAGTGATAAAGTTACTATTGGGCATTCTACTTCTAGTTCCATGCAACCCAAAGGTATTACAAACCTGTCCGCCCCTGAAGATCCCCAATTAAGAAATAATTCTCCAATAAGACCAGTTGTTAAAGTATATACTAGACGATCGAAGATTCCTTTGCATGACCAGTCACTTTCGTTAGAGCCATTGGTCTATTCTTATCAAGAAAATGTTCCAAGTATTGGGGTACAAAAGGACAACTCTTTGGATCTTCCAATAGTCTTGAGAAAGGAGAAAAGGGTATATGCAAAATATCTTATTGCTAATTATATTACATATGAGAATCTATCACCTAAATATAGGGCTTGTTTAGTAAGGGTAGATGAAGAAAAGATACCTGTGAATATTCAAGAGGCCATGGGAAATCCAAATTGGAAAGAAGCTGTTTTAGAAGAAGGGTTAGTACCAAAGAATAGTGGGAAGATTGATATATCTTTCTCTAACTAGACCAAATTTGGCTTACTCCATAAGTCTTGTTAGTCAAGCCATGCATGCTCCCACTAAGCATCATCTAGATGGCATCAATCTTATATTAAGGTATCTCAAGGGAACTCCAAGAGAGGGTCTCTTTATTAAGAAGATTCAAAGTTGAAGTATAGAAGCTTTTGTAGATGCTGAGTGGGGAGGGGATGTCTCTGATTGTAAATTATATTTGGATACTGTATAAACGTTTGGGTAACTTAGTGACTTGAAGAAGAAACAACCTATGGTTGTTAAGAGTAGTGCTGAGGCTGGATATAGAGCAATTGCTCAAGGGATATGTGAGGTGATTTAGCTATAAAGACTATTAATGATCTAAACGTACAGGTTGAAGACACTTTGTTATATAGTGATAGTAAGTCAATCTTGAATAATGTAAAAAAATCCTATTCAGAATGAGCGTATGAAACATGTAAAGTTAGATCGCCATTTTATAAAGTCAGAGATTGAAGAAGGGGGAATCAAGTTACTGCATGTCTCATCTCATAATCAAGAAGTGGACATCTTTACCAAATCTTTGCCAAAACAACACACCGTGGAAATCCTATGCAAGCTGGGAATGATGGATATCACTTGCTTAACTTGAGGGAGAGTATAGGAATATTAAATACATCGTCAAAAATGTAATTTATTTTTTATATTTTATTGGTAGGTAAAGTTGGTTGTATCAAGGCTTTCTTCTACTAACCATATTAGTATTGTGTGTATATATATATATATGTTCCTGGTGAAGGATAATAAGATAAGCTTTCCATCTGTATTGTCTTTATCCTATTCATAAGTCTTTTTTTTTTTTTTCACGATGTTGATATGATTTGTCGATGGATTTCTGGTCTGTGCATGAGGACACACATGGTCTTGAAGGGGGAGTAATGTTACACCCCTTTGGCTATGACTTTTAGCAATGTGGTTCCTTTTGTTATGTTCATATGTGCAAGAATATGAAGAATATGTGTGCTTGTACAATGTTGATATGTATGTGCGTGCAGTGCTGATGTGTGTGTTATAATTTGTCTTATATTATATGTGTTTGTGTTTGTCAATATATATAAAACAAGTAGGTAGGAAGTTACATGGTGGTTTGTAATCTGTTATGAAGGGAGATTAATTAAGGACTTTGTGCTTACTTTTGGTAATTGCCATTAATGCTGTAATATATTCATACCAACCAAGGGAATGTGAAATGTAAGTCCTATTTTGCAGGGAAAAAACAAAAAATCAGATCTTGTGTCTGAAGAGATTGTAGAATTGTTTCATTAATCAAGCCCTTAATTAGAAATAGTAGGGTTCTCTCTATTATGAGCCATTACCAAAAGATTGTTGGGTTCTCTCTTAATGAGCCCAAAAATTATCAATTCAATTCAATCCTATAACAATCCAAAATTATGTATTTGTGTGTGTGTGTGTACTGCTTTATCATGACGAAGGCCTGTCCATGGGCCAAAACCTTTGACAAATTTTCATGCATTGTTCAAGATGATAATCTCTTGCTTTTCCTTAAAAAACAAATGTTATTTTATCGAAGTTCCTGGACCAAGTCAGACCCTTTGGTGTGCCAATTTTATGCTTCTGGTTTCTCTAGTAGGCCACCAATAGCTGAATTTAATGCAAAATGAACTCCCCTCTTCTATAGAATTTTTTGGTGTGTGTTCTTTTCTTTTTTTTTTTTTTTTTTAAATTTTGGCCGAATTTGTGTGTGTTCACAGAGCATTTAAGGTTAAGCTTTTTCTAAATTGAAGGTAATGAGCCACTCCTCTTTTGAATCTAAATCTCCATAAACGTCTGGATGGAACAGAGAGGTAATATTTCATAGTTGAACATATGATTCCCACTCGCTTCGGAGTTTCTTATAATTCTTTTGCATTGAGTTTGTTTCTTTAAAATGGCAATGGGCATCAGGTGATGCGTTCATATGTTGGTGCTTTGTTGCTTTTAAGATGTTGATGGTGTTCTTCAAAAACTAAGCTTTGGCCACCTCTCCATTGCCTTTTCCATAAATCTTGGGAAATGATTTCCTGGCTCATTGCTTTCTTCCTCTTGAATTGAAAGTTCCTTTTCAAACATTTTCTTGATTGTCAAAATATAGTTTATGTACCTTCTTGGCTCAACTCTTTTTTTCATCTCTTACTTCATCTGGCTTTTGAATTTTTTCCCTTTCTTTCTGTGCCTTGTTGAGTTTCTTTGCTTGCAATCTACTTCATTCCCTTTTTTCCCCAAGCCAGATTTCCTGCTGTATTGCAGCTTTTCAGCTTGGTTGCAGGGCTCTCTTTGGTTGTATCTTTTCTCCTGTATGCTTCCTAGGCTGCCTAAACAGTGAAATAAGAGTAGCTATTTTCTACGGTACAAATACAGACCATGCAGGTTGTAGAACTACATATATTATCAGGAGATGCTAGAAGTTAAATGCACATATTTGCATATATGCATAAAAAAATTCTATATAATAAAAAAAATGTTTGCCTGATCATTGTACATGTTCTCATCAAGTACTTTTGCCATTATATAAACATTCACCTTTTCCGATTGATTGGAAGAGTTTTTGTAAACTGAAGCAATTTCATGTTATTAACAATTTGATTTCGCCCTTCATATGCTGAAGTGATTCAGGAGAGTTGTGATAGGGTAAAAAGAAAATTATGAAAATTCTTGGCTTGGGTTTTTCTTCCTTTTGATGTATAATGCATTAAAGGTTTTTTCTGATGATCAAGACGAGGTATTACAAGTTTTAACTGCATATTAAAGTATCTAATACACTCTTTGCATGTATCCTTTGTGGAGCATGCTTGCCCGGTCATCATTATACATGGTTCTCAAGAACATTTACCACTATATAAACACTCACCTTTTCTGATTGATTGGCATTTTTTTTATGACTTTTGGACTAAACCAAATTCATGTTATTAATGATTTGGCTTCACCTTTCATTTGCTGAAGTTATTCATGACAGTTGTGATAGAGTAAAAAAGAAAATTACGAAGCTTAAGTTTTTGGTTTGGTTTTTTCATCCTTGTAATGTATAATGCATTAGAGGTTTTTCTGATGATTAACAGGAAGTGCTAAAGTTAACCCCATTCTAAAGTATCTAATACACACTTCACGTATATTTTATGTGGATGCATACTTCTCATGGTACAAGTATCTTTGCAACTTGCAACATACGGCACATTCCTGGATTTTCAATCTATCCCACTTGATTGCTTAAATAAATATTTCTAATTCAGTACATCAAGAAGCATCATAAATGGCCTATTTTTGTTCATTCTTTGACTTGTTTATTGATACATATAGAATTTCCACATTTATATTTGTGTACCATATATATATATAAATAAAGTTTTACATACATCAGAAAGCATCATAAATGGCCTATTTTTGTTCATTCTTTGACTTGTTTATTGATAGGTATAGAAATTTGTACATTTATGTTTGCCTACCTTATAGGTATCTATTAAATGAAGTTTTACACACAAGTGGTAATTACTTCTCTCTCTGTCTCTCTCTAGGTTGCCAGTGCTGGGTATGGCTTGGATCACTCTACAGCTATTGATATTCTTAAAGCTGTGAAATCGTCAAATGGGTTTGTTACTGCTATTGTCTTGAATCCTTTCAGTTTTGAAGGACAGAGAAGGAAAAATGAGGTAATGAACACTTGTTACTGTATCTATATGGTCATTTTGGTTATGGCTGCTCAAATCGAGGTTTCTAAGGCTTAAAATATACATGTGGCATCTGCATCTGAATGAAGGCAAGGGTTGTCAGACATTAAGAAAGGAAGGACGTTAAGATTTATATTCTGTTGTTGTAAAAGGCATGCAGAGACTTTTACTAGTATTGATGCTACTGCCCCTTGTCATCATTCCTAAACATAAAAAAGGAAAAAGTGTTAGTATTTGTGTTGTGATCCCCATAAACAAGTGAAACATTTATTTTCTGTTGTTAAGAAATCACTTGAGTTAGGGGTTTGATGGATAGAACATGAAGGTGCTGCTATCTGCCTATGTAAGATAAGTGAAGTGTCAGGAATCTTCATGCTTGTTAGCTTGAGATGGTTGATAATCTGCCTATTTGGTTGTGCTTATTTCTTATCCTCCCCCACTCTGCTTTTTTCATTGTTTGATTAATGATTGAGAAATCTGTAGGTCAACAATCTGGTTGAAAAATTCAAGGAGCATACGATTTTTTCATTGGTGAGTACTTCAATTTGCTTCTCAAACTTAACGAGTGAAACCTGTTTAGATTGCATTATTGTTTCTTGCATCAGTTGTAAAGAGAGAAGTCTTGATTTATTCTGATAAATTTGTATTTATAGCTTGGTTTTATTTAAGTTATCCATTTGGATATTGCCTTTAGGATCCTCTTCAAGTCTTGAAAAATCATATCCAATTATTTTCGATAGAGGACTGAGATGATGAAATAAACCTACGGCTGACCCCACCCAGTAATTTTTGATAGAGGATTAAGATGGCAATATTGGATTCATACAGCTGATATGAAATATTGTTGTCATATGGTGATCATAGTGCTTTAAAATCAACGACTCTTGAATATACATTAAGAGGCAGAGTAGATGCATATGGAGTTTGAGTCGGTTGTTGCTAGAGTGCTGTCTATATCTGCAGTCCAGCTGTTTGGATATTTTACTAGTGGATTGCAAGAAGAAATTTGTTTTACATTGAGTGCATACACTCCTAAATCTCTAGCTTGTGCAGTTGAAGCGGCTTAGTAAAGCTGAATGTCTTAGATTTGGAACAAATGTTGGTGCTTAACAAAGAAGTTTTAGTGGAGGAACTAGTCACATTAGATCAGGAGATGGAAATAATAGGCATAAGCGACAAAACTGTACTTTCCTTTTTGGTGATGTTTGAAAACCTAGCTTTGTGAGTTGAACAATTCTAACTTATTTTATCCAAAAAGAAACAATTACAACTTCAAAAATTGGAACGATCACTCACACTGTGATCAGAATTCTACTAATCATTCAACTGTCCAAATGTAAACTTTTGAAACTTCAAGTTGTATGACTGGTGCTAATTCACTTGGAACTTAGGGTAGATGGCAAGTCTCTTAGGTTATATAGTAGGCAAAGAAAGAGATGGTTTATGTGAGCGGTGATATGAGCCAAGAATGTGCAAATAAGTTGTTAAGATAGATGATAATAAATTATTTGTTAAGATAGATGTACTTACCTTATATAAAATAAGTGATTGATAAATTAAAGGATGAACTTTATGAAGCACAATACTTTTCTAGATTAGACCTATGTGCTAGGACTGCTAAATTCATGTGACTCAAGAAGAGGTGTCAAAAGGAGTTTTTTGCATATATTTAGGAAAGTAAAAGTGTTGATGACATTTGGCGTTATTATCATATCAAGGCCGCTATAAATTCTTGGTGATATCACTTGGACTTATTGATTGCTAAATTCATGTGACTCAAGAAGATGTGCCAAAAAGAGCTTTTCGCATATATCTAGGAAAGTACAAGTGTTGATGACATTTGGCGTTATTAACATATCAAGGCTGCTATAAATTCTTGGTGATATCACTTGGACTCATTGATTGCATAAATGATTTATTTCGACATTTTTAGAAAAGTTTTTTTGTTTGAAGACTTTTTAGTGTGTAGCAAGAGTAAGACTAAGCATTGGGGGCATCTTTAGGAAGTTTTGCAATTACTTTTTGAGAAGAAACTTAAGGTCAAAGAGAAAAAGTGTATTTTTGGCACTAAGTCAGGCAAGGCCAAAGTAAGTTAAAGGAGCGAGGAAGATTATGGTAAATTAGCAAGGTAACTGATTGGTTTGCTCAAGAAAGATTGTTTTTATTAAGGTGAAGAGGCCCAAATTGCATTTGAACAGTTGAAGCACAAGCATGCCATGACACTAGCCTTTGTCCTTGCTTACTAGATTTTATTGAATATTTCATGATTGAGTGCAATGCTTTTGGTTATGGCTTTGGTGGTGTTGATGCTATCTGTACTGTCTATTAAGGTGAGCGCTATAATTATCTAATTTAAAAGCTTAAACTTATAGATATGGTGTGAATTATTATATTTATTAGATAACATTTTCTCTCGCTTGTAGGCCAATATTCTCGCTGAGGCCCATTAAGTGGACGACTTAATTAAATGGGGTTAAAGCGAGACCTTTTTTTCTGATACTATATTAAGGTTAGCGCCACAGTCATCTGATATAAAAATTTAAGCTTATAAATATGGTATGAGCTATTATATTCATTGCATAACACTATTATTACTAGCTTTAGTAAAATGCTAATGAATCAGAATTTAGCCAACTCAACATATAAGGAGTTGATGGCACTTGTCCCCTCTATGTGATATCGGCTAACTTAATTGCTGAGCTGTCCATTTTTGGTGTGAATTGACCATCAGAGATTGGAACATCTCCTATAACAAAATGCAACAACAATAGATAAGCAAAGTTGTATATGTAAGTAGGCTGCTTATGACATTGAAATTTAATATAAATCTGGTTGCATGTGGTCGTTTGGTTACATTGGATACCATGTAGTAATAGCGATCCATGTTTTGTAAGCATGTTTTGACCATAAAATTTTCATCTACAAGACATGGAATGACAATGAAAGTAGCTTACTACCCTCATAGCGATGGCCAATTCAAAGTACCAAATCGATGCTTGGAAACTTATATATGGTGTTTTGCATTAGGATTATGTAGTGTTTGGGCACATAGGCCACCATGATTGCAGAGTATGGTGAATTATAGCTTACCATAGTTTGAGAAATATGCCTTTTAAGTTTGTTTATGGACAACTCTCATTTTGCTTCTGCCGGCTGTTGAACTTCGAACTAAATGGTTTATCGCCTAAGTATTTAGGGGTTTCCATATCCTCATCCAAGTTTAACAAATCCACATGCCAATTTTTGATTGAGAGATTCGGTAAGCGGATTAACCACTAGACAAGCAAGACCCTTTCTAATGCAAGTAGAATACAATTGGTCAAGAGTTTCCTCTTCTCCATCCGGGGTATATTGGTTTTCCATCTTTATTCTCTTGAAGTGACATCTTAAAAGGATTAACCTCAAAAGGATTAACCTCAAAAAAGGGGGGTTAAAAAAAAAAAAAAAAAAGAACTTCCTCTAGACTGATGGTGATGTGGAGAGTGCCAAGGTGAAAATGGGTGGGGAGACAATTTGTAAACCAAAAAGCAAAGGAGGACTAGGTACCGTTGATTTTCCGATGTAGAATAAGGTGGCCCGGTTGAAGCACATATGGTCTTTGTGTATGGATATTCATGACTCTTTGTGGCCCTCTTGGGTTCATCCTGAGCTCATTATAAACAAGAATTTTTAGGCAATGAAAGTACCTTCTATGGCATCTTGGTAGCCTCTTTAAATGGCAGGTTGGGAATGGTTATTGCATTTCTTTATGGTAGGATGAATGGCACCCCAAGGGGCCTTGGTGGACTGGTTGGGAGAGAGGGAAATATACTTGTCAAGATATCTGAAAGAAGCTAGACTATTGTATTCTCAATGATGTCTGGACTGGCCACAGGTCATTGTTTATGACAAGATCAGACAATAAATGGCTAGTGCTGTTGCTCAAAATCTTAATGGGGAAGACATAATGGTGTGGAATGAAAATCTGACAAAGAAATTGCCCTTCAAAGAAGCTTATGACAGATACACCATTTGTTGCTGGATTGATAAGGCACTATGGCATGGTTCAAAAAACTTACACTAAGCCACTCTTTCTTCTGTTGGGTTGCAGCTCATGAGAGATTTGTTACCTTCAATAGTTGGTAAGGTGGGGCATTGTGGTCTAGAATTGTTGCTAACTATATAGAAATGGATTTTCACACAGGAAAAAAAAAAAAAAAACTATATAGAAAATTAGAAATGGAGGAGTCATATGATCATATTTTCCTCAAATATATATTCATTCTGGAGGTATGGAATTCATAAAAGGAGAAGATTTGTCTACAATATATTTTACTAGAGGTTGATAATCTACAATACCTTTTTGTTCATGGTGGCCATAGATTGAATCCTGTGTGGAAGATACTTACTAGTTTTGTTTGGATTATCTGTATTTTGTTGTTATCTGATCTGCATCGAAATAGGATGTTTGGGAACCCTGTTTGATTTGTATCTGCTTGGTTTCTATTTTCAGCTTGGTTTTTCGATGAACTACTTGATCTGTTTCTATTTTAAATATGGTGTTTGGATAAATTGTGTAATCCGTATCCGTGTAATTAATAAAAGTGAGTTTACACGCATTATCTCTTTTGTCTCATCATTATTATTATTTAGAAAATAACAGTGATTCCAACTACATAACATATGGTTTGTACTTTTTTTATATAGCTAAAATGGGATTTGATACTTCATCTTGACCTATTACTACTACAACTATTATAAAGGAAATAAGTGCTGGGATAACAGTTTAACTTATGAGATGTAAGGGATGCTTTCCTCTTTTTTTTTTTTTTTCTTTAAAGAAAAAGAAAAGAGCTAATGTCTTGAGATTGATGTAAACACAAATTAGCATTTTAACAATTTATCATAGGAAATACGCTAAAGAACGATTAAGTTTGTACATGAACGTATGTGTTGAAACACAATTTAACAATGCAACCTCTATGCTCAAGCTTGATATGCTGTCAAATTATTGGCAATAGAATTTCGCATGGCACTTATGCATAAACTACTAGCTACATTATGTTTACTACTACTCTCAGGTTCTTCGTGATCAATGGTATAATCTACTTTAGTGGTTTTCCCTCCTGAATCTACTAATCATGTATGGATCATTCCGTCATTTATTATAATATAATTATGCAAAGTTGCAGTAATAATTACTATCTTTATTTGTTTAGCTATTTTATAAGTAGCCATGCGATGAAGTATATGGAACCTATCCTTCTACATTTCGAATGTTCCCTTAATAACATTTCTAAGTGAGAAATGAGCATGATTGAATATCTCTTTTGGAGTTTGTGGTGGGTGATCCCGAGGAAACTCAAAATCATGATATCTTTTTCTTTTGTAAAGAGTTAGAAACCTGGTTTTATTTGCCAATTTTTTATTTAGTGAGAAAATGAACCGTGATAAATAAGATGCAATATTTCGAGAAAAGAGTTACATATCAACTATACGTACCTAGGTGCCAACAGAAAATTAAATTGAAGATCACCTAATGCAAGATTCAAGACATTTGCATCATGGCTTTGGCCATTTATACCCGTGGCTATAAATGTAAATCTATAGTTAAAATTACAAATGACCAAGATGTTTTTGCTATGCTTCATCCTTTCCATATGTGTTTATAATTCGTTGATTCTATGAAAAATCTGCCTTAATATGTGTTCTATCCATTGCACCAATACGGCCCCTAGCAAATATTGTGAAGAAAGAAATGACTTGTTAATACAGTAACGATATCTATATATTACCTCTTAGTGACTTAACAATTCCAATTGTTTCACTACCAGAAAGAATGAATATCTTGGATTTTGTCCTATTTGTATAGGAATTTCACGAAACTTGGCATCTCAAGTATTATAATATCTTTAGATAGCTCCACTAGTGTATTAAGAGATATTTTAAACTGATGGAAGACAATTTTCGATGAATGTTGAAACATCTTTTGGACCTCTCTAGTTGAAGCACCTTGCTTGATAAAAAATAAAAATATCATAATTTTTCCTCAATCGAAACACTTCTACCATCATGAAGACTGTATTGTTCCAATGTTTTGCACAAGCGGAATAATGATGGATTCATTCAAAACAAGTTTTGACACCTGGTTGGATTTAGATGGTTGAGAAGCTCATTGATAAAATCCGATGCCCTTAATCTAGAATTGTAGCATGGTATTCATTTGTGCAAATATTTATCTATGAAAGTGTAACATAGATTCTGTAATAACTTTTTCCACAAGATCGACATCCATTTTTGCAATTAAATCCCCTAATTGTTAGTTAAACCACCCCTCAAATATCATCGTTTAGATGAAGCATCCCCTTTCTACATCACATGTGATAGCGGATCATCATCTTCAATTTCATTGTGAGGTGGAATAGAATTATATAGAGGATCGACAACTCATGCATCTCTGTTTCAATCTCCACTCCCTTTCACATAATTTAGTGAATTCACTGTCTTCTGGTAGCGGTGCAAATGATGAAAAAGTTTTAGACCTGACTTTGGGATGTGGGTTTCATGAGGATGTTGAATATTTGTTATTTATTCACGTATGAGACAAAAGACAGGTCTTAAGGCCAATGTTACTGAGGGGATAAAAGGTATTCAATTTTATTAGTGACGGTGTAATTGTAATTTGTTGGTCATCTTTTCTTCGTAGGTTTCCTCCTAAACAACAAATGCCTAGCTAATGCAAAATAGACGTGGAAACGAGCTTCTGCCAATGACCCAAACACAGATAGTAGATTCATTGAATCGCATGGAGGGAGTGTAGATTTGAACAGATATCCAAGATTTGTTGATCCCTTAGATACTTCTCCACCACCTGATAATGAAATTGAGTTGATGGTGTGCTACCATATGTGATGCAGCAGAGAGATGCTTCATTGAAGAGAAAAACACCAACTACCTCTGCAAAAAAACGTGCAGGAAAACAACAATACATGAGGGATGATTTAACTAATGATATAGGAGATCTAATTGCAACCTAAATTCAAGTAGTTCCAATAGTTCCATGCCTGTTAATAATGACACAAATCTGTTAAGATATTGAAGGAGGTTTGGGCACTATTAACTATGGTTGATGATAGGCAGTTAGGCTTAAGATGCTACGACTGTTTTAATGGATGATAAGTTGCGCTATTTTATTCTAGCTGCCTGGGTGATGATATGAAAACTCACTTTCTTCAGTGTGAGGCAACAAAATATAGTAGAGATAGTCGTGACCTTTTCAACTTTTTTTCGTTGTGTAACCCGAACCTTGTTCTTGTTCAACATTGTTATATCTCTGTTCCCCTCCTCTCCCAAAAAACCTGAATTCTTATATTTGTGATAGAATTTTTGGATATTCACCATGTTGTTGGCATGCATTGTATGTTGATGCCCTTGTTTTTAGTGCTCATGTTCTAAATTTTAATCTTTACTTTTCCAGCATGAATGGTTGCCGATCTTGTGGAAGAAGTTATTATGATATCTATGTTACATCTTATTCTGGATAATTACTTGCACGGATGAATAGTATGCTACAATTCTTAATGAAAAGGGATCGGATTTTATCAACGGGCTTCTTAACCACCTAAATCCAATTAGGTGTTAAAGCTTGTTTCGCATGATTACATTCTTATTTGGCTACTTGTGTAGAACATTGGAATAATATGGTTTTCATAATAATAGAGGTGTTTCGATTGAGAAAAAATTAGGGATATATTTATTTATTGTCGGACAAGGGTGCTTCAACTAGAGTGGTCTAAGAGATGTTTCAGCATTTGTTTCAAGTTCTTACTATACTAGTGGAGTTATTGAAATATATCATGATACTTGAGGATGTTACGTTTCGTGAAACTTTTATGCAAATACGACAAAATCTAAGATATTATCTATTCTTTTAGGTAGTGAAGCAATTGGAGTTGTTAAGTCGCTAGGTGGTAGTATGTAGATGTTACAGTGTTAGCATGTCGTTTATTTATTCACAATATTTGTTAGGGCTGTATTGGTATAATGAATGAAACACATATTGAGGTAGATGTTTCAAAGGATAACGAATTTTGAACACAAGCAAAAAGAGTGAAGTGTAGCAAAACATCTTGGCTAATTGTGATTTTGCCCATAGATTTTCATCTATAGCCGTGGGTGTAAATGGTTAAACCCATGACGCATATATCTTGAATCTTTCACTAGATGATCCTCGCTTTAATTTTCCGTTGGCACCCTTAGGTACGTATAGTTAATATGTAGCTCTTTTTTTGAAATATTGCATCGTATCTATCATGGTTCATTTTCTCATTTAAAGAAAAAATGGCAAGTAAATACTACTTGGTTGACTCGGGTTCTAAAATAAAACTGTGTTTCTAGCTCCTTATCAAGGGGAAAGATATTATGTTTTTGAGTTTTGTCAAGGTCATCACCATGAACTCAGAGTTGTTCAATCATGTCCATTTCTCACTTAGAAATGTTATTGAGGGAACATTTGGAATATGAAAGAATAGGTTCCGTATACTTCGCTGCATGTCTACTTATAAAATGGCTAAACAAATTAAGATAGTAACTGTTATTGCAGCTTTGTATAATTATATTAAAATAAATGATGGTAATGATCCATATATTACTTATAGATTTTCAGGAGGGGGAACCATGGATTAAATTATACCATTGAGCACAAATTATCTAAGAGTAGTAGTAGAGATAATTTAATTGGTAGTTTATGTATGACTGTTGTGTGAGATGCTATTGCTATGATTTGATAGCATATCGAACTCGAACGTAAAAATTGTATTATCAAATTGTGTTTCAACATATGCTTTCACGTATGAACTTAATTGTTCATCGGTGTATTTCTTATGATAAATTGTTACAATGCTAATTTGCATTTACATCAATCTTAGGATATTACCTCTTTTCTTTTAAAAAAAAAAAAATCCTTACATCTTGTAAGTTAATTAAAAGTATTGTTCCTACACTTATTTCTTTTCTAGTAATAGTAGTAGTGGTAGTAATAACAGTAATAAGTCAAGTAAGATGAATCAAATCACATTTTAGTTACATAAATAAAGTACAAATCATACGTTGTGTCGTTGTAATCGTTGCTATTTTCTAAATAATTAATATTAAGAAGAAGAAGAAGAAGAAGAAGATAAAAAGAGATAATGTGTGTAAACCCACTTTTATTAGTTAAACCTATTTGATTCAGATTACGCAATTTATCGAAACACCACATTTAAAATGGAAACAGATGAGATACAGATCAAACAATTTATTCAAACACCAAGTTGGAAATAGAAATCGAGCAGATACAGATTAGATAGTTTCCCAAACATCCACTTTCAAACAAGCACCGATTAAAAACAGATTAAATATAGATTAGATAACAACAAAATATAGATACTCCATACAGACCTTTAATCAATTTTACCAGTAAATGAGGCATTAGGGTGGATTCCAAGAATACTTATTCTATTTCTCCTCTATTACCTTTAAGTAAATGAACCATAATTATTTATAAATATGGTATGAGCTTTTATATTTATTTACTTTGTACTTTCCTTTATTTGTGGACTAGAATTTTTATTGAGGTCTATTGAGTGGATGGCATAATTAATTAAGGGCAAAATGGCTATGCGATAATTTGAATATAGAACTTTTGACTTTGATACTATGTTGAAATTATCCTCACAACTATTTGATCTGAATAATTTAAATTGCATATATGGTTTGAATGATTATATATACTACTTTCTTCCCCCCCAAAATTAAAAAAAGGAAAAAATGAATCATGTATATTACTAAATACTTCCTCTCACTTGTAAGTTGAGACTAATTAAAACCCATCAGGTGAATGATTGAATTAAATGGAGGTGAAATGAATGTGTAGAGATTTGAATTCTTTGATATCATGTTAAAATCAGTACTACATCTATTTAGTGTCTGTTTGGATTGTTAATTTTTATGTGTATTTGATCTGCATTTGTATCATATCCGTATTATATCTGTTTGGCCAGTTTATGAGTGAAACATCAGTTTTTTATTAATATATGTTTTTTAATAAACATCTTTTTGAAAACAATAAAAATATGATACCAAAATAACTAGAATATGATGAAACTAATAGACCTAATCAAGTCTGTCCACTTAATGGTATCGGGCTACAAATGTGGAGGGGTATCATATAATAAGTATTCACAAAATTGACAAACTTAAACTTTAAGAATTTGTAATGGTGCTAACCTTAACACTAAGTCTTTTAAGCCTTTTTATTTTATTTTATTTTTGTTCTGATCAATTGCTAAATCTTTCAATTTTGGCAATCAAAGTTCTAAAACATTTTTGGTTCATGCTATTGGGTTTCAAAACTTTCAATGTAAGCAACAAGTTCTCAACTCTCTCAAAATTATGTTACAAGATCCTAAATTTTTCCAAAATAATTCAATTTTTAAATAAAATTTTGTTGTTTGTTTTTCGAACTTGCTAATGTGGCATGCTATGTCAGCTTCACATGGTAAGAATAATATCAAAGCATGCTATATTTGTTTCAAATTGCATTTTCGAACTTGATTGTGTATTCTTAAAAATAAGTACTTCATTGCTGAAATTGATAGTTTCAAGGCTTGATGATGGAAAATCATCACCTTTTAGTATGTTGTGTTCAAAACAAGGGAGAGAGGGAGTTAACTTCCTGTAATTGTGGTTTACTCACTACTCCTCTTTCTTATTGAGAGTTGCTTTACCTAAAAGAGTTACTTCATTGAACCTGCAGATATTGACACTGATATGTTGCTTAAGAAAGATGTCACTCTTGATGAAGCTTTGAGGACAGCTAATAATGGTGTCTTGTTAGCAATAAACACTATCTCCAACCTGGTATCTGTAAGTCTGCACCTTTTGATGTTAGATAGCTTTTCAAAAATTTCCTACTATGCTTATCTTCTCAACGTCAGGATGATCACAAAAAGCACTTTGCCACAGCTCAGAATCAGATGAAAGAAATCAATTCCTCTGAAGCTACTGAAGTAAGTTTCTAACTGTCACTTATCAATGTCTCATGATCTGCAATTACTTCTTTGGATATTGCAGTATCGTTACAACGAAATGTTACTTGACTAGCAGTGACTTGATCTGCTGTATAGGATATGGTTGTATTTCAAGTATTTTATAGGAAGCAGACAGTTTGTTCTTACTCTCATCTATTACATCTGTAAGACCTCGCATAAGCAAGCCTAGACCCTAAACTGTGAATATATATTTCTCAACAAATCAATAGTATCCTTAGAGTGAACAAACGTCTTGATTGTTACATCAAATTGAAACTTCTACGGACCAACTTTAGTATGGATTGCTAGATGTTTGGTATGTTAAGGGAGCTTTCTTCTTTTTTTATTATGGCAACTGGAGTTAGTAATTAATGGATTAATTTATTGTGGTATTTCTTAATAAAATATTAGCGTAGATAAATGGATGCCCTGATTGCCTCTATAAGAGTTGTGAGGGACTTGTCTCATTCTCTTCTACTTACTAGTTAAGGCTTGAGAGTAACAAAATCTCCTTTTCAATTCTACCATCTGAAATTATTTTTTCGTATAAGTTACAATGGATAAAAATTGGAAAGCTGAAAAGGTATTGCAATCAGCAAACTGTACACGCGTTTGTTAAAAGAGTCGTAGAATCAAATGCTCTTGAACGCCACCCTTGGTTGTTTTCAAACCAAATTTGATCTTGGACCAAGCGTTGCCAGCCAGTAATAGCTGAAGGCAAAACAAAACACGCAGACTCAGAGTCTCTTTTTCAGTTCTACCATCTGACATTAATTTGGTTCTGTATAAGTTACAATAGATTAAAATCAGAAAGCTGAAAAGGTATTACTATCAGCAAACTGTACACATGTGGGTGTTCACATGTTCTGTACAACAAAATCAGTTTTCTTGTTTATAATTAACCTTGATGTGTTCCCTAGATTTCATTTAAGGTACCATTTCCTGAGTTTCTGCACCTTTCAGGAACCCCTTTATATTTCATTTGAATGAGTTAGTATTAATTTTTTTCCCCTCTAATTGTTCCATGGCCTTATAAGTTGAATTAATGGCAGTGTTCAATATTTCTAGTTATTTGTTTTCGCTTGAGTGGTTTCATTCCCATACTAGGTTCTACAAGGCCACAAGCAAGCAAGGATTGGATTTGGGACTGGTTGCAACATCAAGACTTCTATTGTCCAAGCCATATACGAATGCCCTTTTCTTAGTTGTGGTCTGAAGGTACAGTTCCAAAGCTTGCTAAAAGATCAGGCTGCATTTATGAGATACTAAAACATGCAGTACACGATTTTTATTACAGTACCTGCTATGTTGAGAAGGTTTCAGGGTTCAATTATCAGGATTGAGATAATAATATGGTGTGCACACACACAGTATAAAATTGCAATTTGGAATTTTGGATAGGATCACAGTAAAACCATGAAAAAATTTAAAATCTAAATAAGGATGTCGATTTCATATTTTATACTAAAATACAGCCTTGTGGTCTTTAGATGGGGATTCGTCCATCAAGTGAAATCAACTCAATGAAGACTAAATGGAATTGTGGATTGAACTTAGCACTTTTGGTTTTTGATTCAACATGAGTTATTGCATGAGATTGTGACTGTTCATATAAAAGTTTAAAATTGTAAAAAATGTGTCATCTTTATGTTTATGCTCTGAAACCTGGTCACCTGGCTTTTTCCTCTCCTTCATAATGCAGGATTTCAATGGCATAGTTATTTGCATGGTTACTAGTTCTGATGTCAATGAAAACATCAATGTTGATGTCTTGTTGCAAACTTTCCATTAAAATTGTAATAAATGTGTCATCTTTATGTTTACGCTCCTCTGAAACCTGGTCGCCTGGCTTTTTCCTCTCCCTCCTTCATAATGCAGGATTTTGATGGCATAGTTATTTGCATGGTTACTAGTTCTGATGTCAATGAAAACATCAGTGTCGATGTCTTGTTGCAAACTTTCCATCAAATAACAGGATACAAGAGAGAAGTTATTGTAGCTATACTGAATGAACCTATCCTGGACGAGAAGCTGGTGGTAACAACAGTTGTTACGGTGGGGTAAGCTTTGCATCTAGACGAAAGCTATGGCATGTTATAAATTTGTTCAGCATTATGTGGTCTGTGCTCCTTAACTTATAGTGCATTAGATTCAGTTAGGATTGGGACCTTGCAATGCTCATCACTCCATCACTTCGATGAATGAGATTTTAATTGTAGATATTCAAAATAGGAGCACGTAAAGGGATAAATTCTATATCATTGTTTTCTTCATTTTCCTGCCCTGCATTAAGGATATCATTTAATTACTAATCATCCACTTTAAAATGAAAGGCAGATTTTTAGAATAAAATTGCTCTTATATTATCCATGGCAAAAAGAAAAGAATATATACACAATTACAAAGCTGACCCTTCTTGATCAATGTCCAGGATGAAAGGAAAAAAATTGTTATGCGATAAATGTAACAGCACAAAACATATCTATAAGTTTAAACTTTAGATAAGATGGTTGTGAAGCTAGCCTTAATATGGTATCAGAGCAGGAGGCATGAATTCAAATCCCTGCTAACTTGTTACAATCAGAGTCGAAGTCGATCCACAAGTAAGAGAGAGTATTATGTAATAAATATAATAGCCTACATTATATCTACAGGCTTTAACTTTTAGATCAGATGGTTTTGGAGCTTACCTTAACAAAGTTAAGACAAAGATGTCTTCTTAATCTAACCAAGGAAACTAAATAAGGAAACATGGTTATAAACGAACATGGGGAAAAAAAGATACACCAAAAATAAGAAAATATTAATATCCATAAACCTCTCCTTCCCCTAGTTAAGGACGTGATATCCATCATTTGAAAGCTGCTCGAGATCTCTAGGAAAAGTTACATTAACAGTGATATACGCCTTTTTACTAAGAAGATGATAACACTTAATAGGACGATGAAAACACTTATAACCCTTTTGAGAAGAAGAGTACTTGATAAAAAAAAAAAAAAACTTGATAGCTATGAGATGAAGCTTGTTTTTTAGACGTGTTATTCAGTATGAACTCAATACAACAAAACACGTGATGGGAGAAAATTAAGTAAATGGGTCTGGGATTTGTCTAAAGGAGAACATTACAGGAATTTGAAAATATAGAATTTTTAATGGAATTCTATTAATAAGATAAGCCACAGTTAAAGCTACTTATCCTCATTGATAATTTGGATCTGATCTACCAACCATCATAGATCGAGCCATAAAAAGCAAGTGTTTGTTCTTACACACAGTTAAACTCCATTTTGTTGTGGAGTATAGGTGCAAGAACTTTGGTGGCTAATCTTATTATTACATCAAATATTGCATAAACTCAAGAAAAATATCCTCTTCCATTACGAAGGATCTTCATACGAACTTGAAAGACAGTATAGGAAGTTTATGAAATTGTCGAAACACAACAAATTCCAGATTTTTCCCTAAGGAGAAATACCCAACAAATACGATGGTGATTGTCATTGAAAGCTACCAATCACCCATGCCAATGTGCGCTGTGAACTGAGAAGGCCCCAAATATTATTGTGAATTAAATAAAATGGTTTTGATGGTTGGTATGAATTGTTCTTTGAAAATTTAGCCAGAATGCAATTTTAACAATGAAAATCACTGGGTTTCTCATTTTTGAACAAATTTGTATACGTACAATTTATGTAAAGGAAACTGAGATGATGCAGGTGTTTATGCATAACATAACATCAGACTCTCGATTCTAAAAACTAGAGACTTAAGAGTCAAACTTTATTCATGACTAGTTTTAGTGAGGTAGTAAAGGCCATTTTGTCCTTTAGAATTGCTGATCAACTATTCTTGAAGATCACTCCTGCAAGACACAAGAAGTTGATGAAAAAATTGCTTGATAATGATGGTCTAAATCCTTTGCTAGCTTGCATATGGATAAAAGACTATACTAAAGATCTGGAACAAATATAGTCTCATTTAACTTTAACCAGCCAAGTAAACTACTCCTTTCCTCTTGGCAATGATGTTATCTCCATCAACCCCAGATATTTTGCTTAAGTTGCCACAAGTCGTGAGTCAAGCAAATGCTTGGAATTGCACATGTGGTCAGACGCTCCAGTGTTAATATTCCAAATATCATGCCCACAACTTTGAGAAATAGTAAAGAAACTACCTTTTTGGGCAATGGCCACTGAAGTTGCTTGCCAATTTTATTGTTAGAGGTAGAGATATTGGTTTGAATTAATATCTGTTGAAGGAGGGCAATATGTTCTGATGTGAGGGAACTCACTGTGCTGGAAGAATTATGTGGGTTGGCCTCTGTACCATGGGCATATTTCAAATTCTGACTAGCTTTCTGTTGCTTTGACTTGATGTGGTCTGGTTTCCCATGTAATTTCCAATGGGTTTCCTTCATGTGATTAGACCTTTGACAGTAGTCTCAACAATGTTTTTCTTTGCTAGAACCTTCTTGTCTAGTTTCTGCAACTAGAGCCGATGTTTGGCTATTCTGTTCTAGGGAAGGTGAAGACAGCATAGCATGCTTACGGCTTTCTTCCCTTTGCACCTCGACAAATGTTTCTTGGAATTTTGGAATTTTCCCAACAATTGGCTCCTTACTTCATCAAGATCTGAGTTAAAGACCTTGGACAAAGTACAAAAGTCTCTTCTTTTCCAGCATTTTCTGAAATTTTTGACCATCATCCACACATTTCCATTAGATCTTGTAAAATAGGTCCATTTCTTGCCATAACTCCACTAGAGTATTAAAATAATCTATAACATTCAGAATATTTTAAATTGTCTCTTGAAGTTTGGAGCTAATTTCAAAGCACTAGGATGTATTCTCCAAATCAGAATAAATTTCCTGGATGCTGTCTCATATCTCTTTGGCAATATTGAAGAATAAATATGTCTTACCAATCCTTGGTTCCATTGATTTATCAGCCATGCCATAACCAACGAATTCTCAACCTCCCATGTATTATGTTGTTTAGTCCGAATTGCTGGTGCCAAACTTGTCCCAGTCAAATACTCTAGTTTTCCATGTCCATGGATCATAAATTTCACAATCAAAATAATCACGAAAATTTGATCCATTTAGCTTGTGTTGGGTAGTTTTACAGCAGCGATTGTTTGACATAAGAGGAATAGGGTGTCTATTTCTGGTGTTGTCATCAGATGTGGAAATGCTTGAGTTTGGACCCTGGGGATAAATTTTCAGTTTTTGAGTAGTATGAGCCATTTTGAGCTGATTATAGCCTAGGATCAACTTTTATCTGATACCATGAGAAAAAATGAAAAACAAATTTTTAAAGTACTCTCATATTATTCACAACAATAAGAAGGGAATGTGTACACAATTACAAAGCTAATCCCTTTGATCAATATCCATGGAAAAGGAAAAAACAATAGAGAAAATCTTGTTAAATAAAAATCCTAGCTGACATCCAGCTATTCTGAAGGAAATAATGATAAAAATTAAATAAATATCGAAAAGAAAAGGTTTTCCCAAAACAAGAAAATATTAATTCTTGACATCATCAAACCATTGGAACTTGGACATTGAGCACAGAGTTTTAGCTGCATTTATAACCTTTTTGTTCACAATGATCTGTCAAGTGTCTTGATGGGTCCAATCATCCTTTGTCTTGTTGGTCTTTCATAACCAGCCTAATGTGCTTTACAATGTGGAAACTTGTAATTTGTTCCACCGCTGTTGAATGAAAAGATGGAGATGTTGCTTCCAAGTGGCTTCTTATTTGAAGACTGAATCATGAAAGCTTTAATATCAGAATTCTTGTGGTACTTAAGAAATTAGTTTTCTTTAATGTAGCCTTGTTATTTAACACCATTTGCCACTATGCTGTATTCTACACTTGCAGTGGGATTGGATGAGGAACCCCTTTGGTTTATTGATAACATGTTCATAGGAAATTACCAGGCTTGTATGAAGATGATAACCATTATTTCGTTGATTCCAATAAAATTTTATTACTGCTATTGTGTGTACTGCTGCTATCACATCCTGGCTATAGTATTATCTGCCACTGCTCTTGTTAAATCTATATGATGGTGTAAAAAAAAAAAAATCGAAATATGAACACTTGTCTATTCGTTTTAGTTGGCTTATGTATGTGTTAATTAAACTTCCGAGTTATTGCTTTGCAGTTCTATCAGAAATCAGAATGCTCCTAGAAGAAATTTTCTGTCAAGTCTGGCCCAACGTTTGCCCTTTGTATTTGATTTGTTGACAAAGCGTCATCAACGATCAAATAGTGGCAAAAAAGACACTACATCTTCAAGTTTACAGTCATTCAGAGTGATTGACGACCCTGACTCCTCTGAAATGCAAAGTGGCTTAGTGGCAGATGATATGGCAGAATCTTTTGATGTTGACTCCGAGGAATCAGAAGCATTTCTTAACAGGAATCATGACAAGATTCACGAATTAAGGTATTCTTATTTTTCTTTTTGTTTGTCTATTCGGCATTTATTAAGAATCCAATATTGTTTGTCCAAATTGAAGTCTTTCTCTTTGTGGTGTTTTTATAATATTAGGTCTGGGCAAGGGTTTTTGGATGATGCCTCTAAATATTACAATCAAGCAAAAGAAGGTAAGACAGTTCAGGTTTTATGCTGAAGAATGTGTTGATACTTGTGCATAGTAAATAATTAAACATGTAAAAATCTCTTGTACAGAAGCTCTTGCTTTCAAAAGGGAGCCATCCAACACTTTAAGCTTTGGCCCAGGGTATGAAGTTGCACGGTTGTGGGCCAAAGAAAGGGAAAACAAATCTGCATCTACCTCAATGCTTGATAAACTGAGTATCTTTCACCTTCCTGTTGGTGTCAGACCATCAGGGGAGTCAAGGGATTATGTTAACAATGTTGAAAAGGAAGTTGATGATCGCATCAAAACACGGGAACTTATCAATTCAAGTATGTCAGCAGTGAAAGGGTTCTATAGTGTGGCATCGACACTTTTAAAGGGGAAATCGGCTGAGGCTCACAAGAAGCAAGGTGTTCTTTCGGTCCGTGCATCATCCATGTTGGTAGGTATTCTTTTCGAAAATTATGATAGTAAATCACTATATATTTGGGTATAAATTTGTTTCCAATCACTAATGGTTTGTTCACTTCACCACATGATATAAGTCAGGATGGAATTATAATTCAATAGGAACGGAATAGACATGTAATAGTTGTTACATGCCTATCACATTGTTTAGTTGGAATAAAATTGAGTAATGGATTAGATAGGAACAAAAATAAATTGTCCATCATACCCCAAAAAACCCCAGTTCTAATTTCAATGCACGACTTCACAGACTTAATGACAACAGATAACCCATCTGCAACACAACAGCCTTTTCCAAACCACACGAAGAAGTTTGCTAGACCCTTCCATGACAATAATGGCTTACACCAGATCCATTCCCAACCAGACAGCCTTCATAACCCACATGACAGCCTTTGCCGGAGAAGATTCTATGCTCTAAATTCTGTGCACAAACAGGGTTCATGGCAAATGAAGTCTGAGAATGGATACTGGTTGACTGAGCAACACATCTCACTAGAAATTAAAGTCTATACTTTGTTGACTTCAACACTGCCTTCTTCTCTTTCCTTCTCTTTCCTCTCTCTGCCTTTCCACCTATTTTATCAAAAAGTTCAAAACCCTGTTTTATCTAAAAGTTCAAAACTTTTATAATGAGAGGATGAAGGGTCATTGTAGTGGGTTTTTTCTTTTTTATCTCGTGTTATGGAAGATATGATGATGGGAATATGGTGCGTGGAGTATTGTTGAAGCATATGGGCTTTTTTGTGTCTTTTTGTGATAGGAGGATGTGTTTGTATGTAGTTGCTTCATGTAGATGCATTCTGAGAATGGATGAAGGTTCATTAGGGATGGGTGTTACTGCCAGTGTAGATGGTCAAAACTGTGAAGTTTTTGGCACAAGGGTATTTGTGTGGTTGAAGATGAATAAACCATTGAATGGGGCTCATGAATTGCGCATTTTTTTTTTTGAATAAGACTCTGTATTTCATTAATGACTAAAATAATTACAAGAGAGGCAAGAAAATACAAGAAAACAAAAACTACCCTATAGGATTCACAGGGGAACTAAGACCTCGAACAAAACACCGAAATGCATCAAAAGGGTGCAGAGATCAAAGTCTTGGTGTTTACATTACAAAAGAACCATCTAGGGTACAAAGATGAGAGAATAACTCGGAATACATGTAAAGAGCTACGTGAGCTGATTGCAAGTCTCTTTCTCATTCCTCTTTTTCCATACAAAATGGAAAACTACACTTGCAGTGATTTTCTAAGGAGGAGGAAACTTGTAATAATTAATATAATTAATTTTATATCATTATTTATATTTACTTTGATTGTAATAAGAAATAATGAAAATTACAAAAGTTAAAGAAAAAAGCAAGTTACTCGGATGTTATTGCCAGATAACATTGTGAAAAGATCTTTTAATGTTATTATGGATGTAGATGTAAGACATTCTCAGAAGTCTTTTAGGGAGAAGGAATGCGTTTAATTTCTCTAAGTTGGTCTATCTTCAGAACCATGTCCAAGTGCAGGAGGAAACTCAGTCCATGAAAATGAAGTTATTAAGTCCGGTTATTTTGAAAGAAAAAACTTATAGATCTTACATGCTACTAAATAAGAAACCTGCTTTTTGTAACCAAAGGTCTTTCCTGTCCATTCAGTCTTCTTTAGTATTATGGTTCCTTTCCACTATGAAAAGAGTATGAAGGCAACTAATCAGAAAGTCAGGTTTTTGGGATAATGGAGATGAAAGACAGTTTCATCATCATACTTGACTGACCAAGTTGAGGATGATAGAGATTAAAGGAGATGAAAGGTTATTTCTCCTGCAATTTTTGGGGATGAGGATGATGTAGATGAATGCAATTTTACGGTTTCAATCCTGCTTTCTTTTTAATAAACTTTTGTAGTTCTTTTGTTGTTTTTAATGTATAATTAAATTTAATACATTTAATGATATGAGCCTATTGAAAGCTGATTCGTGTCAACTTTTGATGGATATTTCCATAGAGTTAATGGGGAGACTAACAAAAAAGTTTTAAAACATTGATGACTCTAGTATGAAAAATACAAAATGAAATACCCAGATGGAAAAGTATTCAAACGTTGAGGACTAAATTTGTACTATCTCTTGGAGATTATAATTCTTGATTTGGGGTTAATTTAAATGATGATACCTAAACTTTTTGACCTATAATAGAATTGTACTAAAAAAATTTCTATCCACAAAGATATCTAAACTATTTAAAGTTTGCACCCACTGTACCTATGGCCGGAATCCGGCCATTCATCTGATGAAAAGCTGACGTGGACATCTTCTCTCTCCTAAAGCACATTTTCTTTCTTCTATTTGGCATATGTATCTTCTCTCTTTTTTATCGACTTTCCTCTCTCTCTCTCTCTCTCTGTGATGCTGCTTCTTCTTCTTCTTTGTCCCCTCTTTCTCTGTCTTTCTAGTGCTGCTGCTTTTTCTTCGTCCTCTCTCTCTCTTCCTAGTATTTGACCAAATCTACATTTAATTTAACAATAAAGTTAATAAAAGAACCCCAAGCATTGCTTCATCTTAGCATTGACTTCTTCGTCAAACTTTTCACGATTTTCAACCAATTTAATCTTTCTTTTTTTTTTTCCAAAAAAAAAAAAAAGGATTGGCAGTCACATACCACAATTTTAAAAGCCATTGTATTTGTGTTTCTTCTTCCCCTTAATTTTCCTTTTTTATTTTTTCATTGCATAAAATTTCTTTTTATATGGTCCAAATTATTTGTTATCTTAGACAAATTTAGGGTTTCCATTATTCCCATGAAATAAAAGTGGTGTCTTGAAAATCAGGACTGTTTTTTCTTGTTCTTGAGTAAGCTTGGGAATTGGGGTTCTTTTATTAGTCAAAATCTCTTTTAATAATTCTATTGTTTTGCTTGAAGGTGAAAAAAAAAAAAAAGGAAGGAAAAACAATTTAAACCTAAACTTGTTTTTGATTTTATATGCATTTATGGAGGATAGTGTTAATAAAGCTAATGGGTTTAAGAAGTAAGTCGGAGAGATCTGGGTGAAGAGGATGATGATCTTACTGGGGAAGAGGATAATGAGAAATCATTGTTGCTGCTGCCCAGGGATGATGATGATATCTTAGGGAGTTTGGAGAAGTTGAGGAAAGTTCAATGGAATGATAGTATTGGAAATAATCTTGCTGAGGTGTTTGAGTTTCAACCAAGCTGATACCAATTTGAGCTACTCTGCTCCACAGAGAGAGGAGAGAGAGAGAGATCAATGAGAAAAAAAAAAGTAGAGGGAAGATACATACCATGCCAACTAGGAGAGAGATGTCCATGTTAGCTTCTTGCTTGAGAAATGGCTAAATTCTGGCCATAATTACAGTAGGTGCAAACTTTAAATAGTTTTGAGTATTTTTGTGGGTAGAATTATTTTTAGGCATAATTTTTTATGAAACAAAAGTTTAGGTACTATCAGTGAAATTATCCTCTTGATTTATAACCGAATAAATGGTTGCTCAAATTAAATTTGGGTTTAAGGCATTGATTTTATTTTGGTGAATCAGTGATGAAATGTATCCTTGTATTCTTAAAATTAGGGACAACTGCATTAATTATTTGTACTTTCCATGGGAGCAGTGTCACAATTTATGGTAAATCTCATACAGGAAGCTGAACGAAATTCACCAAAACAGTGGAGCCCTGTTGTAGAGATGAGATATAGAGGTGGTCTTTATAGAGGGCGATGTCAGGGTGGTCTTCCAGAAGGCAAGGTGCAGTGCAATCAATTTTATTTTGTTCATTATTATTATTTCTTAAAAGAGACTTCAGCAATTGATCTTGCTGAGTGGCTTTCTCAGGGCCGTCTCATTCTTGCTGATGGAAGCATTTATGATGGCATGTGGCGCTATGGTAAGCGGTCTGGTTCAGGAACCTTTTACTTCAGCAATGGGGATGTGTTCCAAGGATCATGGAGAGATGATGTCATGCATGGCAAGGTTGGGCATAGTCCTTATGAATTAACTTATTTTTGTTTGCCTTCACAGAAATTGGGGTCTAGTCCCTAGAGTCCTGAAAGAAATTATTTTTATGCCCATTATTTTTGATGTCTTTATAGCGGACATGGTTGATGAGTTTTGATATGTATACACAACTAGACCATACACCCTTCTCGGGTCTAATACATGTGTACCATCGCTATAAAAAAAATTACCAATATACAAATTAGACAAAAATTATTGCCAAAATCCAATACGAAAAGCGCGTTTATAAAATGAGATATTGTTTTTTGTATAGATATTGTAGGTATTAGCTGTGATTTAAAGTTTCACAACTGTTGCTTTACATGTAAATATAACGCGAGTACATTTGTATCAACTTTATTTTCAATCTATAGCCCTCTCTCTCTCTTCTCTTCTCTCTGTCTTGTCCTGTCCCATCTCTCTCTCTACCCGCTGCAGCACCCTGCCATGCGTCCCTTATCTCTCTCTCTCTCTCTCTCTCTCGTTTTAATATAATATGCTTTTCACACTGTGTCCTCTTTCTCTTGCTGTTTTTTATCATATCAATATCACGACAAACAAAAAGCGAGATTTAACTTATAATATTTTTAATATTTATATCACGATTTATAAATGCGATTTACGTTATAGTAAATATATTTTTCATATCCTGTATATAAGTTGCGATTTTAAGACTGTATATTGGTAATTATTTTAAATTTGACCTTATTTGAGTAATTATTTTTAATAATGACCACAAACAGAAAATTATTTCCACCCTTCTCTATAGACTGCATACAACACATGTATCCTCATTTTTATGTCATGAATTTGATTTTGTTAGCCAATGAACGGTTCTTTACAGGGTTCCACCCTTTTCAGTTTCTTTATTATCTTAGTATCTTGGGTGGAGCATTAATCCTCTGGTTAATCCAGTGTTCAACCTTAGACCTGGTACTGGAGGCTACATGGCTCTAATACAGCTGAGGCAACATGAGTATTGGAGTGTGAAATGTTTAGAAGTCATTATAGCACCAAAGTTTTGGTACATCCTACAGAAAGTTTCATTTTGGCAGACTTATTAAGGCGCTGGTAGTAATGTCACAGATTGTACAAGATACTTGATTCAAGTCTGTGATGTATATTGCAAGTTAGATAATATGCTAGAAGTAGCTGATCCAGTTATGACAGTCCCTCTATTGGAGGAAAAAAACCTTTTGTTTCACTACTTCAGCGGCCATATCTTCTATCCCAAAGATATGTGATGACATTGTTTTTCTGGGTTATTGGCATTTGAACAGATTATTCTGTTTCATCAATTTTGTGAATACTTGTTTTTCTTCAGAAATAGAAGAAGGATCTTCTTGTATGACCACTCATGTTATTTCTTGTGACCCATAATTTCTGCTATTAGAGGGGATAAAAGAAATAGATGATGGCTCTTAGTTTCGCTTCCTTTTCTAGTATTATGTTTATTGTTCCAATCAACTTGTGACTACTGTGCTTGCTTCATGCATTTATTTCAGTTTGACTGCTTGCTTCATTGTATCTTTATTCTCCCTAAAACGCCTTGTTTGATTAATGCTGCTGAGAATTTTATGAAATTTAGGGTTGGTTTTATTTCCACACTGGCGATCGTTGGTTTGCAAGCTTTTGGAAGGGAAAAGCCAATGGTGAAGGCCGCTTCTATGCAAAGTCCGGAGACATCTTCTTTGGTCCTTTTGAAGATGGATGGAGACATGGTCATTTCCTATGTATCAAAGTTGATGGAGAAAGGTATGCTTAGGACAAGAGCTTGCACTTGCCACCATTTGCTTGTCTGGTCAGGGAAGTTACAAACTTAATCGTCTTTATTCTAATTGCAAATGCAATAAATCAATTCAGTTTTGATCTGCATGGGGTACGAGAGTTTTGCTGTCTTGAGGGATATGATTGCAATCCGATGGGTTTGGATGTGTTTCATAAAACTTGAACTTATCCACATACCTTTGCTAAGTGTCGCAAGACATGTTCCAGATCCTGGGATTTTTTTGCTTGTATGAAACCTACCTGGAAGCCTTAAAGAATGTCTGAAACCTGCCTGAATTTGCCAGAGAAGCTAATGCAGTTTTATTGAAACACTTAAAATAAATATTTCTTATGAGAAAGGGAAAAAAAAAAAAAAAGGAAACTTAAAAACTAATTGACTCTAATGACAAAATGAAGCAGATTAACATGAAATCTTGCAAACCATCTCCCCTTTTTTTTTCAAAACAATTTTAAATAAATCCGGCAAAATCCAACATTCATCATAAAATACAACTTCCATTAACAAAATTTAACAATCATCAATCTTTCCTCCTCACAATCATATTCCCTTATCTCAATATCATCTATCTTCCCTTGTATTTTACAATCCAATCCAAGCATTTTTAATAGACGAAACATCCAACCATTTGCATCCATGCTTATTTCAATATCATCGCTATTCCCTGCATTGCAGAAAAGATAGGTTAGAGTAAATAACTAAAAGTTGTTTGAATATTTATTGTAAAGAACTGGAAAATAAATAAATTTAAAGACAGAGATTAGTGAAAGTAAACAAATCATCAAGCATTCATAGATTAACCAACCAAAAACTCTCACCAAAGATGAAAGAATACAATGTCAAAGGAAGAGAGATAAAAAATAATCAATAGCTTGGATTAGTTGGCCAAAAACTTGAATGTAGATTAAGATGCTAAGATTTTTTCTGGGTGTTTCTTTGCCGTGAATTTGATATAATTTGGTTAATATCTGGTTTGGTTTGAATCTGATTATGCGTTCAAGTAAATTATACATGTAAGACTCCGAAAAGATTAGAAAATATTTGTTATAGAAAACGAGATTCGAGAATATTGAGAATTTCATCAACTGGATGTTGTCCCAATCGTGCTAAGCATCTTATCTGACTGTGAGATGATTTGCCAAATACTTTGGATTTGAGGATTCTGTGATATATGAGTTACTATTATTCAGAAGAATTACGTATTATCTTTCTGGCAGTTGTATGAACATCTGATTGGCTGTCTCTTTTCTTTCTTCTTGATGAAATAGGTACGTTGAAATATGGGATCAAGGGGTGCTTACAAGTCGCAAGCAAATAGAATCAAATTTGTGAGGCTGTATGTGAATAGACTGCTGTTATACTCCTACTGCATCATTTTTCCTCCATTTATGTATACCTTGCAATGAGTGCTTAATGACCGATTCAAATGGCTAGAAACAAGTTAAAAGTTCTACAGTCAGAGTTTTGCTGTGTGCAAGTTTGGTGCTCAAGCGTCTACCTCAAGATGATTTATCTACTTCTCCCAGAAGTTGCTGAGTTACGATATCTAGCATGCTTATCGCCTGATAAACCTAATTTGTTTGATTATTATAGTAAAAAATGTCAAGCTTCAACATGTACATACTTAGGATTTATGATATACATCTTGTACAAATACTGGACTTGTCTTCTTTTGTCAAGAATTTTTAGCAAAAGCCAAGTGTAAAATTTGTTTATTTTTTGTTCTGCGATGTCAGTTGCTGACTCACCATTTCAATAAGAGATAATATAAAAAATTGTATGTGAATTTTGCAAAATATTCAATAAGATACCTGAAGTTTAATACTGGAAACAAGTTTTCAAGTACTTTCATGATCCAAATGGTGTAAAACTAAACTTCAGGTACTTGGTTGAACTTTTTACGAAAGTTTAAGTATCATTTTTGACATTAGTCCTTTCAGTAACTGGCAGCAGACCCACTAGTCTTTTGCTGTGTCGCTCATCAGTAAGGGACCAGCATAGTTTGTCTTGTTATCTGCTACGTCGTGCTCTCGGAAGGCTCTTTAGATTGATATGATACAGCTCGTAGCTGCTGTAGAATCACAACTTGATAGATCCATAGGCTGTGCAACATCATGAATATCTGTGCTGCTGCCACCATCTAATCTGACTAGACTTGGGAGGATGTTGGTTCGTTTATAATCTTCTCGTTGGGCATACTATTTGCCTGGTTCCATACGCTCATATAGTCTTTCCTGATAGTTGAATAGTATGCCATGGGTGTTCTCAATACTGCACTTGTTACACTTATCTCATGCTCTTTGCGACGTGACATATCATAATTACATGTATGTACTTAACCAATCCATCCAATGCTCGTGATTTCAAGCTCGTGCTACTACGCTTGCTACCTTAGCTTTATTAAAACATAAAATCACATGTATATCGTTAATACTGGTCACTAACTTATGCTTGGTTGCACCTTGCCATGCCCCTACCTCTTGATCTTGGCTTTTCGGCTACTTTAGGAGGCAAGAGGTCATGACAGTTGTTGATGATTAAGATTTTTCTGTGATACTCTTAATGTGATTAGTAAGTATATATTTTGCTTTACCTATAACAATGTATAGCAGGTCATTGGGTAGATTAGTTGAGAGAGAGTTAACATAAGTTAAAGACTGAACTAATTTGATGTACGAATATTTCCTAGATATTTTTTGACGTAATCATATATATATGTGTGTGTGTGTGTGTGTGCATATATATGCATATACCTTTTGTAAATGAAAACATAGGAGAAGATGAATGAAATATATAAGCAGGTCATTTACGTTCTGCCTTACCTTTTAAGTTCTCTTATGTTTTACGTCCTCCCTATGTTCTGTCTATGTTTTGCTGATGTTTTATGAAGTTTTATATCCAAAGTGAACAAATGGTATCAGAGCCTTAATTCGTAAAGTGTTGTGAATTTATGAGTAAATATTTATATGTATGTTTGTGAGGAGAGAACTCAAAACACCAAAGAAAAAGGGAAGATGGCTTTTGGCAGTTTACTAAGGATGAGTTCTGTTCTTAGGTGAGAATTTGGGCAATGAAATTGAAGGTGTACTTGAGGGCTCAAAGCTTATGGGATGTGGTGGAGAATGATATAAGTCCACAAGCTTTGATATAACTTATCGAGTCTTGCACAAATGATTACAAATGGATACTCATTGTCATTCTAGGATGAGAGTTGTTCCATTTGTGATGCTTGTGATTGCTTGATTGTCAAAATACCTATGGTTGATATAACCTTTCCTTTGAATTAGCAAAGTCATGTATAAGGTTACTTGAGTAATGAAGGATGTATCTTATCTTTGCATAAAAGATAAGGGCAATTCAATTCTATAGCCTAGAAAATATGCAAATGAAGGGTTTAACAAGAGATTCACCTAAAAATTTTGTCATGGAAGATGTATGTGGTTCTTTTCGACTTGGTAAAATGCATAGGTTGTCATTTTTAACCAATACAACATGGAGGACGAAAGAAAAATTAGAATTGGTCCATACTATTGTATGTTAACCTATGAGTACAAATTTGAGTAACAAGAAGTATTTGTACTCTTTATTGATGATTATACAAGGATGACGTGTTTCATAGGTGTTAAAGTAGAGGTACTTTATGTGTTTAAGAAGTTCAAAGCGATTACAAAAATACAAAGTAGATGTACTCTGCAGTATTTAAGGTTTGACAATGGGAAAGAATATACCTTAAATGAATTTGACAAATTTTGTGCCGATATGGAGATTGGATAATAGTTAACCATGAGTTATTCACCATAGCAAAATATAGAATGGTGGTAGAAATGGCAAGGAGTATGATGATATATGAGAAATTATCCACTTATATTATGAGTAGAAGCTTTTTTTACATCTATTTATTTGTTAAATGGGTTGTCAACTAAATCAGCTAAAGGAAAAAATCTATAAAAACATGAAGTGAGATCAGCCTAACTGCTAAGCACTTGAAGACCTTTAGTTGAATATGTTATGTTCATGTTTTGGTAGTAAAAAGGTCTAAATTAGATCAAGAGACATAATAAGAGATCTGTTTGGGCAATGCTGTGGTGGTTTAATTTAAAAAGAAGTAAGCCCCTGGTTAACATAGACGTGGTAGTTGATGAATATGCCCATTGGAATTGGGAAAAAGGATGTGTTGAGCAAGATGAGATGGGGTAGTAGTCATCCAAACTTCTAAGTTTGAAACTAATAATGTTCCTTCAAAACATGATGATGATAATATACCTCTTGATTCTCTTATTCTCAAGACAAAGTCATTGTTTTGAGATATATGAGAAATGTAATTATGCATCTTTGGAGTTCAGTTGCTTTGAAGAAGCTATGGTTTATGATGATTGGAGAAAGGCAATAAAGGAGGAAATAATGATGATTAAGAAGCATGGAAGATGAGAACAAGTGGATAAATTAAGAGACAAGAATGTTATTGGTATTAAGTGGTTTTTTAGGACTAAAGTGAATCCAAATGGCATAATAAACAAGAATAAGACCAGACTAGTTGTTAAAGGATATTCTCAACGAGTTGATCAGATTATGGTGATAGATTTGCACTTATGGTTAGGTATTAAGTGGTTTTTTAGGAGTAAAGTGAATCCAAATGGCATAATAAACAAGAATAAGACTAGACTAGTTGTTAAAGGATAATCTCAACGAGTTGAGCGGATTATGGTGATAGATTCGCACTTATGGCTAGAGATAAAACTATAAGATTGCTGCTAGTCTTAGCAACTCAAATGAGATTGAATGTGTTTTGTCTTGATGTCAAGTCAATCTTCCTCAATGATGAGCTTAAGAATAAGTTGTTCATTGAACAACCAGATGACTTAAGGTTTCTAATGTTAAAGACAAGGTGTACAAGTTACGTAAGGCTTTATATGGGCTCAAGCAACCTGATATGTTTAAGCAGTAAAAGGTAGCAAAATATTGATACTTTTCATTTATGTAAATGACACATTGATTATAGGCAATGATGATGTGATGATCAAAGAATCCAGAGGAGAAATGGAAATAACATTTGAGATGTTTCATCTAGAACATATTACTTACTTTCTAGGAATGGAAATAAGTCAACAATATGCTAGAATTTTCGTTTTTCAAAAATAAAAAAATGCCTTGGATATTTTCAAAAGTTAGATTATGTTGATGCTGGTTTGTATAAAAGTTTAGTAAGCGGTTTGTTATACTTGACTACATTTAGACCTAAAAGTTCGGAGGAAAAAATATTTTTCTATATCATTTCCATGAAATTACAGGTGTATATATAAAAGATGATACATAAATCAAGTCTCATGAAAAAGGAAAAAACTTAAATAGGGGGATTGACCATATCTACAGAAAAGGAAAGAAAGAAAAAAACTTAAATAAGGGGATTGACCATATCTAAAAGAAAAAAAAAAAGATCCTATCAAAACTAAAAAAGAAATATGTTACAATAATTTTAATAAAATAATTTTGGATTTTTAACACTCCCCCTCAAGCTGGTGCATATATGTTGATCATGCCCAGCTTGCTATTCAAGTCTTCAAACGTTGACTAAGGAAGACTTTTGGTTAAAATATCAGCCACTTGCTATTTTGTAGGTAAGTAAGTCATGCAAACACTTCCATTATCTATCTTCTCCTTGATAGAGTGACGATCAACCTCCATATGTTTTGTTCGGTCGTGGTGGATAGGATTATGTGCTATATTCACTGATGCTTTATTGTCACAGTCTATCTTCATAGGAGTCTTACTAGGTATTTGTATGGATGCAACCGGGTTAGGTTTCGGGTGGGTCATATGAACCTAAACCCGAATCTGCTATACTATAGGACATACCAAACTTGACCCTATAACCCTGTAGGGTTTTCCTTCTATATCTAAACACGCCCTACAAGGTTTACTCTAAAACCCGCCACTCGTTCGGTTACCCGCTTGACTATCAACACGATTACTCGCCTGACCATCCACCCAATTATCAACCCGAAGCTGCCTTGCTTATTGTTTTATTTTCAATAGATTCAACAGGCTTAAGCCAATATAATAATATTCTAATAATATAGTAATTTATCTTCTCTTTACCAACCTGTTTTTAAATTTAGCCTGTTATTATGTTTATATTCAGTAAATGTATTTACATTACACATTTTTTTTTTTACTCAGGCTAACGGGTCGGGTGGGTATCCATCGAGTTGTAGTAGTATCCAAACTCGACCCTAATATCCTATAGGGTTTTTTACCTATGTCCAAACCTGACCTTATTATCCTATCGGGTTGAACCTTATAGGGTTTTTATCGGGTTGGACGGGTCAAAAACTCGTTAATGGCCGACCCGATTGCATCACTAGGCATTCGTAGTTCATTCATCAAACTGTTCAACCAGATTCCTTCATACAAGCCATAAGCAACTGCACAGAATTATGCTTTTACACTACTTCGAGTTACCACAGACTGTTTCTTGCTTCTCCATGTTACTAGATTCCCCCACATATAAATACAATATCCACTAGTTAATCATCTATCATTGACTGAACCAGCCCAATCCACATCTATAAATACTTCAAGAAGTTTGTTGTTTTGTTTCTTGAAGTACAATTCTTTACCTGGGGTCCCCTTCAAGTATCCTAAGACTTTGTATACTGCCTCTAAATGTCTCTTCTTAGGAGTATGCATAAATTGACTTATAATATTGACAACAATTGTAATATCTGGTCATGTATGAGAAAGGTACATTAGTTTACCAACTAACCTTTAGTATCTCTCGTTATCAACCTCATGACCATTGCCCAAAGTTCTCAACTTCTGATTAAGTTCCATAGGTTTTTCTATTGTTCAGCATCCCATCATACTCGTTTCTTCCATTAAGTTTAGTATATACTTCCTTTGTGAAATGAAAATACTAGTGTTGTTCCTTGTTATCTCCATACCTAGGAAGTATTTGAGATTTTCTAGATCTTTTAACTCAAATTATGAGTTGAAAAAGTCTTTAATTTATTGTTTCCTCTTGATCATTCCTTGTTATTATGATATCGTCAACATATACAATAAGAATTGTGATCTTACCAATATCCAAATGTTTGGAAAAAAAATAGTGTGTTCAGCTTGTCCTTGACTATACCCCTTGGTGGTTACATCCTTTGTAAATCGATTGAACCATGCCTTGAGATTGCTTTAGTCCATAAAGGGTCTTCCTTAATCTACAAACCTTCCCTTTCTAACCTTCAAACCTAGGAGGAAAGTCCATATAGACTTCTTCACTTAGATCACCATTTAGGAATGCATTCTTTACATTTAATTGTATTAGGGGCCAATCTAAATTCATTGCAAGGGAGATCAAAACTCTTATAGTTTTGACTTTTGCAATAAGGGTAAACGTTTCTTGATAATCTATGCCGTATGTTTGAGTATAGCCTTTAGCAACTAGTCTTGCCTTATGTCTATTGATGCTACCATTTGCATTATACTCAGTATTAAAAATCCATTTGCACCAAATTGTGTTTTTCCTTTGAGTTCCTAAGTTTTATTATCTTCAAGAGCCTTCATTTCTTCGAAGACTGCATGTTTCTATTTTGGCATCCTATGAGCTTCTTGTATGTCTTTGGAGGCTTTGTTTGATATATATTGATAACAAAGGCTTGATATGAAGGAGATAATCTTTCATATGACACAAACATGGAAATAGGATGCTAAGTACATGATCTAGTTCCTTTGCAAAGGGCAATTGGAAGGTCTTCCTCTTTAGAAGAATCTGGGATGGTTATTGGCAAATCAGTCTTGGAACTGGAACAGTTGTCAGTTTTAGATTCTTGGCAACCTTTTTCTACCATGGGAGCATTTTGCCTTCTTGAATAAACAAGCAGTTTCAGGATGTGTATGATCAGCCTTGTGAGCTTATCAACAGGAATGTCAAAAATAGCAATAGGGAAGGGATGTACGTTGACTGGAATAGTGGGAACAACATTAATACTGGATGAATCTGGTTCTTGCTTATGTTCAAAAAGATCATTTAAAGACTCATCTTCACCTTGATTCTCCCCCTGAAAATGATTTTAGGTAAAATAAGACTTAGATTCAAAAAAGGTGACATCTTTAGATACAAGGAATCATCTAAGAGTAAGAGAAAATATTTGTAGCCTTTTTAAGTAGGTAAGTAACCAACAAAGATGCATTTATGTGCATTGGGATCAAGTTTAGATTGGCCTTAATGATAAGAGTGAACAAAAGCTTTGCACCCTAAGAGTTTCAAAGGAATGGATGTGATAGGGAGCATAAGAAAAGCAACTTTTAAGACAGATAGAGGAGTTTGAAAGTTTAGGACCTTTGAAGGTATTCGATTGATCAGAAAACAAGCAGTCAATACTGCTTCACCTTAGAAATACTTAAGGACACTCATGGTAAACATAAGGGCTTGAGCCAGCTCCAATAGATGTCAGTTTTTCCTTTCTGAGACCCCATTTTGTTGAGGGGTGTCTGGACATGAACTTCAGTGAATTATACCATGATTGGCTAGGTATTTTTCTAAGGTAGAATTGAAATATTCTTGGCCATTATAAGTTCTAAAGTGTGAATGGTGGCTTGGAATTGATTTTTAACCATAGAATGAAAATTTTGGAAGGTCTGTGATGCTTCTGATTTGTCTTTTAGGAGATATACCCAATACATTCTAGTGTGATCATCTATAAGGGTAATGAACCACCATGATCCCATTATATATTTTACAAGGAAAGCTCCCCAAATATCACTATGTATTAATGAAAAAGGTATAGATTCTACATATGGTTTAGGAGCATATGGAATTCAAGTGTGTTTTGACAATTAACATATCTTACATTTGAAGGCACTCACAATTTTATTGCAAAATAGACTAGGAAACAAGCGTTTCAAATACAAGAAATTTGGATGTCCTAATCTATGATGCCACATCATAATTGCATCCTTATTTGAAATTGAAGGAGCAGTGCTATGACATGCTTGTTTATTCTTGATTGTATAATTTTCCCATACATAGAGTCCATTCTTAACCTTAGCATTGCTACTCGTCTTCCCTGACTCCCTTTCTTGAATAAGACATCTAGTGGATGAAAATTTAGTAAGGTGGTGATTATCATAAGTCAAATTACTAATAGACAACAAATTACATGATAATTTTGGAACATGTAGCACATATGTGAGGATGAGCTGGTCTGTAAGACGAATTGACCCAATACTGGCAATAAGGGAGAGAGATCCATCAGCTACTTTAACTCTAAATTGATTATAGTAAGGAGTATATGAGTGAAACAGGGAAGAATTACTTGTCATATGGTCTGATGCCTTAAAAGAAAACTTATGGGGAGAAAAGGTATTGGAATCGTAAATAACACTAAGGGCATCACCTTGTATAGCTAGAGTACTGGTGGTTGTTTTGTTGAGGAGTTGATGAAGGGTCTCTAGCTATGTTTTGGTTAGTCGACCATTCAACATATCATCTATGGTTGATGGTGTTTTAGGGACTAGTGTAGTGGTGATATTGAGAGACTTACTTTCCTTCCAATTTCTATTATTCCATCTTGGAGGATAGCCCTGAAGTTAGAAACAATTATCTTGGGTATGCCCTGGGTTGTTGCAGTGATTGCACCTGAGGCAATTACCAGATCTACTCTGTTTAGAGTCTCCTTTTGTTCGATTTCTAGAGTTATATTGCCCTTTTGTGAATAAGGCAGTGGTCTCAATAGGACGTTCTCCATTGTTGGTGACTGGTTTATTTTCTTTAGTATCTTCTAACATTACTTGATGTCAATTTTCCTTACCTCTCACCTTAGCAAAGGCTTCTCCAATAGAGGGCAAAGGTATCCTACACAGAATTTGTCTATGAACCTCGTCCAGGTTTTGATTTAGGCTAGCTAGAAAATCATATAGCCTTTCCTTTTCTAAATGAATTCTAAATTTCATATGATCCTTTATCTCTCCCTAGTCGACTTCATAAAACATGTCTAGTTCTTGCCATAGAATTTTCAAAGAATTATAATAACTAGTCACATTAAGGGAGTCTTGACAGATATCCTTGAGTTTTAACTTAATCTCAACACTTGTGAGGCATTTTCTAAATCTAACTAGTTTTCTTTGACAACATCCCATATTATTGGCCGTTTTGAATAACATGTAGGTTCGACTAATGTTTGCTTCCATGGAATTGATCAACCACACCATCATAATGGATTTGTTCAACTCCCATGTAGCAAATGCTGGATCGGTTGGATCGAGCCTTTGAATATCACCAATGATATATCCTAATTTACCTCGGCCTCGAATGACCATGAGAACCAATTGGAACCATTGCAAGAAATTCTTGCCATCAAGTTTATGATATGTAATCACAAGAGGGGAATAATCATTATAATTTGTAAGAAGAGAGGGATTTTGAGGGATAGAAATTTGTAAATTAGCTTTTGACGTAGTGATTTTTGCCATAAGAAATTAGCTTTGATACCATAAAAGTTTGGAGGAAAAAATATTTTTCTATATCATTTCCATGAAATTACAACTACATATATAGAAGATGATACAAAAGTCAAGTCCCACAAAAAAAGGAAAAACTTAAATAGGGGAATTGACCATATCTACAAAAAAGGAAAGAAAAAAAAAAAAAAAAAAACTTAAAGAGGGGGATTGATCATATCTACAAAAAAAAAAAAAGTCCTATTAAAATTAGAAAAGAAATATATTACAATAATTTCAATAAAATAATGCTAGATTTCTAACAAGACCATAGTTGATGTTTGCTATTAGTGTTTTTTCTAGATATATGTAATCTCTAGGTCAAGTTCATATATTAGCAGCAAAATGTATAGTAAGATATGTTAAAGACACTCATGATTATGGCATTTGGTTTAGTCAGTGTGAAGATGATTGGGTATGCAAACAGTGATCATGTAGGATTTCCTGATGATCTGAACAGCATTATGAACTAGGTGCACTCTCTTAGTTCAAGTGTTTTTTCATTGATGTCATGGATGCAAGAAGTGGTAGCAAAATCAAAACTAGAAGTATAATATATTGTTGTTCGTACTAGATGAAATCAAGCCATTTAGCTTAGAGTTGTATTAATAGATTTGCCTATGTTACAGTCTTGTACAATAATCATTTATATTGATAATCAATATGCTATTTCTATGGCAAAAAATATTGTTCATCAAGGGAGAACCAAGCACATCAATGTCACGCTTAATGCTATAAGACAAGTTGAAAGAGAAGGTGAATTTTAACTTGTATATTGTGGAGTAGAGGATCAAATTGCTAATATATTAACTAATCCTTTTCTAGCCAAATTTTTTTTTTAGAAAAAAAGCATTTATCCAAACAAAGATTTGAAGTCCTAAAGGCTTCACTAGGAGTTTTGAAACAATCTTAAGAAGTGTCAATCATTAAGATTTTTTAGTAATACTCTAATTGTGATTAGTAAAGTAAATGTATTTTGCTTTACTGATAACAATTTATGGCTAACCAAACCATTTGGTACATGTTTGATATATTAGTTGAAGACTTCATTGATTTAGTAAGGTAAATGTATTTTGACATGCCTTTTTGTAAATGGAATTATGGAAACCAAAGATAATATGAACGAAATATATCAGCATAAGGCCATTTACCCTATGTTTTTTTTTCTTTTTTTGCCTATGTTTCATGAAGTTTTACATGTTCAAAATAAACAACAGTATTGATGAACAACATAGACTGTTGTTGATATCCAATTGCAATCAACTGATCCTCAATATATAGAGATATATATAACTTCATTAACAATTAAAAAGTGTAGAACCTTACTAAGACATACAATTTACTATACTATTGCATTTAAAATTAAGTGCAAAGCTGCATGTCTGTCTAGCAATACTAGATACATGTCCAGCTTTTATGTAAGATCTTCTTGATGGATCATTGTCTATGTCCCCCTAGTGCAATGGCTTCCTTCCTTACTTTTGCTCTATGTTGGAGGTTAGAATTAACCTCTTTGCTCTAGGAGTTGACTTGAGTATATCTTAAGTACATGAACATAGCATGGTGAAGCATAGCTATGCATATATTATCACTTTGCCACCATGTTATACTTTTAATAAAAGGATTGCATGCAACATGCATACATAGAGATGCAAGACATTGACATTGTTCTCTTAGGCTTGCTCATCATGCCTTTCATTTATACATCTTATAATTGTTACATACTAGAATCATGTCAAGCTTTAATTATGCATTCATATTAAGTTTATACTTGTATGCCTTTTGTCCCTACAAACTATTAGCAGGATGGAGTCAGCTTCGAATGCACAATCGGTAATTTGCTAAGTATAGCAAATTGAGGAAGAAGGAAGAATTCATTTTTTGTTGTTCTCTTCTATCATCATAATTATCATCTTACACAATATCGAGTGTTTATGAAAGGATACCCTACTTTAAAATTTAGTAGAATTATGCCATATTTTCCCACAATACATATAATACTTATGTCAACATTTCACCAATGTGACACATTCCTGAGAAAGGCTTTAGTAGGTAATACATGTTCGTGTAAGATACACATGGTGAGTTAGTAGTAATCATTTTTGGGCAAATATCATATTTAATTTGGTTGAACTTTGAAATGGTTAATTTAATACCCAATTAATTTTTTTGTGACTTTTTTTATGACTTTCTTACTATAATTTTGTTGTAACTATTTTTACGACTTTCTTACGATAATTTTGTTGTATGCTGATGTGAAAGAGATAATATATATTTGATCTTTTACTACTTCACCTAACACTGTCTAATACTAATAGATTGTCTCTTCCATATTAGACAATAGAGTAAATGGTGTTAGTGAGTTAATAAAAATAGCTAATAAAAGATTGATTGTGTATTATATTAACTATTTTAAAGTTTAGGTGAAATTGAATTTTTGTACAAAATTCAAGTATCAAATTTGACATTTTCCTATCATTTTTTAAAAGCTATCCACTATCTCTTCTATATATTAAAGTATGTAATTAGTAGTTACCCACTTCGTGCATGTATAGATGGTATTTATTAGAGCATTCTCATTAGGGGTACTTGACATGGGCTCTTATGTTAATGACCTTACTTTTTGAGGTTCTTCACGTCTTTTAATTGTCGTTTTAAAATTATACGAGACTAAAAATCTAAAAAGATGCGAATGACCAAATGTAAAAAACCTTAAGAGTAATATAGTGATTTTCTTTCAAAAAATAGGTCATTCAAATGTTTATGTAGCACTTTGAAGAACTTGAATGCTCTTACCTATTCAATAATTTTCCCACATGACCTAATAATTAGTTACGCCTTTCAAATTCTACACTATAATCTACATAATGCAAATATGAAACTTTGTTGAAATCATATGCTATGGGCTGTCCTCTACTCCTATTACATAATTTTCTGATCACACTGACCGGTCAATCAATGGCCCAGCCCATCAAGTATTTTATCACATTCTTATCAAGCAACTTCAATGCCCCTAGATAGTGGCTAAATTCCTGAGGACACAGGATAAAGTTGGCTATAGTCGATTATTTCAATCAATAGTGAACGCGAGAGAGAGAGAGAGAGAGTGGAGAGAGTATTTGATTTTGGGATTGGAGCGAGTAAAAAGTGTTTGTCTTTCTCGATGTCATGGCAAATGATTATGAATAAGTGAAAGGATGCCATGGACAGAAGTGATATTTTTTTGTGTCTTTTGGCGTGCGGAGGACGACATTCTCCTCTTTCATTATTTTACATCAAAAGTCCCACCAACATATCCCAATGATGATAGAACTCCAAAATCCATCAGTAAATGTAAAACTCTCGCCGCTTTTATGTTTTACGTGACCAGCAGCCGCGGGTCCATGTCCACTGGATACATAGTTCCCATAATTTTCAATCCATACATTTTAATTTATTTATAAAAAAGAAAAAAAATTCATCTTTATACCAAGCGAGCCAAGGGTTGATGAGAAATAATAATACTACAATTTCAATTGAAATTTCAACGAAAAAACTGAAACTAACAAAGATTTTAAATCTTTTCAATTATAATTAATTTGTGCAATGTATTTAGATCATATACTTTATATTGAATTTTTTCCTATCAATCTAAGTGGTATGCATAATTTGTTATTTTATAACCATGATGCAATGACCTTACAATTGCTTAATTCAAGTTACCTTATAGAAATAAGTTCTTAAATTTTAGAATCAAAATAGTCAAACTTGCCGCAAAGCTACCTTGGAACCAACACCCTATTGTTACTATGGGGGTAAATGGTACTCTGCCGAAGTTGTGAATTTTTCTATTACATTTTTAAAAAGATTTTAAGTTAAAAAATCACAGGAAGACACACCCTCCATGTATCTTCCTCTTATAGCATCCTATAATTACACTATGGACAAATATCACATTACTAAATAAAAGCGACAAAATAATTCGTTTATGAAGAAGGCACGTCCTCTACCTATACAAATATTATAATGAACAACAAAATTTGGTGCACACGCTTTAAATATGTAACAACAAATCCATTACAAATAGTTCACAAATACAACACTTGTTGGAATGAAACAAGAGAGTTATAATATAGAAATGTACATCTGAGACGGCGAAGCAATGAATTATGAAATATTTTAAGGTATCTTATAGATGATGGAATTAGGTTTGAGCTTGAGGTATTACTTATACTTTTTATTTGGTAGAAACTAGGATATAAATTATAATATTGTTTTATTATTATTATTAGTCGATAACTTTTATAAAATGGCATGAGAAACGCAATAACTGATACTCCGCATGCCCTGAAGTATACATTTTAGGTGAGTACAACGTATGGAAACGTCATCTCTCTTACCTTATTAATGGGAGGAAGTTAAGAAAATCATACGTGGAACGAACTCTATGTTATTCAAAACTTAGTTGGTATTTATATAATCAAGTAAGGTGTTATAAAGTAAAGGATATAATAGAGTTACCTTACCATTACCCTTTATTATCATATTTTGAGTTATATGAGAGAGGAAACCTAGTAGATTTTCTTACATTGTCATATAAACTAAAAGCCATTTTACTTTTCTCCTTTTCTTTTCATAAAATATGCAACCGTTTTATAAAGTGACATATGATTTTGTAAGTGGTAGTAGTGTTATATATAATTAGATGTACGAATCATCATTTTGCAATATATTTGTATTTTTATACTTTTACGTTATATTGCTCTTGGCACAAACCTATTTGTCCAATGTTTGTTTCCAAAGTATTAGAGTAAATATCATGTTTAATACCTGAACCTTGCATACTTTTGCAACAAATTACTTAAAATTTAAAGATATCAATTTGATGGCCGAACTTTATCTATTTTCAAAATAGGAAAATATCAAGTTTGACATCTAAATTTTGAAATGATTAATTTAATATACAATCAACTTTTCATGATTATTTTTCACTATTTCATTAACTTCATTTACTCTGTTTACTAAACGAGAAGAGACAGCGTATAAGTTCTAGATCAATCACATTAGGGAAGGAAGTAAAATTTTAATGATAAGTTGTCATTTTTAAGTTAACAAACAAAGTAAACGGTATTAGAGAGATAGTAAAAATAATCATAGAATTTTTGATTAGGTATTAAATTGATCACTTTAAAATTTAGATACTAAATTGAATTTTCGTGTAAAGTTTTAGTTACCAAATTTGACATTTATCCTTTTATAATTAATTATCTCACTCAGGTTGAATTAATTAACAATGATATGTGAATGGGTGGATGTCATGACACCTGAACTTTGACAAAATATGCAATTAGGTACTTGGACCTTGAAATTGATCAATTTAGTACTAAGGAAACTTTTTATACAAGCCAATAGTACTTCCATCAAATTCTTTCAGGTACTAAATTAATCAATTTCAAAACTTTTCAAATACCAAATCGATTAATTTCAAAGTTTAGGTACCTAAGCATATTTTATCAAAGTTTAGGTACCATTTGTGACATTATCCATCTTTGACATGATTAAACTTAATATAGATGTGATTAGGTTATGTTGTTTAGAGTGGTGAGAACATCTTTATGACTAAACCCATATTTTTTATAATTTAGAAATTCTTTAATGGTGAATTAAGAATAGATTCGTTAAGTTGGATTGTTTAATCTTGATTTTCTTAGCAAACTCATTTATTCATTGCCTTGTTACACCTTAGAAAATCGATGCATAATAATCTCACTACATATACGTACATTGATACTTAATACAAAAGTCTTATAGCTTCTTAAAAACTCCAAGGTTGTATTTAGGAATCGCCAATACTATCATAGGAATTTCCATAATTAAATAAATAGCCTATTTAAATACCATTCCAATGTCACAAGCACATAAACTCACCCTCTCTCTCTTTATATGTAAGTATGTATGTATGTATATGTATGTATGTATGTATGAATGTATCACAACTTCTAAATATCCTACAACTAAGGATGCAAATGAATCATAGGTTCAGGCTTAACTCGTCTAAATCCTTAATGGCCAAGTCGAGCCGAATCTAAACGATCTGGAATGTAGGCTCAAGAATGAGCCGTTTAATAATTTTTAAGCTTGCTTGGCTCGTTTAGCTAAATGAGCCTAACGAGTTAATCTCAAGCTTGGACCTGTTTAGTTAAATGAGCCTAAGTTCGACTCGTCGTTAACATATATAATTATATTTATAATATTAGATTAATATAAATAATTATATATAATATTATATTAATATTTATATATATTAAATGAGCTTTTAATAGGCCCGTTCACGAGCTTGGCTTGCGAGCCTTTAATGAGCCTGTTTGTGAGTAGGCTTGTCAACTTGAAGACAAACTCAAGCTTGGCTTATTTAGCTAAACGAGCTTGAGTTGGAGCTCGACCTTGGCTCGTTTAGGGCCTGAATAGCTCGACTGATTTGCAGCCTTACTTGTAACTAAATGCTACTTAAGTCAACACATGTGTTCTCTTTAATCTTATATTAATTGTAGTCACTATTAATCATACACGTCTAACTTCGAATATGTAATCGCACCTAAAAAAAAAAGATTTGCATATAGTGTGAACTAAAATGCATGAAAGGCAATACAAACCCTTAGTTATGCATAATGACTTTACAATTGAACTTATGATTTTCTAAGCTATTATACTTAATTATAATTGTTTAAATTAGTTATTTGACTTATTATTTTTTAGTGTTACTATTACAAATATTTTTAAATAAAAATTAGATAATTGAATAAAATAAGTTCATTCAACAATAATGTATTATTTGATATTTATTTGCATTTTTTTATGACCAGCTAAAAAAGAGGTTATGTTGGTGCAACCTATTGGCTAGCCTTGAGAAGTTGTTTAATTAGGCATACTCATACTAATTGATCAAATTATCAAACTTTTTAATCGATCATGAAAAGCAAATTGACCAACCTTTGTGATCTCTCTTTTGCATGCCATGACTAGACTATTTCTAGTCTTCTTTAATTGAATTCTTCTCTTCTTACTCTAGTCAAGTCTAGCTTCATAAACTCTAACATTGTTCTTGATGGTTGGTTTCCATTTTGCTGTTGATATCCCATGATTCCTACAAAACTAAAAATCACAAAGTTAAAAAAAAAAAGAAAGGAAAAGAAAAGAAAAATGGTTCAATTAATAAGGTATGACTATCTAAAGTTGCAATACCTAGCAGTGACGCTAAAAACTTGATTGTGAGTGATTGATTGCTAGGGATGTGTACCTATTATTTTGTGCAATATAGCTAATGTACCTAAGTGTTGTCCCATGAGGATCACAAGCAAAAATAATCAGTTTGATACAATTAAACGAACCTATAATTAAGAAAGTAGGATTATTTAATTTATCAAAATTAACTATTATAATTATTAATTATAACTTATACAAAATTGGAAATTAGATATATATATATATATATATAAATGTTTCCAAACATTAGTTCCCTTAAGATTTATTATGAAAAATTTATTGAAAATACAGTTAAATTCATTATCATGATTTCGGATGTGGTAGAGATTGCTTCGATCCATGGTCACTTTTATTAATCAATTGAAACTTTACTAATTAATTAATTTAAATTGTATTATTTCAAGTAATTAACACTTGCTAATTAATTATTTCTAATAAGTGAATTCTGTGTTAGGTTTCACCTTAGTCTAACAAAATTATGTCATACCATACTCAGATTGCATGTAAATCCATTTAATTATGCATATCCAATTATATATATGAAATGCTATCCACCATATATAATATTTGATATATCATATTACCAATCTAAAAATATTAGTCCAATTCCAATAACGTACATAATTGAATGATAAAAAACATGAAAACTTTGTCAACCCTTTAGTTAAATTATACTTTATAATAATTTTAGGGTTACATAAATTTACATACACTTAATTTCTACTCCATAGAATAAATAAATAAAGAGAATTGAGAATAAAAAAACTATCAAATTATAAATATTTGAATTTGAACTTCAATGTTGATTGTCTATTTTTACAATAATATTTCCACCAATAGAATCCCTCAAAGCTTCTTCTAAAAATAACAACTATTTTTCCTTTCTACATGTTTATATGATTATTTATGGTTAAGGCAAAGTGTGACAAAGAAGAAAATTGGTGTGCTTCAATCTATGTGTCTCTCTAATTCAATTAAATAGAAAATTTATTTTTTAAATTCATCTTTAGCATGGGTGCTAACACGACATGCGTTCCAAGCTATTCTCTTCATAGAAACTAGACTATTGCATTTACTTAAGCCTTTAAAATCTCATTCAGATTTTAAAGTTAAAACTGCTACAATCTTGATCATTACCAACAAATTTCATCTTCAATTCCAAATATATTAAAAATTAAAATAAGAACCAATCATGTGTATATTTCATTCAAAATACTTATAAAATTTATTAAGAAAAATACCAAAATCAACTTAATAATTAGCATAATATGATTATTAATAAGTTTAATTTGTTTCGATGTCTTAACAATGACATAAATGGAGCAATTTCCTTAAGCATTGGTGGTTGAGAGCTATATGCTCAAGCATATACATATCAAGATATTGTTCTCATTTTTATGATACTTGGAAGATATTTAAGTAATATTAGGATAGAACAATAGAAGACAGTGAAAGATGTTATGAACTACTTGTAGAGAACAAAGGATTATATGCTCACATATAAAAGATTGAATTATTTAAAGGTCATGGCTATTTGTGTTTCGATTTTGTTTATGAAATCCCACAAATTTACCGCAATCAGAATATTGGATTAGGTAATTTACATATAGCTTAGTATGTAATTAGGCCTTAAAATATTATAAACTCTAATTATTTAATCCTTAAAGGAAATTAGAACCCTTCTATAAATATTTTGAGTATGCAATGGTGTTTAGGACATTTAATTTAGTAGGCATGTAATTTTTTGCCAAAAAATATTATAGGATGTGACATTATAATAGATCACAACTCCACATGCTGATTGGATCGGGTAATGGAAATTATTCACTACACTCACCACCCAAAAAACCAAATCAATCATAAAATTTATGAACATTTTTAGCCATTAGTCATTCCATTTCTTAACTTTCAAAAAAACTCTTATCTGAAGCAATCGAAAATTGATGGCTCCATAACCCTATAATCTTCAAAAATCCATAGCTCATACAATTTTAATCAATTTCCAATACCATGTACTAAATTGGGATTGTAGCATCACATTCTACCAAATAAGAGTAAGCTTGATAGGGTTCCACCAGTTTCTAATTTCAAACAAACTTGGACATAAAAATACTTAACGAGAAAGTAGATTTAATTTGCTCTTAATTTTTTTTATGTAAATTTCTAGCTTACACTTAGGAGCTTAAAGAAACATTTTCTCATGTCTTTTAGGTGAAAACTTTGACTTTTCAAGTTAACAGTCGGATTGCTTCAATTGAAATGAGATGAGGCGGCGAGGCTACAGTGAGTGGGATTCTCAATGTTTTATTGATCTCTCTTTATATGTTTGGTGTGTTGCATGTCTATTTAATGACCAACGTTTTCGAAAGGACTATACCGGTTGGTTTGATTGGAATCGGCCTTGGAAGCAGGTTGGTTCCTGTTAGTGGCCTATTTTTTATTAAACTAGCTAGACTCGGTTTACTCGGTCGGTCCAACCATGACCCGATTGACCTAAGTGGGTCATCTTGGTTGCAATGCAATGCTTATTTAAAAAATTAATTAAATATCATCGTTACACTTGCCATATGCATGCATGTGATTGTAATAATCACTAATATCATGAATCAACACAAACTCCTCTTCCAACGGATCCTTCCACACCACATGAATCAGAATGGAGTAGTCCTTAAGCAAACTCATCATTTTGATAGATGTTAACTAGATAGCACAATCTTACAAGTTCAATAGTTTCAAACCCAGATCTAGAACTACAACATCATAAGTGTAAAACTAGGCAAAAAATCTAGAAAAAGGACACTATCTAAGAAGTTAATACATAGATCTGAAAACCCAGAAGAGAAAATGGGAAACTAATGGAAAATAATGTTAAATAGGGAGATAGTAATTTTAAAGTGAAAAGAACATGATTTGAAGTGACAACTACGAGTAAGGACTAGATCTTACTTCAAGATGTGAGATTTGGAGAGCAAATGAACAAATTTGGAATTTGAGACTGGGGTTAGGGATAAGGTCAATGAAGGAAGAGAGAGTGGGGGAGAGAGAAAGGGAGAAGGGTTTTGTTCTGGTTTGTTTTTATATATTGCTCTATTTTTTTCCTTGTTTTTAAATAAACCAATGCCATGTTAATACGAGAAAGAATAGCAAGTGTGAGTATTATGACAGGAGTGATGATTTTCAAAACACCTATTGTGTTGACCTCCCAGCATGATTGAGTTAACCCCAGTCTAGTTCTAACAACACTGTTAATTATTGTTTATTGAATGATTTACGTTGTTGATGAGTTCTCAGATAGTATGATGCTACCATGATGAAAATGGTTTGGAAACTATAAAACAATAGCAAAATCTCCATGAAGGAGATGGCAACTATCCTGCTAATACCTAAACCCATTGTTTGATTGATCTCAACCCTATTGTTCTACCGATTCTCCTAGACCATTCGACTAATCTTGATACTACATTTGACTGGTTTTCAAATACCATCCAAGTAGTTGTCTCTTCCTTCCCATTTAGTTAGTTGTGGTCTGGCTGGCATTAGGGTTCGACTGGTCTTGACCCAACCAATACTTAATTGGTCTAATTTAGATTGATAACCTAACATAACTAGCAAATCCTTTGTTAGTGCTTGGCTCGTGATTCAATTAAATTTTGATTTTCTAAAAGCAATGCACCATATTAAATATTCTCCATTAAGCTAAAACTAATTATAACTACCACCTAACTCAATAGGAGAAATAAAGTTGCATGTATGGTCTGTAAATGGTAACTGGTATATAAACCAATTCAACTATATATTCAATGATACATAACCCACTTGTGCATTGTTCAATGAAGGATGATCATAATGAGAAACCATATATAACAATCCTAAATGTTTCACAATAGTAGCCAAGGTAGACGTTTGAAGAGTTGTCAATAATGTTTTTTTTGTATTCTCTAAAGTCACTACCAACTTAGGAGAAGTAATAACCATTGTCATGTTCGAAGTTTGAAATTAAATTATTTGATTGTGCTCTTATGTGTAAACTGTGTCCTTTGCATGATCTTGTCTAAATTGAATCACATATTGATCGATCACCTTGAATCTATTAACAACTATTAGACTACAAATAAACCTGGACATGCGTTACACGAACTTACATTATTTATGGCTATTACCATTTGACAATGGAATGGCAAGAAACAAGTTTTAACTCAATGATTATATATGACCTCAACTTGAATTATTTGTTATCTATTCTTGTTTTTGGCTTCATAAAACAAACTAAAAGATCGAGGGAAGTTGTGAACTATGAAGCCATGTCGGACCGTCGTTTTGGGTTATATCGTAAGTCTTTAGAGATGTTTTCCCAAGGCTACATTTAAGGTGTCCTATGCCACCTCTAAACTGCATTGAAGGTATTTAAGAGGAAAGAGAATTATTTGGACGATTGAACCTAGGACGACATATAAGATATCTTAGGAAATGACTGCGTCTAAGGTACCTTAGGCTTTCCAATATAAGTGAATTGCTATTAACAAACATGGACGCTGATGGAATTGTGAATTCCGTAGCCCAAGGTTAGGGAGTTAAATCCTAAACTTCATGTTGATTAGTGAAAAAATTGTGTGCAATGATTGCATTGCATATGGTTGTTCATGCATTGCATATATTTGATAGCATGCTTGTAATTGCTTGTTGAGTAGTAATGAAGATATTGCACTCTTATTTCATTAAGTTACGATTTTTGCTTATGCCCCTATAGTGTAATTCACCTTATAGATACACTAAGGCAAGTTAATAACCCGTAAGGAAAACCACATCAGCAAACCTAACTGCTTTCAAGATCTAGGAAACCACTGCAAGGGTGAGTGGAAAGAGTCGCTGTCTTTCATTGTGTTTCAGTTATTAAGCTTTCCTAAATGTACTTAGACTTTTAGCATCCAATGTAATTTTGTTAAGTTAGATGAAAAAAAGGTTTTATATGATAGCACTTGAAATGCACTAAATCAGTGGATGGTTTAAATATTAAATATATGGCCCGTAAAATGCTTTACAAGTGCTTATGTGGGCTAAACAAGCATTTATAGCATGTTATCACAACCAAGGTATCCTGAAGTGTGACATCATTGGATGCCCTAATATCAAAAGGTCAACTTCGAGATGTTTTCACAATAGCTAGCAGGGTTGTACCATGAAAAAGTGTTAAACAAACAATTATAACTTCTTTTACCATAGAGGTAAATTTTTTCACTTGTTGTGAGGCTTCATATCAAGGAATATAGTTGCGCAATTTTATCATAAGGTTGCAAATTATATATGATATTGAAAAAAAATAAAAAATTAACAATGATATTAAGGCTGCTAAACTATATTCCAAAAACAATTGGTGTTATTGAAATCGAAGCATGTTGGCATAAAATTTTTTATCATCGAATAAGGATTTTAAAGTTTTTAAGTAATAATTGAATATATTAGCACAAATCTCATGGTTGCGGATATTCCTACTAAGGGTTTACTAACTAAAGCTTTTTATGAGCATGTTGCTGATATTTGTCTAGTACGTTTCAATGATGTATCAATTTACTGGGAAATTTGTTATTAATTGATATTATGCTACATTAAATTTTATAATTTGACTCATATATAGTTGTTCATTGAGTTATTTAAAATAAAGCTATATGTTTTTATTGCGGTTGTGCATAAAGTAAAGAGTATGTTATTTAGTTTAAAGTAGTACTTGTTAGAAATAGATATGTTAGGGATTACGTTACATATAATTTTCATACTACACATCCTTGATCTACGTCCTCAATTGTATTAATATTAGTGATAATTCATGGGCCTTGTCTTGAGAATGGATGGATTATCAGTGATAAAGGATGACAAAGATTATTTTAATTTTATATTGATATGATTTATAGACCATCTCGTTTAAATATGGGACTAACTATGGATAGTAAAGGTTGAGCTCATAGAAATTTTCATTATACAATCATAGTAATATATGCAATCTAAATGGGAGATTGTATCATTTTTTGTGTCACCATATCAATTAACTGTTTATTTTTATTGGCTACTGAGTTAAGGAGTTAAAAATAAAGGTGATCATATAATTATTAGTTATCAGGGTTTTTAAACTAATTTGGCTTTTGAGCACGTGTCTTAATATGTAGATTCCCATACGTTGTATTTCAATAATTATAATTGGTGGTATTGAAAAAAAAAAAAACCAATAATGTATATAGAAGCTAGCCTAAACAATTTCCATGTTATACTCTATCTTCTCTTCATTTCACCAAGTGAAAAAAAAAAAAAAATTCAAGACTAGGCATTAATATGTATAGTTTAGAAGCTTTAAAATTTTGCTTTTCCTATTATTCAACTAAGTCTTTTTTTCATCTTCTTTCTTATTCATCTTAGATGACTTTTTATACGGTACTTCTATGATTTCCATAAAGCTATTATCTTGAAATTAAAATTTTTTTCCTTTACACAATGTACCTATAAAAATGTAGAAATTAAATTAGGGCTGATGTTGCCCTTTTATATACAAGAAATGCATTTGTTTTGAATGGGATTTTTAAATTCTCTCACTTTCTTTTTGGTTTATTTATTAGTACTTTATATACTTGTCTTTTAATATCCTTCAATAACTAAAATTGTTGTTTTCTAGCTAATATATGTGTGTGTATATATATGTTTTTAGTAGTAAATAAATAAAAATAAAGTTCAATAAGGTTTAGCATTTCTAATGATATTTTCCCATGATAGTAAGCATTTTATTGACAAATGAGAAAGTCTTCGTTGTTGTTGACTTGTTCGAATGGGAGGATTTTTCCAAGGAAAGGAGGACAAGCACATGCTTTAACTCCTTTAAATCCTTAATCGAATCAAAATTTTGAATAGTACGATGGCAAGATGGGCCCTATGAAATGATAGTGAGTCATGGACCGAACAGCACGCCTGTCTTCATTATAAGATTATCATCAAAGCATTATCTTATCACATGATAGCTGTTGAAATCGATTGCCATGATTAACATTAGTCAAAGGGATACTGACTGAATGGCCAAAAAAATAAAGAATAAAAATAAAATGAAATAAAGGGTATCGGACATGGTAGCAAATATAGAAGATTGCGAGCCACAAGAAGAGATTGAGTGTTGGACTGGTGATGAGTCGGACATGATTAGCTACTAGAAAAACATGTACAACGATAACACATAAGCGAATTCTTAGATACTATCCTGGTCAAATAATAATAATAATAATAATATAATAATAATATGGTGAATATCGTGAATGGTATCTAAACTTAGATAAAATATATAAATAGGTAGCTGAATTTTGAAATTGATCAATTTAGTATATAAAGAAACTCTTCGTGCATGTGTGATGATAAACACCACGTTGGATGACGGTGTTGGCTAATTTGATAGAAATACTATGGGCATATACTAAAAAATTCTTTTAAATACCAAATTAATCAGTTTTAAATTTTAGGTACAATTCGTGATATTAATCTGAATAATAAAACTAAGAAGGGTTAATGTTATAAATTATACTTAAATTTTGATAAAATATATAATTAGATACTTGAAGTTTAAAATTGATCAATTTGGTACCTAAATTTTAAAATTGTTCAATTTAATACCTTAAAAAACTTTTCGTGGATACTGATAGTACCTTCATCAAGTTTTTTAAAGTACTAAATTTGTCAAATTTAAAGTTTTTCAAGTATCAAATTGATTAATTTTAAAGTTCAGGTACTAAATTAATCATTTTCAAAATTTAGGTACCTAATTATATATTTTATCAAAGTTTAGATACCTAATTATATATTTTGTCAAATTTGTGACATTACTCCTACTAAAAATATAATAAATAAATAAAATAAAATAAAAGGAAAAGCATTTGTACTTTATGTGAAAAAGCTTCCTATTAAATATGTGATGTAAAAAGCTTTTATTTTCTTGTTTCCTTTTTATTTTTATGTTATGTGCAAATGATATAAAAGCATGAGAATCCTTTCCCATTGCTAGATTTCTAAAATCTTAAATCAATTACTAATAAGGTGCGACATGGATATGATTGAAAGTTGCAAAGGTTAAAAATGTATAGATACAGTTACATATATTCAAGAATTCCAATAATCTTGGTGTGATCTTATGACTGTGAAAGTGAAACCAAATGGGAAAAGGCCAAGATAAAAACCCTAGATTTTATCTCTCTCCATATCCTCACGAATAAAACAATTTTTTCTAGCATGAGTTGAAATGCATGTGCCTTTAGAGATATACCCTCTAAGTGCACGGCCCACTAGTGTTAAAAAGATGAAAAGCAAAAAAAGTGAATTGCTATTAAATCTTTTAACCATATTTGGCTAATTTCTTTCACATAAGATTGCACCCCATCCATGTTTAGGTTTTTTCCTTTCCTTGTGACTTTGGTGAAGACGTTGAATGCAGGGATGCTACCGGGGCGGGTTCGGGACGGGTTTTTTGAAACCCGAACCCGACCCGAGTCCTTAATGGGTGTACCAGAACTTGAGAAAAACCCTATCGGCTTTTTTTTTGTCAATCCCAAAACCTGACCCGCTAGGATTTAAGGAACCCATAACCCGACCCGACATGATCCGGCTCCAAGATTTTTAAATTTTTTTCTTTAAAAAAAACAAAAGAAAGAATTTTGTTTTAAGTTATTAATGATACAGACACTTATATTGAAAGAATAAATTTTAGACAATAATATCATATAAAATAATGCAAACACTTCATTTCCACTTACTTTCACATACATATGATATAAATGGGATCCTTGCTTTAATAACTTAATATTTTTAATTTTTTAATATTTTGAATTTATACTGAGTCGGTTTTCCCAACAGGTTACATAATAAACCCAAAACCCGACTCGATAACTTATCGATTTTTTTTTAATCCCAAAACCATCCCAAAACCCTATAGGGTTTGACCCTTTAGGGTTTTTAGCGGGTTGGGCGGTCGGGTACTCTATAATGACCCACCCCGCTTGCATCCCTAGTTGAATGTTTCTAATTTTTATTTTTCATAATATTAAATTTTTCATTACAATGATGACTAAAGTTGTGAACCATAAAACTATTCTCTTTTTATCACACTACAAGAAAAGTAATTTTTGAAGATAGGAATTATGCGATAAAAATTAGTGAAATAAAATCACAGACAATGAATTTAGTTATAGAAATTTATGTTTTGAGATAGAAATTTTATATCTAAAACCCAGTTTTTTTATAGTGTTAGCTGCCTTAATTTTATATAAAGATATATATTGAAGCATTTTCCATTATTGTCTTTTTTTCTTTTTAATTTTTTCCCCAAGATCTTAATTTTTTCTAAAATCCATCATTATATCCGTTTTAACCAAAATTATAATTTCTATATACTTAAGATTGCTCCTAAATTTTCCTCTCTCTCTCTCTCTCTCTCTCTCTCTCTCTCTCTCTCTCTCTCTTCCACGCACCATGGCACCAACCTCAATTTTCAAGTCGTCGGATGCCCAGAAATCTTGATCACTATCTCACCACACAAGAGTACAAGACACATCGCGCACCGTAGAGATTACAATAAGTGAAAATTGCAATTTTATTTTTTAATTATACTTTTTTTATAGAAATTTTAGAAATTTTAAATGTTTCAAATAAATCATTAACATTTGTAAATAGGCCACATAAAGAATATATTACTTTTCTAATTTGAAAAAATGCATTGAGTTAAATTTAGGAGGCTGTTGAAATATTCCTTGATAAATTCAAACAAATATTTCTGCACTAAAGTCAAAGGGTAGAAGGTTACTTATAACCTCTTTGCTATTTACTAATTTACCATTTTTATAAAGTTATAGGTAATATCCAACCATAATTAAATTATTAAAATAATTAATAATTTAATTATTATATTTATTTTGATAAATAATACCTTTAACGGAACGGTTAGCCTCTCTTAAGTTATTTAAAAAGTTTGAAAGTTTAGATGTATAATCACAAGGATTAAAGTTTATAAGTCTTTTTTTTTATTTGTTATAATAATATTTGTTTGATTTATCAAACTCGAGATTGGTCGGAGTAGATTTTATTGCATACTAACGCTGTGGCGCATTAGTCAATAGGCATAGCTACGATCCCTTATTTCTAATGCAAGGATTGGCCCTTAGCGTTCTAGAATATATATATATATATATATATATATATATTTATATATATTACATTTTTTTTTCCCTTCCAGAATATATTTTACATGATTGATGTAGTTGATGTGAAGGCCTTTCTTTTTAGAGCATGGAAAGTTTCACTAGTCACTTTCATCATTTCGATTTGTAAATTGTGCCAAATGCATTTATGTAGTGGAATATGCTTTTTGCCAACTGTGAATAAAAAACTTAATCATTTACAAAATTTTAGATTAATAGGTATGCATATATCCATTATTATAAATTGCTTCTTCCTTATTGTGTATAGCAAATTCAATTGTGATGCTTTATACTAGAGTAAATGGCTATATACCATTTATGTTTTCTAATAGTTATTTTTACTAGATTCTTATTTTTCTTTTTTAATTGGATAGTATCACGAATGGTACATGAATTTTAAAAAATATACCATTAAGTATCTGCACTTTAAAATTGATCAATTTCAAAGTTTAGGTAATAAATTGATCATTTTCAAAGTTTAGGCACATAATTGCATATTTAACCAAAGTTTAGGTTATTATTTATGACATTGTCCTCATTAATATAAGTTAAAAATGCCATGAAGGATAGCGGTATTAGTCAATTTGATGGAGGTACTATTGATGTACAAAAAGTTATTTTAAATATTAAAATCAATTTTAAAGTTCATTTATTTGATTGCATATTTTGCTAAATTTTATGTACCATTTGCGACATTGACCCTTTTCAATTTCAATATCAAATATAGCTTTTTTATTTAAACTAATTTTATGCTTAACTTAATAAAATCAAATATTAATAGACTGTATAATCTTCAAATTATGTCTCTTTCCATCTCTGTCACTTACTCATTGATACTCTAAATTTTATTTAGGTTAATGAATCGAATGCTATTTGGATTTTTTCCTTAAAAACAATTAACTATCTATACTTTAAAAAGAAGGTGAATGTCATACTTGAACTTTGCCAATTCGTGCAATTGAGTACCTAAATTGTAAAAGCGTCAATTTACTACTTAACTTTTGTTTACTTTTATAATTAACTACCTAGATTTTGTCAAAATTTTACAATTAACTACCTAAACTTTTTTCATTTTTGCAACTAATACATCATTTAGGTATTATAAATGAATTCAAAAAGTTTATAGGTAGTAAATTAAACTTACAAGCTTCATGTGGTTAATTGCACAAATTGATAAAAATTTATGTACCAAAAGTGGCATTTACCTTAAAAAAGATTAATTTACTACGTGAGACAATATTTTGGGGACACAATCACTATCTTGAGCTAACTCCATCCTCTTGCTTAGTGAAGCCCTCCTATTATTGAGCGACACGTGTTTATTGTAATTAGAAAGTAACGTATAGGCCCCTTCTCCTACCTCCCCCTTGGGGCCTAATTTCCTGTGCTAAATATTTTGTAAAATGAAATAATTCAAATGTAACCCCAACTAATCTTACCTAAGTCAAGTTCGACCATACATTTTCTTTCCTTATGCTTTACCATTCTTCTCATTGTCATCATCATCATCTTCTTCCTTCTTCTTTGTCAATATGCAAATACACAATAAAAAGAAAAAAAATTGCTAATTCCATACCCAAAGAAATAACTGTTTCCACAACTATCCTAAAAACACCACTATGCATTCCATTTCCATCCCCATCTTGACCTAGAGCATCCCCACATATCTACCATCAAGGTTCACCACCTTCCTCTCCACGCTCCTCCTCCATCCTAATCACTTCCAGCCACGCAAGATCAGCATCATCGTTGACCTCTCCAATTAGAGCTCTTTACTACCTCTACCCTGGCGACACAGTTATCTTTGTCCATGTTAGCCCTACCTTCATCCTCTTTGGAGTTTATTGGGGCCTCTCAACCCATAAATCTTAACATAAACCCTAGACGAAGACAAGATCAAGAAATCATAGGACGATTTCAATTTTATGACACTATCAAAGGTCTTTAATCTTGTGAGGGCTTTGAAGGAAGTGAATTTCCCTTACAAGATTCATACAGTGAAGGATCATGATATGAGAGAGAGGTTATGTGGTATTCTAAGAATGTTTATACCAATGAAGATAACATGCTTAGAAGGACTATCACTAAGGTAATTAAGCCCTAAATCTCAAGTGAAAATTGGAGTTTTGCTTCATTTGATAGAGATTAGATGTTATGGCGGTGTTTGCAAATCGTCTTCATGCAAAAGAAGATGAAGGTGTGGATTCTTGCCTGCATATGTGAATTTAGATTTGGCCCTTGTCAAAATTAAATTTGCAAGAAGATTTAGGAAAAATCTTCATCAACCCAGGGAAGATAATAGGAATTAATGTCCAGTGCTTGAGATTGCATCCAAGCTAATCAATTATCATTTCTTTCCTTTTTTTATTTCTATTTTGGTGTCAAGTAATTAGTTTTATTTAGTAGTTGGTTAGGAATTAATTTATTGATTATTAAACTTTTAGTAACGGAAAGAAAATTAATTTTTATTAGCTAATAGGAATTTAGGTATGTTATTTAATTACTTTATTGCCATTTGGTTTTTGGGTTTTTCTATATATATTCATGTAATGGGTAATTATAAAAAGGTAGCAAAAACTAGTTAATAAAAAATGTTATTTTGAGAAGATTCTTTCAATTTAGTTCTCATCAATTCTTGGGATTGTGTTGAACTAACCACTTGAGTTAATTTATGAGTCATATGAAATTAGTGAGAGTATAGTTCAAGTTATTCCTTATGTATTATATCCTTAAATAACGTCATCCATATCTAAAAAGATTATTATGAGAGCTTAGTGATCATCCTCCTAGGTGTATTATATTTATTGATACCGTATATACCAATTGAAGATCTCAAGTCAATGTAGTTAAATTTATAAAAACTTTTCTCAAAATTATTGCGAAGGATAATACAGCGAACCTATCGAATTGTAGTATAATGTTCAGATCGGGGTCGTCTACGGAGAAGGATAAGTACTAGTAATGACTTTTTCTCTACTATTTAGCAATCAAAAGAGATGATTCAACAAGACTATTAACTAACAGATTTTACTAAACTAGAGGAAAAAAAAATAACAAGCAAAACCACAATGAACATCAAGCAAGGATAACAATCAATAACAAAAACGACCTAGATCTTATTCTTTATCTAATTTCATCATGTGAATCATAGAACACTAAGTTTATCCAAGAAGAATTCTTACACCGTTAAGTTCCTTGATCAAACTAATGATTCTCTTGAATTCATCAATTTATCAAATCTTAGATCGATTAATTAGAATCTCTTCTTAATTAAAAAAAAAAAGCTAAGATTGCATGAAGCACAGTAACTCATGAAAATAGGGTATTCATGGAAGATCTTGTAACCTATCTATAGGATCACAATTGAATCTCATCAAATTGCATAGATCTGTTCATGAAAGCTATTTCTCAATCAACTAAAATGAAAATCAGACATAAATTTGCATTTCGGATATACAAATCTAAGAAAACAATTAAGAACATGCAGTTTGGATATAAGAAAATCAATTGGATTTGTTAAAAATCAGATTCTCAACACATGATGAATAATGAAATCCGAACAAGATCTAGATCTACAATATACTCTTCCATAGAAATGTCAGGTGACAAATGAAAATGAAAAGAAAGAATTGAATTCATGAGTACAAACCTTAAGAATGAAGCTCAATTGTGGAATTGGATCTACAATCTAGTTTCAATCTTGAATTGTTGTTCTTCGTGATTTACTTCAAACCAAACCTCTCTCAAAACTAAGGAAAAATGATATGGAATGTATTTTGTAAAAAGAACGAATTCTCCCTCTTTTCTCTCCTTCAGTATATATAGGGTCTCCCAAAATCTCAAAGCAGGAAAAATAAACGCTAGTTCAAACGGGGTCCAAAATACCATGTAATTGTGCCTGTTTTGCTTGGTGATTTGGTGTGTTAGGCTAAAACACCCTTCAAAACAGCCCTGTATCATAGGTTGTAGTGCCTACTAGTCTCGTATGAGTCATCTTGGTCTAATATAACCTCCAAAATAGGGTGTTTGGAGGGCTGCTGCCTTCTAATTTCTTTAAAGCAACTGTTTAGCTTCATTCTTGTTGCATTTGTCTTGTTTCTTCATGAGAAGATCGATAATGCTAAAATTAAAAATTAAACAACCAAGAGCCATTTAGATGATTTTTGCTTAGAATATCAACTAATTGAGCAAAATCATCTAAGAAATAAGAGTGTTATAGCATTTATCAATCATCCTCCTAGGTGTATTATATTTATTGATACCGTATATACCGATTGAAGACCTAATGATTGTCTTCTTAGGTGTATCATAAACCAGAATCTGCGTGTTTTACGCATAGCATTATGTGTAGAAGTTGAGAGGTTAAGGTTTACTAATGTAATTATGGGAAGTAAGGGTTTGAAGGTTATGAAGAGAGGGAGTGATGGGAAATGAGGAACTGTTGTTAGTGATTACTGTGCTCATCATCTTGTTTATCCTGTTGTTATTGTTGTGTATCCCGATGATAAAGACGGTTGTAGCAAGTTGATTGCCAAGATTAAGAAGCATGATCAAGAGGAAGAGAAACAAGGAGAGATTAAACTCAATGGTGAAAGGGAGTTTTGTGGTATAAGCTCAAGAGGGGTAAGGAACGAACACCAGTAGCAAAGGTGGTGATTGTGTCCTTGAAAAGTTGTGTTAAGTAGTAAACTGATATATTTAAAGTATAAACACGTAATTCTCACTACAAGAGATCCTTACCATTAAGATCTCATAGTGTCCTTTTAGGATTCTTTGGTTCCTATCGATAGTTATTTCATCACAATGTAATCATGGAAGATTATCAAAAGCGATGGATAAATGGGTTTATGATCTTTTACTAGTCGTAGTATCCTTTATCCAACTCACTATTAGCAATTCCTATAAAAAGATATCATAGTGTTTAGGAAGAAGGCTCATGGATTTCTTATAGTCTTAGATGATTAGTCTTGTATTCAATTTCAAAGGAAGTTGTGAGTTCTTCTAAAACTCCTAAAAATGAGGGTTATGTTTCAAGTAAAGCTGATGTGTTTTTTTGTGTGTGTGTGTGTAGAGAGAGAAAGAGAGGTCTAAATGTAGGAATATGTGGTTAATGAATAAAACCATTTGAAGATGATAGGAAATTTGGTTTGATGAACCTAAATAATCAATAATGGACTTAGAGGTACAAACAAATTTGCTTTCCTTAGAAAATTTACGTTTTCCACACTAAGTTTGCATGAGAGTTTACATGTGGAATTCTCCTATAAGTAAAACTAAGTCTTGGTACTTGAATAGATATCAAACCACACTTTTGGATTTATAAAATGTTTGTATTTTGTTGTTGTTTAGAGAAGAAGAAATATGAAAAAGACAAGGAAATTTGTGTGCCAAAATATCTATAAAAATAGAGAAGCAACATATTTTATATCTTTAAATAAAGTTAAAGGAATATAACTCTTATTAGGAGTCATAACTTTTAGGATTAAATCATATCTATTATATTTGACTTGGATCAATTTATAGTTAACTTAAAACCATAATCATGAATGGATTTGACTCAAATACTTCAAAGATTTGATTAAAAGTTGCAACTTTTCAAATTTTAATGTTCAAAAAATTATATCGATGCAATTGGTTCAGATCATTTCAACTTGACAACAGACATTTTCATAAAAAATCTAAACCTTTCATATAAATTCCATAAATCTTCTTTTTGCTTGTATTTAACAAGTACCACTATGGTCAAGCATTCCCAACAAAAAGTTTATCTTTCAAATAAAATAACTGACAATCAATTTAGACATTAAAAAAAAAAAATGGAAAAGGAAGGATATCTTTTGGTCTATTTGCTAGGATTCCCTTAATTACAGAATATTTCCTAGGGCATTTCAAGTGTCACATTATCTCTTTAAGCTCCTCTTTAATTTTTTCATTAGTTTATTATGATATTTGCTAGAAATTAAAATAATAATAATAATAATAAATAATTTTTATAAGAATTTAACTATAATGATGAAGAACCCCAAAAGTGGGTTCTTAGCCTGAAAAATAGTGTCAGGTATCTCAATTTTACATACTCTAAATGCCAGCAAATTATTTCTAAAAAGAAAATATCCATTTTCTGAAGTAGCAGCTATACATACACATTTTATAAGTAATCACAGTATATTAAAATCAGAAATGGGCAAATAATAAGGTAGACAGATATACTCCTATCTTCTTTATAGCTACCAGAATTTAAGTATTAAAATCAAAACCTACACTGTAATATCTAGGAACTACCATGAAAACTATATATTAAAAAAAAAAAAAAGTTCTTATGAAAAGCACTTCACAAGATACAAGACTTCGATATGTCATGAGGACAAATGTGCGATTGTTCATTAACACGCCTAATCTGAATGGAAAGGGTTTAAAGCGGTGATAGAATTATTGTCCATTGCCATTCAAACAAAAACGGATGATATAAAGAAGGATTAAAAAGGGCAAAATAAGTGGTTTTAGCAAAGTCGGTGTTGATGTGATGGGTAAATAAATAGGAAACAGGCATGTCGAAAGCTTCCTCAGAAATGTTAATATATATAATATAATATACATATTTCATCTATTTGATCTATTTATAAGTAAAAATATTTATTTTTTATTTGTATATATTTTTTGACGTAATCTTTAAAAATAATAAATATAAAATATAGAAATGATAAAAATAAACCAAACAAATAACATGCGATATCTAAATCGTCATATATGATATATTTTACCAACATAGAGGATTGGGAAGTTTTTCCTGCGAGGCCCACGATTCTATCGGAGAATTAGGACATCATCTGAACATGTTGAAAAGAGTTTAAGACGATTATAATGCATCCATTATGAAATTATTAATTCAGAATTTTCTAAATCATCCCAAGACATTATTCAGGATCTATCCAAAAAAAAAAAAAAAAATTAGGGCCATTCAATATATTCTTAACTTACCTTATTTTGAGAAATGGAAACCAGAAATTTTAAAATAATCATGCACATATGTTTGGCTCAATAGAATGCAATTAGTATTCTATCTTTATTACCACAAAATAAATTATTTGGTTTGAAAAAAATTTTATAAAAAAAATGTCTATTTCATATAATACGAAATATATAAAGAATTTCTATTTCTTCTTTTTACTGGAGAAATGATTATTCCTAATCCAAAAAAATGTTTTGTTCTAAAAATGCCCCTAACTATAAAATAAGAAATTATTATTCCTTTTATGCCTTAATTTGTAGTATTTTGTCGCCATTTAACAAAACATAATTAAATTGATATTTTTCCATAAAGTTATGACTCATCCATAAATTAATATATAATAATGCATATGAGAGTTACATATAGAAACACAGTCGGCTAATAAAACACATGATGATATATAGTTTTCTTATGTTAGTAAATGCATATGCCTGCTATTATATAGATTGCACTGTCACATGAAATCGTAATGTTATAACTTTACAATTTATAATCAATATATTTTAGCGTAGTGTAAAATTTTTAGTTTTGTTTTGCATTAAATGGCAAAAGATATACTTAAAGAGACAAATTAATATAATACAAACCTACTATGTAAAAAATAAAAAAACAATTTAAGATTCAACGAAGCTTTTTTTTCTTTTAATAAAAGAGGGCAAAGTATGTCGTGTCTTAAAATTGTAAAAGCATTCTTTAAATTTTTACCAATTATTGTTTATTGTGTCATACGATGGTTCTATTATAATTATAAGAATATATAACATTATCATATATATTTACACAAAATATGTGATTTTGGTTTTATTATAGAATACACCATTTTTATATACAACACAAAATACTATTTTTATATAACATGGAATAGGCTAATACATTTGGTTTCGGAATAAAATAAAGCTGAAAAGGAATAATAATTTCTTATTTTATAATTAAGAGTATTTTTAGAACAAAACATATTTTTTTACTCAGGAATAGCCACTCCTCTAGTAAAAAGAATGAATGAGATTTCTTATCTATTCTGCATCACATAGAATAAACATTCTTTTGATAGAATTTTTCGCAAATCAAACAAATAAATAGATATTCCGTGAGAATAAAACTGAAATACTGATTCCATTTCGTTTAACCAAACATAGTGGTTCATATATGCTAATACTAGGCCATATCGCTGATCAGACCCGATCCATACTGAGGTCAATCTACCAAACTGAAAACGTATTCATTAAATTAGAGTGAGTTTGAAATAAGACAGATTTCAAACAGCTGTGACCCGAAATAGGCATAAAAAAAGAGTTGGATCCAAAACCAGATGCAATCATTTAAGTGTGAACTTTAGCGTTAAGAGAAAAAAATGGTCAGTGTTGTGATAATTTGAAGGAAATTTGGTGGGCAGGTTTTGGATTAAACAAAAATAAAGAGATAATCACGATGTTCCTGCTCCCTATCCTACACCATAGGCTGAAAGAGCTCATTAATTGCTTTTGTTTGTAGGCTTATTATTTTCTTGAGCTTTCATATTCAATAACGATGGTTGCCAAAACCAACCGATAATGGTTTAGTGACCCCCCGCACCAATTACAGGCCGCACTCAGCACGCCATCTAAAAAGATTAGTCCTGTAAAAGTGTGAACAATGGATACATACCAAAACATTTAAACATGTAGGAAATGGAGAGTAATTTTATTATTAATGTTTTCATGTATTGCATATTGGTGCTTATATGGATTTCGTTTATCCATATGGTATTTTAGTATTATTAAAACCTTCTCGCCATGGTGATTCTACACCTATTATTGAGATCATAAATTATTGAAGTGTACCAAACTTTCTTCTATTTGATTATACTTTTAGTTCTTTGATTTGCTTTAAACGTTTGTATCACTTAAAAACGATACAATTATTATCTAATTTCAAGCAAATGGTTGAATTATTGGAATGGAATAGATAGCATGAATTTTATTGCCCAATTGATGATATGACGAAGACTCTAATAAACCAATACAAATGGCTCATCAATTTGATGGAAAAAATTCGACAAAGTAGATAATTTTCACCCAAATTTTTCATACGTATTTTAGAACGTTAGTACTTGAAATGATGGAACATTAGAGGAGTGGCCGTTTTTATTTCCCTTCAATTCCAAAACTTTATCTTCCTCTTCATTTAATCATTGGCTTCACATCTCCATATTTGAAAGGGCTAGGATAATCATTGTAATTCAACATGTATGAGTAGTACCATACACCAAAGATGATTGCTATAGGAGTTATGGAGCTATGTCTAAAACATTATAAGGTGCAGAAGATATTGAAATTAACAGCTATTTTATTATATAAACTTCAATGATTTTTCCATATTCCTCTATTAATTTGTTATGTAATTATAATTATAATCACTAGAAGAAAATTAAGTTTTAGAGATAAAGTTTATATCTGTAAATGTAAATTTTTATAGTAGAATCATCATTGCTAATTCTATTTATGGAAATATATTTGTTAGTTTGATGTCGGCTTGATATTCATTCAATATTTGTTTCAATAAGACTTTTTTATAAAAAATAGATACAGATTACTCATAAAATGCTGATTAGATACAAATAAGATACAGATGAAAAGCAGACCATCCAAATAGATATTTTGCTAATTTTTCGTTATAGAATTTCTGTCTTTAAAGGTCAATCTTTAATTTTCTTGCAGCAAATATCTAGTAGTAAAGGTAAACATAAGCATGATTTTGGACGAACCGAACAGAACCAGTATGGGTAGTTGAAATTGAGGAATTGGAATTGGAATTATCTCTCACGATTTTGGTCCAATTCTATGGACCGGTGGTTCCTGGTTCAGTTTTGGAGCCTCGGAACCGCCTTTTTTCATGTAAAAAAAAAAACAAATAAAGGAATTTAAGTTTTTAGTAAAATAAATTTTAAATTCAAAATAATTATTAGGTTTAAAAGCATTAAATTATTTAACCAAATTTTTAAAATTTTGTCTATAATGTGCATTTATTCATATATAAATACATTCAAAATCAATTGTAATTCGTAATATAAGATTGCAAAATACTCTAGAGGGTAATAAAGAAATAAAAAAAAAATAGTCTCACATTATTAAGAAAATGAATTTTTTTCTTTAGAAAAATTTGTATAAACTAATTATATATAATTTTAAGTTATATTTATTTATGTTGTTGATAATAACACCTTAAATATTATTCATTAGCAATAAATTTTACTATTATACTAAATAGTTTAAACATTAATAATTTATTTTAATATTATCTTTTAAAAAAAAATCTCTAATTTTCTTTTATAAAACCGCCGATTTCACCACCTCTAGGCCAAAGAACCACCTAGGATCTAAAGAACCGGCGGTTTCTTAACTGGCTTTACAACCGCTCAACCAGTCTAATTTTGGTTATAGAACCACTGATCTAGTGAAGATTTCGGTCAAATTTCTGGTTTGGAACCGAACCTTGCTTATTTCTAAGTAAAGGTCATTGTATTCCCATCTATCTATCTGTCATATTCAATTTTCATATAATCAGTAATCATATTTTTTTGACATTTTAATAAGATAACTCAATAAGTATGTGTATTATTTAAGCAATATATGAGGAAAAATGGATTGTTGGGGAGCGAAGAAAAGTAGTACTTCATTCGAACTAGGGGTGAGCAGGTAACCTTTTTACAAGGTACCCACCCAGGTCTTACTCGATTGGGTAAGGTCCAAATGGGTATTATGAGCTAGGGAGTAGGATACATGAATCAATTTTTCACAACTTGCTCTCACAGGGTAGGGTACGGATATGGGTATTCAAACCTTATATCCACCTGGAACGTGTACTATACTGTAGAAAGTATAGGTTCCGGTGTATTATGTATTTACCATGTTAAATATTATATAATAAATAAATAATGATTTTCCATATTTTTATTTTGCAACCACTTATATTCAAGATTATAATTTGTAGACTACATTTCAAAAAGTTTTATTATAGAAGGATTTGTACAATTTTATTTTAAAATAACTTGTTATTTTTATTTTAAAAAAACTATGGTTGTATGTACATACTTGAACTTCCAAATTATATAGAAATGTTGTTTATATTATAACACTAATTAACATATAGAAGTAGTTTCAAAGTTTTTAATTTTGGGATTTTGTGCAAGTTTTATAATTTTATTTAATATCACATAAATAAGTTCCACAAGTATTTGTTGTAGGTTTCAATTTTTACACATAAATAGATTCCATATATTATACAACTTGTGATATCAATAAATTACTTTTTAAATTTCTTTATGCATGTTGTTTATATTGAATGTATGCAAATAAGATAGTAATCTTGATGTTTTAAAAAGAAAGAAAAAAAAAAGATTTCGTTAAAAAAAAAAGAAATTATAGATTCCATGGGGTATCCTATACCTTGTAGATTTTACATAGTATATGGTGGATATAAGAAGCCACATAGTAAGTTTCGAGTATGAAATTCAATATCTCATACCTTATAGGATAAGGTACAGGTAATATTTATACCCTACCCACCCTATACCCGCTCACCTCTATTTTGAACCAGTTTAAAATTAGATTTTCGGAGTCTGATTTCAATTATCGATTAGGTAGGTTAGATTAGGTTGAGACCTTAGGTTATATAATTCAATTGTTCATAACTTGACTTTACATTTTAAATATTTCTACAATCTTATAAGTTCGCTCTAGTATGTGAAGCTATTAAATAATTTGTAACTTCACATAAAAGTTGGTAATTTGTTCTCTAAAACTAAGTAATTTAAAATTTTTTCTTGAAATTTTATCTGCTTTGTAGTGATTTTTATAATATATAAATTCATTTATTTTATTTTGATTTCAATTTAACATTCATTAAGTCACTGTAAGTTTATAATTTCTCACAAAGTTGTAAAAACACTAAAAAAATAAGTGATTTCACTCTAGTGTTTGTAATATTGTACTCATTATGAACATTCATTGATTTTACTTGCTAATATATTTATATATGGATAATATCACAAATAGTACCTAAACTTTAACAAAATATGTAATTAGATACATGACCTTTAACAATTTAGTACTTGAACTTTAAAATTAATCAATTTAATACTTGAAAAACTTTGAATTAATCAAATTACTACCTAAAAGAAATTGATGGAGATACTGTTGGTGTGACTAAAAATTCTTTTAGGTACTAAATTAATTAATTTCAAAGGTCAAATACTGCATTGATCAATGTTAAAGTTTAGCTACCATTTGTGACATTAACTCATCCATATATCACCATTTTGTTTTCTTTGTAAAATTGGTCAATTTTCATAAACCTAAATTCCTCACATCACTTCAAATTTGGGTTAATATCACAATTGGTACTTAAACTTTGATAGAATATGCAATTAAGTACCTAAGCTTTGAAATTTATCAATTTACTATTTAAACTTGTAAATCAATCAATTTAGTACTTGAAAAAAAATTCCGTGTATGCTAATAGTACCTCTATCAAGTTTTTTTAGATACTAAATTAATCAATTTCAAAATTTAAATACTTAATTGCATATTCTACCAAAGTTTAGGTACCATTCCTGACACTATCCCTTTAAATTTTCACAAAATCTTTGTATATTTCATAGTAGTACTTAGACATTGTCACGGTTCGGTTCGGGTCTGGAATCAGACCCGAAACCGCCGGTTCCCGGTTCCAAAAGTGGTGGAACCGGAATCAGACCCGTGGGAGCCGGTCCGGTTCTCGGTTCTTACGGTTCGGTTTCGATTCTAGAGGAACCGGGAATCATGAAAAAAATAAAAAAAATCAATTAAAAATTTACTTAATTTAATTAAGAAAAAATGCAAAATAAATTTTTAACTTGAAATAACATTGAGCCTAACAATAATTGTTCATAACATTAGTTAAAAGAAATTCTATAATTATGTATTTATTTATATACAATCATTTGCACTTTTTTAGTTGTTATATTAGCAATATGACACTATAAAATATTCAAAGATATAAATAATTCTCAATAACAAAAAAGAATCACACATTGTTAAGAAAGAAAGTCTACTTTGATTAGAAGTTTACATAAATTCAACAATATATGATTTCAAATGTATTTATTACTTATGTTGTTAATAATAACACATTAAATATTATGAATAGGAAATAAATTTTTTATTATTTATGCAAAAATATTTTTAAATATTTATTTTATAATTACAATTTTTTTATATTTTTTCTTACTTTTTTTTATAATTTTTATGGTGTAGCACCGCCGGTTCTGCGGTTCTTGAATCGACGGTTCCAAAACCGTCCGGGTCATTGGGTTTTAGGGATGAAACCGTAAGGACCCGTCAGAACCGACGGGTCATTTATCGTTCAGATCCGCCATTGCCGGGCCGGTTCCCGATTCGAACCGACCCTTGATGATGTCTAGTAGTACTTACATTTGCAGTATCATTTATAGTTTATAATACGATTAAATATTCATAAAATTACTATATGTATCCATATGTCTCCCAACTTGTTACAAATGGCATCTAATTGAAGTAAACCCATAGAATTGGTCAAGAAATCAATTGCTTGCTGGGAATAAGGAATGTGAACAATAGATAAGAAGCCCGACTTCATATGATCTTTGGTGAAATGAACATCAATTTAATGGGTTTAATTTGGGCATGGAAATATGGATTCTTTTTATCTACTTTGTTGTCTTGATATTGGAATAAAGTCGAACCAATAACGTAATAGGCACCTGAAAGTCACTCAACAAATGAAAAATCCATAGCAACTCCTTTTTAGTAGAAGCAATACTTCGATATTTAGCTTTAGGAGAAGTAGATACAGTCAATTGCTTCTTATCTTCCAAGAAATAAGGGAAGATCCAAATAACATACAAAACTATGTCAACAATTTCTTGTCAATCCAAGAAGCACTCTAATTAGCATTAAAAAAACCATAAAAATATAAAGATGATGAAGTTGAGTAAACAATAAACCGATCTACATTACCCTTGAGATATTTTAAAACACAACAAGCTACTGTCAAACGTGGTTGTTTAGGTTAAGAGACAAATTGGCTCAATTCTTGCATTGCAAAGGATACATCTGGTCATGTCAAAGTTAGATACCACAACTGTCCAACTATCTGTTTATACAAGCTTGGATCAAGTGAAAGTTCCCCTCTTTGATTGTACAATCGAACATGGTTTCACACCTATCAGAAGCATATTTTCTTTGGTTTATAAAGAAACCAGTATTAGTTCTACATACCTCAAGTCCAAGAAAAAAGCAAACTTCTCCTGTATCTTTGATGGTAAATGCATGCTCAAGTGGCTTTTTTAAATCCGCTATAACTACCAAATTGTCACCAGTAAGTAAAATGTCATCCATGTAAACCATAGTTGCTATGAAACCATTAGAGGAAAAATCTAGTAAGCAATGAATAAGCATATTTAGACTGAACAAAACCCACATATCAAATGCTTTTGGAGCTATTGTTCCACTATCTTTAAGCATGCTTAAATCCATAAAGAGATTGAATTAGTGTACAAACTTGCCTTAGTAAAGTAGGATTCCCTAGTGGTGGTTTCATATAAATTTCCTAATCAATGTACCTAGGAAGGAAAGCACTATTCATATCAAGTTGGTGAACATGCCATTCTTTAATAGATGCAAGGGCAAGAAGTACTCTAATAATGGTTAATTTGGAAACTAGTGTGAAAAAGTGTAGGGTAATCACCATCCCTCTGATTTAGTTATACCCCTTGGCCACTAAGCGTGCTTTATAATGCTATATAGTGCCATCTGACATGTAGTTAACTTTATAGACCCACTTACACCTGATTACTTTCCTTCCATGAAGAAAAGATGTAAGCTCCCATGTATTATTTGCCTCTAGAGTCAACAAGTCTTTTTGCATCACTTTGATCCATTTAGGGTCATCTCCAACTTCATGATAGTTATGGGGTTCATGAACAACAAATACATTTGTTAAAAACCACATACTCCTTAGGACACATGTGAAAGTTTTAAATAGAAAATAAAGGATAAAAAATGAAATATAATACTTGCTACAACAAAATCACTGTTCAGGATTTTGTGTACAAAGTCTTTAAGCCAATTTGGTATTTTCCTTTCTCTAAAAGATAAACAGAAGGAATAACATGTGAACCAAATTATGCTACTAGAGAAAAATATGTGTCATCAAAATGTGAAATAGAACAATCAACATCTTGGTGTGTATCAAAATGAGTTAAAGAATGTGTGAATATTGGAGGATTCTAGCTCAACATCAAGAGAATCACATGTGAATGTGAAATATCCTTATCTAAGTAATTAGAATTTTCATGGCGTACTGAAGAAGTACCATGAAATGTAAAGATTTCTTCATGGAAAATAACATCCCCATGGTTTTCAAACTTAAAATTCTACCTAGAATCACTAGGAGGGTTGTATAGAATCAGATTCTACAACTACTGTAAATTTTCTTAAAATAGTTATTATAGATTTACTTACTGTACTAATAAAACTTTAAATAAATGGTGAAAATTAAGAAATTCAGCTTCAATTTTAGTTACATACAGCCAAAATGAAGACACAAGACCCAATTATTTTATGCCTTACAATATTTCTAGTGTCCATTACAATTCAAATCTTTCTTTTAAATTTTACCCATCACAATTCACATGCTCACATTAATAATTTTAGTGAAAACCTTATAATTACAATAATTATTTATATTTATTAATTATTCACAATTTGTAATTATTAACATGTATTACAAATTTTGTAAAAATTATCATGTGTGAGTAGCTAGTTTTATGCAATAATGAACATTTTCATATTCAAAGAATATTTGTGCAAAAAATCATTAAATTTATGACAAAAAAATTACATACAAAAAATTAAAAAGAAGGAAATAAAGTACTCTATATATTTGTTCAATTTTCATTTCAGTCATTTAAAATATATTGGAGTATATAACCTAGAAGAAAATACCCCTCTAAAAATGAAAAAAAAAAACATAAAATTAGGATAGCTTAAGATAAATATCAAGAACCAACCAAAAAATTACTATATTTAAACATATTAAATTACTTGCTTTTTAAAAGTTCAAAAAAAAAATGCGTAAAATTACTACACTATCAATACTAGCACCGATTCTACTATGTAGAATTGTGAGTTTACTCCAAGAATAATTTTGTATGCAAGTTGAATTGAAATTGTGTCACCAACGCGTAAACTTGTAGTAATATATAAGAAGACTCACGAGTTTGGCAACCATTAACATCTCTACTAACAAACATACATTTCTTTTCCAAATCATAGAGCTTACACCTTTTTTGTCCTCATAGATATGTTAGGAAATGTCGCACCCCCACAGGGTACCCTAGTTGTGACAATATACCATGTAACTAACTGAGACATCCAAAAAGTTACATAATTATTGTACAACTAACAAGCCCGTGGCATAGACAGATAAAACAAGATCGAAGGTTGTTTAGAAGAAAGAAGATATTACATATATAAAATCCATATAAGTAAATAACTTTACAAAAGTTTAAACACTTAACATAAAGGATTACAACTTTGCCTTCAAGGGATTTCCTTAAACATAACTAAACAAGAAAAACAAAAGATAAAACTCTCAAAACTTATACTATTACATCAATAACTCTAAGTTTCTATTACATAAACAAGGTCTTCTATCAAAACATGAATATATAAATCCACTTTCTATTCTATTCCCATACTTGGTCTTGGTCTTCTTGCTTAAAGTCCTATAAAACAATAGTTTAAGGACCATGAGCATAAAAAGCTTAGCGGATAACAGAATCTTAACACGTCATTAATATCAAACAATGTTTGGTTAACAATCATATGCAATGTATTAATCAAACATATGTAACAAACATGGTTTTGATAACTAGAATCCAAACCTATGGGGATTTACGCCCTCCCTAGGGGTTGAAGGATTAGATAAATAATTCATGCCCATGAGAATCCCAAAACTAATGAAGGAGAACTCTTTTCAATCTCATTTACTATTTGTAAATAGATATAACATATGCTTTCCACTTTTTTTAGAACTTGAAATTCCCACTAAGTAAATACTCTAAGGCCAACTCCAACATAGGTGACCTCCTTCGAAGCCTGCTTAGTTCTTATGAAGTGGACCTATGGTAACCTTTACCAGATTTACTAGACTCATCAAGCATTACCACAGAATCAAAATATTAATACGTGACATGAATACCATGCTAATGCAATTATGATATCATGTAATGCATGTCAATTTAATTTTATGAGTCTAGTAAGTTTATTCTATATTATTTAGTGGCCACTCTAATTTCATACAATCATCAGTTCAAGCTACACACCTATTATCAAATAAGTAATTATCACTTTGAACCTTAAAATTTGTGATTCATTCATAAAACACATAGCATACAAGATTTCCTTGATCCATTTCAATTATACTTATATTATATTCCAAAACTATACCAACACAAGCAGTGTGAGAATACTCAAGTTATTCACTCTTGCATATTACCTCAATCATTGTAATAATCAATCGAGAAATCTGAGTTTTGATTTAAAGTTCCTATAAGATAGAGAAACTTGTATTACTAGCCATATAACAAGAAAAAGAAGGATTAAACAAAATTTTAGAGCTATAGGAGACATATACACAAATCAAGAATCGTATGCCTCTGGCTATGCCTTGTATCAAGGGGCGTATTTGACTAGGTTGGGCACAAGGGCTACCACGCCCCTTGCTACGCCCTATATAGAGGGGCGTATGCAACGAGACGTGGATACAGGGGCTCCTACAACCCTTGCCATGCCCCGTAGTGAAGCCTACCCTCATATGCACCAACAGAGAGTTCCAGCCTCTGCCACACCTCCATATAGAGATGTTAGTGAACAATACCTCTAAACTTCACAATTTTACACATTTTAACCAACTTCAAAGGTCTTGTTCCCATCCAAAACACTATAACATCATCACATAAGACTCATATTCACCATTCTCATCTTCATATAACCTTATGCCTATCCAACTTTACATCAACTCCGTAACCAACCATCCATGGCTCATATCACTCATGTTTTAGAACTTTAAACTACAACTCCATAGCTCTACTCCACATAACTAACAACAAAACTTATAACAACCCTATATATATCAAAAACTAATAAGAACTCTAACTTACACTTACTCATAAAATAAAACTAACAAGGTGATAGCAAGCGTTAATTTACCTATATGTATCTTAACTTGAAGATAGAAGCTTAACTTATGGTTTTTGTTGATTTGAGAGAGAAATTGAAGAAGAATTGTGGAGTGTGTGTATGAAATATACATCAGTTTAGAAGAAAAGGAAGAAGAGGAGTGAATTTCTACTAACTTAAATGGATAAATATGCTTATATGTGCAAAGCAATTGTTGACTTTTAAGGCTTTTAAAAGTTATTATGTGTGTGGTTGTATGATAAGTATGGTGGGAAAATGAGCTTAACTTTGCAGAAATTGAGCTTAGTTTATGTGTTAAAATGGCTTGGTTTAAACACAAATAGTCATCTATACATTTAATGCACTAAAATCTTTAATTGCTTAAAATCAATCAAAGTTGATAAATTTGGTTTATAAATTCTATTTTATTAGAAAATTTCTTATAAGAATTATATTGATATTCTTGATAAATTAACAAGTTTTTGAAATGCAAATTTCTAAAGAATTTGAAAACATAAATTAATTATCAAACAACTTGAAATGACCCGATTACAAATTTAAGTTCCTATTCTTACTTGGACTATTTTACAAAAGCTATTGTAATAAAATTTATTCAAAATACCATTCACTCAAATTATATATAAAAAAAAAAACTTGGGGTTTATAGAAACGCACAACGTCTATATCTTGGATCAATTTTATCACTTTTATGTTCAGTAGCAACTACATAACAAAAGCAACCTATAATCTTGAGGTGTTGACATCAATGTGGTTTGTGAAAAAGCATCTCCTAGACTTCCTATTGAGACACTTTAATGGCAGCTTTTTTACAAGTGTTGTAGCGCTAATATGCATTCTCCCTAAAAAGATGTGATTGAAATCTTAAAGTTCTTATAGTTTCTAGGATGTTTCCATGTTTTCTTTCAGTCACACAATTTTGATGTGGTACGTATATAACATTCCTATGATGTAATATTTCAAGTTTATTACACAAATCTTGGCATTTGAAGGGAAAATATTCTTAATAATTACTTGTTCTTATTGTATTTTGTTTTGTACTGAAATGGTTTTGAATAGAAGTAAGGAACTTTCATATCATGACTAGGGTTTGTGTTTTATGTTTCATCAAATAAGTCTAAGCACATCTTGTCATGTCGTCTACTATTATTAAGAAAAATTTATCACAGGAAGTAGAATGTGTATTAAATGGGCTCCATATATTTGTGTGTAACGATTCAAATGGAAAAGAAGCACTACTAGTATTGAAAGAGAATGGCAATTATGAAATTTGGTAAGTATACAAGCATCACATATAAGTTATGATTTATTACAAGAAAATAAATATATCAAACGAGACAAAAAACATAAGCATATATGTCCTAGTCTTTTATAAAGAAGTTCTACAGAAACATATTCATTCATTGCAAGTAAATTACATGAAGAACTAATATTCTCTAACCTAGAGTTTGACGACAAACTAGAAAAACACATCAACTTGACTTCATCATATATAATCTACAACATGCTTTTGCATATGCAACTTTATATTTAGTACTCAGATTGTGAAAATAACAAATGTGAAGACTACAGAAAGTTGTGAGTTATTGGGTTACAAACAATCAAATAACAGATAGGAGTTTGAAATGAAATTCTACTAAAAGAAGTACATGATTCAATGTAATGTGTTCATGTACTTTTACATCTCCTACCATGTGAACAGATATGCTATGGCTATTAGGTAATATTATTTGTATCGGGGGTATGAAGTGTGTTTGTTTTGTAAAATACAAGTGTAAAAAATTATATGGTCCGAAGCTCCTATATCTACCATCCATTTATCCATATTATACTATTAAAAGCAAAAGTTAAATAGGGAGTGTTACCTGCAAAGTTTACAACACTCTAATTGGAGTTTTATACTTCTTTCATGCCTTTAGCACTTCTTAATAGATCTTAGACACAAGATATAAATCTTTAATGATCACAGTAATATTATGAAGACCCATTGATCGACCAATATAAAATCCAAATGATCATCCATAACTTACATTTATGTTGCTGTCTTAGAACTATTTTTATGTTGTCATGCATCTTTAAATCCATCGGGGAAACCAACTATCGCAAAACACTTATCAATCTTATGTCTAATCTTCTTGTAACGATGATGATATAGTTTGCCTTTTCTATCCCTTTTATCATTCAAAACAAGCTTTAGTAGGTTTTTAACAACAAAACAACACCACTAGCATCAATATTACTTATCAAATTAGATTTTTTTTTTTTTGTTTTTCAACTTGGTATAATAAATAATACGCCTTACTCAAACTTGTCAAGGGATCCATGGAAAAAATTTGGTCCCATACATACCCATAAATGTTGCTCAATTTGACCAATAACTGCATTCAATTGTTTCTATTCTCCATATCTTGCAACTTCTGGTCCATATTACATCAAAATGTTTCATAAGCTCTACAATCATAACTCGAATTCTCTCATAGTTAATTAATTCATCCCAAAGTTTTTTCAATTCGTTAATATATTAAGTAACAAAGAGGCTTCCTTAATTTATATTCCCAATCTCTATTTGCAATTGATACAAGAATGGAGCACTTGTTAATCGAATCTTTCATTAAGATCATTCCACAACTTTTTGACTAATTTTATGTACATGAAAGATTTGGCTAATTCTTTAGTCACACAATTAAGTAACATCATCTCACCAAAGAATCATTTTGCATCCATTTTTTTTTATTCTAAAGCATTTCCCTCAAGTTCATTCAATGTTTCATCCACAAACCTTATTTTTGCTTTCACTCCTAAAGCTAAACGTATTGTTGATGGTGAATAATAGATTGATGTACCACTAATCGTTTATTTGTGATTGTAGGACCCAAACTCTACCATTGGAATCAATACCTACAACACTTGGCATCATCTATAAGAAACTACTCAGGATCATCTCCTTAAAGCAAATCCTTTAAACCTTCAAAACCTTTTTAAACAAAACCCATACTTGATCACAAGACTACACTCCATGATTAGCAACCCCTAGCATCGACCATGCCGAAAACCCAACGAAGTAAGAATCAACTCTAGAGATAGTGACAATTGCTCGCATAGATACCGAAGCTCTTAAGTAATAACATCAAGAGCTTTTGATTCTAAATAACACCAACTTCATTGACCTAAAGCATACTTTGGACCTTGAAGATCTATGTTGGAAAATTACACATAGGAACCTTGAAAATGAGTATGCTAGTGCTCAACTCCAAACCGAAATCATGGAATTAAAGGATTTGAAGAATCTATGCTTGAAAGAACAAGCTTCCATTGCTCATTTATAGAAAATCGCCTTTGATAAGATCACATGGGACGTTACCTAAGACGCACCATCGGTGTATCATGAATCCATTGTAAGCCAGTACATCCATCAACAGCTAATCTTACACTTCGAGGCAGTCACTTGAGTCTCATGAGGGAACCATCAACTCTCTTAACCTAGCTAGATCTATTTCTAGCACCTTGAGAAAGCACTAGGTATTTCCACACCTGAAGCGAACCTTGGTAGACCATTAAGCACATGATGAAGATTGCTAGGAGGTGATATATCCAGGTCCTGGCTTATTCCGAGCTCACGAGGACAATGTGTACCACTTATACTAACAGCTATTTAACTAAGCTCCGATAAAAAATGAGCTTTGGAGAAGATAAAGGACATGATGATAAGGCTTTTCACTATTAAGGGGAGTTTTAGAAATGGATCCACCGCAAAAATGATCTTCAGCAAGATGTCTTTTGTCACTACAATCCAATCTAAAGTACTCCCCATAAGATCTCGACTTCCTAAGTTAGAATCTTATGACAAGACCAACGACCCCAAGGACCTCCTTACTTAGTTTGAATCCATCATGGTGATCTATAACTTCTCAAATGTCATTTGGTGCAAAACTCTTCCCACCACTTTTCATGGAGCCATTCGCGTTTGGTTTCATAAGCTTAGTCAAACAACAACACCATTAGTTTGTTTGATTAGCTCAGTGAGCTCTTCGTAGCTCATTTTATGGCTAGCAAGCCATCAAAGAAGAATACCTTATACCTCTACACGGTGCGACAGAGGCAAAGGGAGCCCCTCTGAGACTACTTGATGTGTTTTTACAAAGCGTGTTTGGAGATTCCATACTTGAATCAAGGGGTAGCCGTTGGGGCTATCAAGCAAGGAGTCCTTGCTGATAGTCCTTTCTTTGATTCAATCTTGCAGTGTCAGCTTATGACATTGGAACAAATAAGGGAAAAGGTGTAGAAATACATCCGCCAAGAAGATATTAGAAATGTTAGGAAAGAAATCGAGGATAAAGTCGAGCCCATTCGAATTGGCCATAGTCAGCACTGAGACAAGGGGCAAACAAAAGACTGCCACAATTCTAATAACCACAACAATGCAAACCCCAATTGCAAAGGTAATAACAAAACAAAACTCTTCCCCATGTATAACAAGTTTGTGTGCTAAAACTTCCAGTGCATGATGTGTTCCTAGAAATATGGAACTAGGGTCTCCTACTACCACCTCCTCCCATGAGGCCGGCTCAATATAAAAGGAGTCAAAGGAATACTATAAATATCATCATGATCTCGGGCATGACAAAAAGGATTGCTGGCTACTAAAAAGTGCCATCAAAGATGCCACATGGTGAGGCTAGCTAAAAATGTATATCAACCATGATGCCATGAAGCCTAAGCCTTCGGCTTAAAAGAGGTGGACTGACAAGAAAGTAGACGATCGAAGAGACAATCCCTAAGGGTAGTACTATTATCCTTGAACCAATAGGGAATGCCATGGTAAAAATCAACACCATCATAGGAGGGTCACTCACCTCATGTTGGCTGGGACTCAACTCAACCATGGGCCTAACTAGCATAGGGTAAGTGATGAATCTAGAGCTGAAAAGGACAAAGATAGACACCACCATCTCTTTCACAGATGAAGACATTGAAGGAGTGCTCATTGATACTAACTATAATGCAGACATATTATTCAATCATGCCTATGAGAAAATGAAGCATGAGTTTTGGTCAAAGCTAAGGACCTATGACCACAAGTTATACGAATTTGACAAGATGCCCGTCTGACCTTGGGGGATAATCACTTCACCCCTTGAGCTCGGTAATGAAGACCACTACGAGACCTACTAGATTGACTTCCTTATGGTAGAATGTTAATCCTTTTATAAAGCCATTCATGGCAGGGCGACGCAATCGATCTCTGACATGCCATCTTACAACCTAACATTAAAGATAAATTTCTTATACTGATGGGAATAGGAGTCTACAGAGGAGATCAGGAACAATCAAGGAAGTTATAACTTAAGGCCTTAAAAGGCGATCGAGCATGTGTCGTAGATTTCGAGCTGGAAGACTAACCAGATAATCACAACAAGCCCACTGAACTAATAGAAGAGGTTGCATTAGACGACTGTCTCAAACATACCATAAAGGTGAGGACATGATCCCTCCGGAACTTAAGGAAAATCTCATCACTTTCTTGAAGGAAAATAAGGATGTCTTTGCATGGTCATCATCCGACATGCCCAGTATGAGGCAAGACCTGATCACACACTAACTACATGTGAATAAAACCAGAGATTAGTCCAACAAAAGATCAAGCATTTTACCCTAGAATGACAAGCCACAATCAAAGAGGAGGTCTAGAAACTTCTACGAGTCGAATTCATAAAAGAAGAGAAATACCTATCCTAGCTGGCTAATGTAGTATTGGTAAAGAAGTCCAATAGCAAATGATGCATGTGCGTAGACTATTCCGACCTTAATAAGGCATTCCTGAAGGACTATTTCCTACTCCTATAAATCGACCAACTCGTGGATAGCACCTCAAGACACAAGCTATTAAGTTTCATGGATGCCTTTTCGAGCTACAATCAAAGATGGACTAAAGTGATGGGGTCCATACCTCGTTCATCACCACTTTTGGCACAACTGCTACATAGTAATGCCTTTAAGGCTCAAGAACACTAGGGCTAACTTTTAGAGACTGGTAACTAAAGTCTTCAAGGCCTAAATTGGCAGGGATATAGAAGTCTATATCGATGACATGATTGTTAAGAGCAAGACCTTTAATCATTTATGCTTCTTTGACATAAAGCTTAACCCACAAAAGAGTGTTTTTGGAGCTACCTTAGGAAAGTTCCCGAGCTATGTCATTTCTCGAAGAGAGATCGAAGCTAACCCTGACAAAATCAAGGCAATTTAGAGATGAGTCCCCTATCTTTCATCAAAGTTGAGTAAGGACTAGTAGGTAGGATAGTTGCTCTGAATAGATTCCTTCTTAGAAGCATTGATAGATGCATTAAGTTCTTCAGGATTCTTAAGAAATTAGACGAGTTCAAGTGGATTGAGAAGTCCTAAGCATGGTTGACAAATTTGCGAGTCAAATATATGATTCTACAAGTTTATGATTTTATAAGTTTTTTCCTAATTAAAATGGGTGAAAAATTATTAAAGGGCAAACTTTAGGTAGAATTATGAATTTAGATATATGATTTTATACGTTTAAGATTTCACCTATTTTGCACGATTCTGCACATTTTATCGATTCTTCGTATATAAATGAATATAATCATGATTTTGACAACAATGTTGCCAAGAGGCCTTCAAGGACCTCAAACGGTTCCTAGCAAATCCTTCTATAGTATCGACCCCGTCCCTACAAGACCTATACCTATACTTTGTACTGAGTAACCGAGCCATCTCTTCAATGCTTACTCTAATAGAAGGATAGCAACACCGACCTATATATAAGATATTAAGTCCTACAAGGAGCAAAGAAAGATATACGAGATTGGAGAAGTTCACCTTGGGAGTGGTCATCTCAGCCCAGCATTTGCACCACTATTTTCAAGCGCACCAAGTGATTATCTTCACTGTTATGCCCTTAAGGACAGTCCTCTAAAATCCCGACGTGTTAGGTTAGATGATGAAGTATGCCATCGAGGTCAATGCATACAAGGTGTAATATCAGCCTTGTGAAAGTATTAAGGCAAAAGTACTCGTAGATTTTATCGTTGATTACACAAGCCCAGAAGATCATCATGACTAACAAAAACCTATGTGGGTTCTCCATGTCAACAGATCCTCTACTTAAGGGAGGGAGTAGAGCCGGCCTAGTACTAAAAGAACCCCATGAGGTTAAAGTTTGTTACACACTACAGTTTGGTTTCCTCACAAGCAACAACGAGGCATAGTATGAAGACTTGATTGTTAGACTCAAGCTCACCTTAGACATTGGTGCAAACTTGAGAAAGCTCAAAATCTTTTCAGATTCCATTCTTATAGTACAATAGGTCAAGGGTACCTACGAGGCAAAAGATCCCAAGATGACCAAATACATAGAAACAGTCCATTCCCTGATAGCAGGATTCCCCTCTTGGGACATCACAAAAATACTAAGATCTAATAATTCGAAAGCCGACAAGCTCTCTAATTGTGCCCCCTTAGCAGTCCTTGATCCAGCAAAGCTTGACGATCCTACCTTCTCGAGCTAGATGACTCTTATAGAAAGATATTTAAAAGATGAAGCCCTACCTCCCGACAAGACAGAAGCCAAGAAGTTGATGTACAAAGTGGCTAACTACACCTTGATCAATGGCGTGTTGTACAAAAAGGGATTTAGCTTGCTCTTGCTTCAGTGCCTATGCCCTAAGAAAGGAGAAGAATCCTAGAAGATCTACCCACAGAGCAGTGTAGCAATCATATCAAAGCTTAATCATTCCATATCAAAGTTGCACGAGTTGGATATTTCTAATATCTAGGAGTTTATACAACATTGTGAGTAATTCCAAGAGCACGCCCTAGTCAAACATGTTCCAAACTCTAATCTCCATTGTCTCACTAGCCCCTAGTCCTCTACCCAATAGGGACTTGACATTCTTAGCTCTTTCCCTGTATCAGTAGAGTAAAGAAATTTATCATAATAGGATGCAACTACTTCAAAAAGTAGGTGGGAGCAGACGCTTCATTTATGGCAATATCGTAGTTAGGTTTAGAGTAGCCCACCCCTTTGATTGACAATGGAAAATAGTTTAGCTTAAAAAGTATTAAAGACTTCTATGCAAGATACAAAATCACCTTGTATTACACCTCAATCACCCACCCTTGAACAAATGGCCAGGTTGAAGCAATCAACAAGAATATAATGGAAAGTTTAAAGATCAGAGTCGGTTGCTTTAGCAGAAATAGGCTAAAGAACTCTTTAGTATCTTGTGGGGATATTGCACCACTTGGCAAACCCCAATTAAAAAGACTCCATTTTGGCTTACCTTTGGTTATAAGGCAGTTCTCCCCATAGAGCTCAAGTTACCTAACATCCGGGTCCAATCTTTTGACGAGGTGGTAAACCAAGTAAACCTCAGAGCTGAGCTCAATGTAATAGAGGAAGCATAAGACATCATTAGAAAAAGGGTGGCAACTTACCAATGAAGAGCAACCAAGTATTAAGATAAGGAAGTCAAGCACAAAGTCTTCTTGCTAAGTAACCTAGTATGTCGAAAGCTACAAGCCAAGAGGTTTGAAGGAGCCTAAGAAAAGCTAACCCAAATTGGGAAGACCCCATCAGGGTAAAAGAGGCCTTGGAAAATAGGGTGTACAAGCTCGAGATACTCAATGGCGAGCTTGTCCCAAGAACCTCGCATGCCGACAACCTCAGGAAGTTTTTAGAATAAAAGAAACAACTACCCATGAAATACTTAGCTAATTTTCCTACTTGTAAAAAGTTAAAAATAGGGTCTTGTGAACCCCTTGTGTTCAACTCGAGCAACAAGTATTAATAAAAGTAAATTTCTACATGTCTTGATGCATTTCTTTTATCTTTTACCAGGAAAAATTACAAGCACTCTAAGCTCACCTAAGCAAGAGCTCAACACCTCAGTTGAGTGGTCTTTTGATCAACACTCACACACCTAGGAGTGTTAAAAAACTAGCGAAGGCCTTTGGAATTGACAAGTTCCGCCCTCTCATGTTGTTCATTCTTATTTTTCATAGACAAGAGTATATCAGTAAACACCACTTAGACCTAGAAATCTTATCAACATACATGATAGAAGGAATTTTTTGGAGCCTTTGATTGCTTTATAGAATTTATTACATCTAGAAATCACATTGTGGTAACTCCTTGAAAGGGCTCGAGTAACTCCCATCATAGTAACTCCTCAAAGGGCTTAGGTGACTCCCTAAGTGGCAATGCCCTTAAAGAGCATGGGTGACTCCTCATGTGGTAACTCCCTCAAAGAGCTCAGGAAACTCCCATAGTGGTAACTCCCTCGGCGAGATCGGGTAACTCCCCCAGTAGTAACTCCCTTAACGAACTTGGATGGTCCCAAAAATGGGTGACACCCCAAAGTCATGTTAAGCGCAGTACAATTCATGCATCATTGAAAGGAACTTCCAAACATCCAACACAAACTCCTATTACAAAGCTCATAATCTAGACTAACAAAGCCTATGGACGACATGAAGCACTGAATATAAGCTCAAGATGCACAATAATAACAAAAGAGGACATGCAAAGCAAAGCAAAGATACAACAGAAATTGATAAATTTCATTTATTCAAATCAGATCGTTATAGTTTTGACTGGCACTTGACCAGGGTAATTCTAATTAGCATCTTGGTTAGCAACTTATAAGATGAATTCCTACAAGTCTAAGTGTTTACAAGTTTTTATGTATCCAATTTCAATGCTGAAGCCTCGAACTAGGATCGTCCTCAAAGTAGACAAGATGGTGCACCATTTGCACATACTCCAACTCAAAAAAGTGTGAAGAGACTAGCAAGTGACCTCGGCCAAACTCTATAAGCCACACAAATGTCCAAATGAGATAGCCTCGGGTCTCCCAAAGCTCTCTAACCCCTCAATTTCTTTCCCAACCACTCTCACCAGCTCTAGCTAAAAATGGTTATGTAGTAAGGCTCAATGTTTTATAGAAGATCAGTTCCCCCAAGATAACCAAAACCCTAAAGCAGTCAAAGGGGGATGAAGTGTCTGCTCTCTCTATTAATGCTACCATGGTCAATATGACCTTGGGGATAAATTACACCCTAATTCTCGAAATGGTTAACTTAGGATTTGGGGCCACAAAAGAGGATCAAAACCTCGATCCCAAAGAAGAAGTAGGGAAGGGAATCATACTAGGATTGAAAGCAACTCGATAATAAAGCTTGACAAGTCGCCTAGGTGATTAACCCAACCTCGATTCCATGTAAGCAGAGATGATAGAGCAACTGATATCATTAAACAAAGATAACAGAGCAACTCAACAGTATGACCCTATACTCCCCTCCCCCTCCCCCCCACCTGGTGGTAGAACCAAAGCTTGACCCAACTAAAGAAGATGGAAAAAAGAATAATTCTAAGCTAAAGGCATCTTCAAATCCAAATTTAGGAACACCAAAGTTAAACATAAGGCACAGAATTTGAGCTCAAGTTATGAAGAATCAAGTGAAAAAAATTATGAAAAACACCACGTTAGTAAGGTTATTTATAAGCAAAGAAAGTGTACTACCATGAGAGCATTAAATGCCACCAAATCTCCACGAATCTCAAAGATGATGTGCCCAACCATTGGACTGACCTAGGAAAGGTCGACAGGCCTAGAAAAAGGAAATCCATAGGCATGTGCAAAAAATACGATGTTAACACATACCATAAACTAGCATGAAACTGCTAATATAAATACAATAACATACTTGAGCTAATTGGCCAACATGCCTACCAAACCCCACTCAAATAAAAAATACTCAACAACACAATCAATCAAGCCTCATTTGCTCAAACCTAAGCTCACAAAATAAGTGTAAAAGAGTCATAACAAGCATAAGCTCAAAAAAATGAAAATAACAAAAGCTGCTACGAGAAGCATGATATAGTCAAAGAAAAAGAGAGAACGTTTCATTCGTCAAGAAAGAATTACAAAGGTGGAATAATAGGCCATTGCATATATCAAGTCATGACTATTATGAGCTCATATACCGACTTAGCAAAAAAAAAAAAAAAAACAACTGAAGAACAAACTCAATTTACCCTCCACAAAGTGACAATCCCCAAAGACTACTTCACTAGAGATAGGATGAAGAGCCTCAGCAGCTACTTGAGTTGAGCTCCTCCAGTAACCTCTGAAGGGCCTACATGTCCGTAAATGGCTAGGCCTTGGACCTAAGAGTTACAATAGAGATGGGAATCATACTGTTGGGGGTCTGTGACCTCTACCGGGGTAAGCTAAAAGACCAGAAACAATGGGTCGAGCTCATTATCTCCTACCCCATGATTAGCGACCTCAACTTCCTCATCCTTACCTTCATCTTTCTCCTTATCCTCCTCACCTGAAGTAGCCTCTCTGAGTGGAGTAGCCAAAAAAACTTAAACTCAAATCGGGGTACACTTTAAAAACTTTGTCACAAACTACCCTTGCACTTTCCCTCGCGATCTTCCTCTAAAGCTCAGTTTAGTCATCAACTTTCATGAACTCCTTAAGGACCCTCTTCTTAGTTAATGGGGTTATAACCTCCCCACATTCTAAGCTTGCTACTGAGCTTAAGCAGTATCGAGCTCATTGTGAACAAGAACAAGCAACACAAATGTGTGTACATTAAAAAAAATAGAGAGAAAGAAAGGGAGAAGAGACTAAGAAAAACGAGCACTCAACCACCTTAAGGTTGTCCTGCTCCAACTTAAGGCTATCCCGCTCTGAGACAAGCTCCTTAGAACCCTTCTCTAACTTGTTGAGTCTCAAGTTGGCCTCCTTCAGCTTTTGTGACAAGCCATTATAGGATTGCTTAGCACCGTTCCACTTCCTCTCAAAGTCATCAACGGCTAACTTGATCATGACTAGATTGTTCTTGACTTTATTAACTTCATGTTGGAAACAAAGGACTTTATCCTCTAAACTCCAAACTAGCCTCTCATGTTCACCTTGGAGGCCCATCAAATCATTTTTCATCTTTATTGCCTTCAGTTTCACTTTAGTAAGCTCATTCTTGAGCTTAGTGATACGAGTTCTTAAGTTCTCAACCTCTTCATAACCCTAGATAAATAATAAGAGAACAAAGTTAACAAGGCACCCACACTCAACATAACATGAGATGGAGATGAAATATAGCAAAATACCATAACTTACCTCTCCCAAGTTCTCCTTCACGTACTTGACCACATCGACAATTGCAGTCATACTCTACAAGAGCAAAAATGAGATAAAGTGCAATTCGAATTGTCATCTAAGATTATATGAGTGAATTACCTCATACACCTTGTGCGTCACAAAATGAATGTTTGATTGCCAGATTTCAACTCCTTAAACAAGGTCGTTAGCCTTTCCTTATATTATGAAAGGACCACCTCCTCAAGCGAGCCCCAATCAATGAGACTATCGCTTCACGCCATGACCCCATCACCAATAGTCTCAACCCCCAAAAGGGAGTTCTCCCTAACCTGCCACCTCACCAACAACATTTGTTCTACTCTTACTTGCCTCTATACTAAGAGATGATTGAATGATAAGAGAAGAAACAACTTGAGAAGGCCTAACCAGACTCTATAGCTTGGGAGAATGAAGACAAGGTAGGGCCTACACAGCAAGGATGCCAACATCACCATCCACGTTTGCCTTTTTTAGCCTCTTGCCAGCCGTACACCCAGGAGGTCCCTCCCGATCCTCACCATGAATAGGCAAAGCATCTAAGCCTAAAGAAGATTGACCTCGTACTTCCACCTCAGTAGTGGTCCTTGTGGTGGCACCTTCTTATTAGTAGTAGCCTTCTTCTTCTTCTTCAACAGTAGCTTAGCAAAAAGCTCATTAATGTTCTTCATCTCAACTTCAAAATATGAAAGAACAAAACATCAAAAAATTGAAATCTCAAAACAAACTTGCCTAGTTGAGCTCAAATGCCTAGACACACTAGACTCATCATCAACAATAAAAGTCTCCCTTTCCATCAAAGCACAACTTGGTAGAATGAGGGAGGGAAAGAAGGACACCACCAAGTCATACCTCTAAAAGTCGCATCCTTATCACTGTTAACAATTGGTAAGTCTTACAAATAGTTCTTTAAGACCAATTTAGTGTTCAAGGGCTTCCTACCTCGTAATATCATAAACTTATCAATCCTCTATTACCCCTCAAAGTCATGAGGACCTAACTCTAGGGTCATGTCAAATCAAGTGGGGTGTACCAATCCACCTAAAAATTAAATTAATATTGGTTTCCCCCTTCAATCGCTTCTATTTGAGCTCAAAAGCCCTATACAAAGCTTATATGAACTCCTTCTCTATCTTATGAAATACCAACACCCTGGGCTGGACCTCTTGTGGGAATAATACCTCCTAAACAAGGTTAAAGTTGGTCTCAAGAAGATGCTCAAGCACAAGGCTCAAAAGCCACTAGAATGCACCAACCATTTAGAAGCAATTGAGTAAAAAACAGCCTATGATGATTAAAATACCCTTTTTAGAATGGCGAAAAAGGCATCCTTAGACCAAACGTGAATGCGATAACATAAAGTACGAACCTTTTCCCCTTCAACGAGCAGACCTGATCGGATTTCGAAGGGGATAATGGCTTCCCATGCCACAAGGCAACCCTTTAACCAATTCACATAAAAAGATTCAATCCCTGCCTTGATGACTGTGCTGTAGACTCCATTAGGACCATCACCATCTATCACATTGGCATGCAATGGTGTAGTGGACATCTTCTCCTCCCCATCACTAGCATACTTATCCAAAAAGGATTCAATACACCTTCTTTGTAAGCTCGCTATACAAACTAAACAAAAACTCAATCTCTAACGATGCTTTAATAGATTCAACAACCCTCTTAGCATGCTCACCCCCCAAGGTTGTCCTCTTGCTGGTAACCTCCTCCCTCCACTCGAGCTCGAGCTCTCAAGACTAGTAGGAGGCTCCCTGCTATCCCTCCTTACTACATCAGCAACCCTTTACTCTTTGCCTTTAGAATTGTATGAAAAAGATCCAAATCTGGAATTACCTAAGCTCAATATCATTGAATGCTTTGGAACATCGAAAGCAAACTTCATGGCCAAGAGAATGGGATTATTCCTCAATTCCCAAGAGTGTTTTGGTATGAGAAACTGGATCCTAGGACTCTGTTATTTAGAGGGGATTTGAAGGGAAAATGATTTTTGCCCCTTAGAAACATGGGATCTACCTCGAAAACTGAGACATCACGATAATCCTCACGCCATCAGATGTTAAAAGCCATCACTACCCATTCACTTAAGGCCGTGCCTTTTCAACTAATGCCTGCATCCACTCAATTTCGAAAACTCCACCATCAAGTCCAGGCACCTCAAACCCATGACCTCGACTTGACCCCAAACATGATCGGAATTTGAAGCCATAAGCTCAGGTAACTCCTATAGAGGTAATTCCTTTACAAGTTTATGTGGCTCCCAAAACGCAATAGAAAAACTCTAAACCTTCTTAAACCTGTAATGAATGGGGATGTAGCTCAAAAAGCCAGAGACACCTCCACACCATAGCCCAGGCGCTATCTTGGCTCTTATAATGAGAGTAAGAGGGACAAGTGTTGATGGCAAATAATAGATTGAGGCCCAATCAGCCCATTTAAAATCTAGCTTGGACTAGTAGACCTGCAATGGGCCCCAAAGCCTATGTGCCCGACTGGCCTATGATGGGCCGACCTCACAAGAAGTCTCCGGCCTCCAACCTGCCAAAGCGACCAATTCGATCTCGACCTCTACCTACTGAGTGCCCCTAAAGCTCCTGGGTTGACATTCTACACAATTCCTATCTTGACTCAAGTTTGGGGTAGGGGTGGGTGTTGCGGGGGGCGGGGAGGAGGGAGGTTTGGGTTGTGCGGCAGTGGGTACATAACTTGCATTCAAGATGAACCCTCTACCTCAAGGCCAGGTTAACCGACAACTCAAGATTCGCCATAGCAAAAAGATTCGGTAGGTCCCATTCTAGAGTGACTACGACTATAAAAAGTTTTCCTTCCACCAAGTACAATTGAGTAACTCACATATGATCAATACATTCTCTAGAACATCCTCTTTAGTGCATCTTAAGTGACCCATGACTAACTTAAGCATCGAAGTGGTCATGTCAGGTGACGCTCCAGCTTACCAGTAATCGTTTATTTGTGATTGCAAGACCTAAACTCTATCGACAAAATTAGTACCTACAACAATATTGATAAACTCTAACTTTGAAAAATGGATCATTATATGTATTTGCAATAGATGTGATTGGAACATCCAACATATTTCATTCCAATGGTATAAACATTCATAAAAATGCAACCAATCAAATATAACTAGCGGTTACTATTGTACCCACTTTAATACCATGAAAACATACATGAAATCAAGGAAAATAACTTATTGGTGATATATATTAGAAGTTTCGATCGAAAATGAAGAACGAATAATAATTGTATAGAGACCTCTATAGAAAGAATTAAACAAGTGTGGGTGATGGAAGTAAAGAACTAGATATTCTATTACTACATATTAGAGTATTTATATGCACAATCATATATATGTGTTATGTATAAGTGTGCAGTTAAATAAATAAAAAATACAGGGATAAAGGCAAGCCAAGTACCTGTATTTTTAATTTTTGGCAATTTAGTATTTTCTATTTAGATTTTGGCAAATTAGTTCCCTTACTTTTAAAGTATGTACGATTTAGTGCATCTATTATATAATATTTAATGGATGTTCATTTCTTATGACAAGATAATGACAAATAGTTGTCAAAAAATTGCTAAAAGTTAAAGATGTAATACTAAATTGTCAAAAAAATGCCAAAAATTAAAAATATAGGCACGTGGTCTACCATTATTCTATCATCAAAATAAATGATTGTCGAATATTATTTAACAAAGACACCAAATTGCATATACTTAAAAAATACGGGCACTATTTTGCTAAAATTTAAAGATGAGACATCAAATTGTTAAAAATTGAAACACGGGCACTTTATCTGCCATTATCCTAAAAATACAATATGCCAAGAAGATAAGTGGGAATTCTTGCTTAAATACCCCATAATAAAAAACCATATTAGGTGCAAGGAAGTTAACCAGAATATCAACACTTTCAAAGTTTTAATAACATCAACTTAGGTGTAATATGTCGAAATGCTGAAATATTTATATCTTAAATTCTTAATAGAGGTGTTGAA
>JAMXBD010002083.1:0-241419 GCA_024138025.1 Combretum micranthum | reverse complement strand
AGTTTGTCACAAAGGCTGACTCGTATCCAACTCTGGAGCTGGCAAAATAGATCTATATAATCATATTAGAAAACCTTACAAGTTCAGAGCACTCATCTTGATGTACAATATCTATTGAATAACGAGATATAATCAATTTCTGTGATGATGAGTAACATCCTGGAAGCCATAGACATCCAAAAATGTTCAAATTCATTTATTGACAAATATCTTCTACAAAGAAAAGGGGGGGAGAGAGACAAGCAGGAGGTATAATCTCAATAAATATGAAGATATTAGTACAAAAAGGTGCAGATCAGCAAGCAAAATAAAAGGAGAAGAAAAATATGCCAAATTTTGAGAATGAGAAACTCCAGAAAAAGAGTACTGCATCCACGTTTATGTAGAAATAAGAAAATGAAAACAAATGATAGAAAGTCCATTTTGGCAGTTTTGTAAGTCAAGTTGGAGAAATAACATAGCTGCCTTTATTAAAGCAATTAGCATTCTTTTAATCCCATTTATATGTATCTCCAACATTTAGGCATATGGTTATTTTCGTGGAATAGGATTCGACGATATATTAGGATCTATTTGTTTGTTAGCAGATCACAGATACAGACATTTTTTTCAAACTTTTTTCTAACAAATTAAATATAATGAATTAGATACGGATAAAAAAAAAATTAACAGTTTTCATTAAAAGATCAAATATAAATAAAATATAAATATAAATCAGACATATTTATACATATCATTTTGAAAAAAATACAGATACAGATGGAAAACACACCATCCAAACAGACCCTTTGTAAGAGTTTGATCAAACTATAAATGTCATGCCAAATATATATGAACTAAAAAAGAAGCTTGTATCCCAATTCCATGGAATCATGAAAACTACAGGGAGAATAGAGTCAAATTCCAAGGGGAAAAAAGCAATGAGCTTCTGTTTTCTTTTTCATATCATCCCTAAAATATGACACACCTTACCATTTAAATTCCACAGATAATACCCAAATAAAGCCCTCACAATTCTCCTTAAATTTCTAGGCCATAATAGATTGTATGTGCCAGTGTTTTAGCCATCTTCTTGTGAGTTTCTTCTGACATCATTCTACAGCAGTGCTGCTTCCACAAGAACTTCTTTATCCAAAAAGAAATCATGGCAGGGCAAAGAATAACTTCATAATTATGTCAATACCCATTTCAGCCATGTTTATAAAAACACAAAATTCTATCAAGCCTTCTCAATAGGTTACTGGGGCAAAAGAGAATAAAACAAATTTCAGGCCCCCCACCATTGAAGTGCACAAACAAACACAGAGGCAACAGCTTTGACAAACCTTATATTAGCTTCAAATCGTGTGTTGCAATGCTTCAAGGCATAGGATAATTTATTGTCAGCCTGCAATATCATGGTAAAAAATCTTTAAGTATTAGAAAGGGTCAGATGCATTACTATTTGACAAGAATGAAGGATTGGATCTTGCATCTTAAAAACTAACAGCGAAAAATTCAGGTGAAGCTGGAGATCATGAAGATCCTGTGATTAGAAAATAGTAACAAATGCTCAAGATTTTCCAGTAGGATACATCGATTCTATCAAATATCACATCCTTTACTCTTTCCCATGGTACTAGAAGACTAAGCAGTTGCTAAATTGCTACCAATTTTTCTAACATGAAACAAAATTGCTCACCGCAGGAAAATTTTCATTGAAGACCTCCAAGCGTCCTGTATAGTACATGTAAGTAACCTGGTGGTGCATATCATGGTTAGAAAAGCACAAAACCAATCCCTTAAAAGTCCATGGTGCAGATCAATGACAGTTCTAACCTTATCTCTTTTAGGAAATTCCTCAAAATCAAATATACGGGCAGTCTCAATGCTTCTGATAACACTTCGGCAAAGGTGAACTGTACCAAGCTGCAAACAAGAAACCCAAACCCGTATTTAATTTCAATTTTAAGGTAACCATGATAGGATATAAATTACGGCAAGATGTATGCAATATTTGCACATTGGCAAGATATTTAGAAGTATCACCTTGAAGTAAATTTTGAAAAGCTGACATGTCACATATAATGCTCCAACCCGTTTCGTGCCCTTCCCCTAGACACACAATCAATTACACATTTGTATTAAGTTAAATAACAGATGCACTACAACCAGCCAGGTATTAAAAGATCCATCTGCAAAACGTATAATTCCAATCCATGCAAGATGAGACAAAGTAGAAACATACAGCAAGAACACCAAAGACTTTCATAAGGAAAGAACCAGCAGCCTTCAATTTCTCTGGAGATTTACCATGTGATGCCAATTCTCTATCAGCCTAAACCAATAAATCAGACAATAAGTATGCAATCGCACACTACAAAGTAGATAATATATGAACTGAATCAACAAAATTACCATTTCTGCGAGAACCCTAATTTCATAAGCAACTACATATAAAGCCTCCAAAGCCCAAGCTGAGTCCCAATTCCGAAATTCCTGAATAAATGCACTGCAGTTTCACCAATCATACATAATCAAATACACATAAAATTACATAAGAAAATAAAGAAACAGATAAACTGAACCAACTTTTTCCAATTTCTTAATTTGGACCTTTCATGTCCTAATGGAATCACTGAAATTGTATATCAAGTCGCTCATCCTGGCATCATCTTTTACAAATAAGGGACATGATTTGTAGATTTCAATGATTTCAGACCCTGAATCACGAAAGCCTAAAACTTGATTGGTTTTCTACTATGTTTTGATTGTTTGGAGTTGCAAATATTTGGTTTTACTATGTAATTCAGGTCTTATTTACCATAATTCAGTTCACTTACTTGATCAACTGTATTGCAATAATTAAGACACAAACTGCATTATCAAACAAAACTTGACAACTCCAAACAATCAAAACATCATAGAAAATCAACCTGAGTTTCAAATTTTCACGATTCAGGTCTCAACTGTCCTAATCAAATCATTTATATTGCAAATCAAATCAACAACCTTTGCCCTTTTGTCACAGTACTTGCAACCTAATAGTTCGAACTCCAAACCACACATGATAGACGTATATTACGTTTTCCGTGAGAAAATTAACAGAAAGTTTATTTTTTTTAAGACAATCGAATTGAGAAATTCCTCCCTTACTTTGAAGCTTTCTCATAAGCTTGATACGAATCGGCCAAATTATGAACTTTATAATTCTGAAACGAACGAAACAATGGGGAAACGATTTCTCCGTACTGCGCATACTTCTCCGATTGCTTTATCAACCTATTCACGTCCTGTTAATAAATTTAAAAGAAAAAAAAAATCAATTCAACAAACCCTAATAAAAGAAGAATGTGTTAAAAAGGGGAAAGTATAGGGTTAATGTTTAGAGTCTATAAAGTGAGACCTGGAGGAGATTGAGAGCATCAGCAAGAGAAAGGATGTAAGGAGGGTTGAAGGAGACAGAGAGGAGGTTCTTGAGAGTCGTCACGTCTTGCGATGAAACGGCATCGGAAAAGCGGTTTAGGTATTCGGTGATTCGTCTGTGTGCTTCACCCATGCTCATGTAGGCCGCCATCGGTGGTGGTAGTGTTGGGGGGAACTGCTGATTAGGGTTTGATTTGACAGATGGAGCTTTTGGCTTTTGAGATTTTCGGACTGGATGGACGGAGGTGGTAAAGGGTGGAAGGGAAAAAGGGAAGACCATACAATGATACAAGTGATCAGTAGCAGAAAGCCGCCGGTGGAGCTTCTGTGAAAAAATGACGCAAAAAACTTGATGATCAGTGGAGGAACAATAGTAAGGTGCAAAGGACCTTTTTTTTTTAACTAAATATATAAAAATATGTTATTTTTACAAAAATATTTTTATTATTAATAATGAATCTTCCATAAAACGAACGAAATTATAAATAGCCAGTTAACAAGCTCGCGATCACGCCCCATGACGGGGGTATAAGCTTGCTATAGTAATTTGTATATTATTAATTTTATTTATATATTACATATAATATAATATTATATATAATTAAAACTCTAAAATTAGTTATTAGTCAATTATATAAAAAAGTTATATCATAGTGCAATTACAATTGGAGAAATAAGAGATTAACCTTTTAAATGAATAAAAAATATAAATATTTTAAGTGGGATAAGCAACTACCACTAGATAATCAAAATGAACTATACAATCAATGGAAGATATGCATTTTTTTTTTTTTTACGCCAAAGGAAGACATACTTAACACATATGAATTCTAAAAGAAAATGCGCCTCATGAGGCATTGGAAGAAAAAAATGTAGATCTCTATTTTTATTAAGTAAATTGCATAAAAGGTTACAACATTTGAGGATAAGTTCATTTAAGGTCCCAAAATGTGAAAAACTAGGTCAATTTGGGGTCTTTAAGGACACATGTTAACAAAAAAAAAAGTCTTTCAAGTTTTGATTAAATATTATCTTCTATTGACACGTGTTATTGGGAACCCGAATTGACTCACTTCTTCAAACGTCGGGACTTTAAATGAACTTACCCCTAAATGTTGAGATCTCTTTTTAACCACTTAAAACATTGAAACCTTAAATTAAATTATCCCCAAACGTTGGGATCTTTTGATGTAATTTACCCCATTTTTATTAGGACGAAGTGGGTGAAAAAGTAATATTAGAATCAAATTTACTATAACAAGCAATGGAAAAGATCTAAGTTATTGAACAAACAATGCCAACAACCCAAGATGGAAAACGCTATGCACGTAGAAGGAAAAAAACCCCTGAGGTTTTCTTATGGGAGATTATGTGTTCTTGAAATCCCCTTGCTAAAGGTTTGATTTGTTGTGAGTTGAAAGGCAAGTTGAGTCCAATATACATCAATATGAATAAAAATATTATAAAGGATCATACCAATAGCATATCGTTCGTTTGACATTATTGCCACATTTGTTTAGAGTGCACAGCCTTTTTCATGTGTCACTTTTAAGAAAGTGCATATCAGACCTGGGATCAGTAATTGATTCCACCCAACCAGAGTTGCAATCAAATTTGACATATTTGGAACATCCAATCAAATTTATAAACACTAAGAAAAAAGTCTTGATGAATAAGGTGATCAAGTATGTGTGGGTTTAATATAGTAGCTAACAAAAGCATAAAGTCACCTGGTAACTTGAAGAGGATCTAAGGAGCAATTAACCAAAGTTTGTTCCAATCTGATGTAAAATTCTAAGGTCAAAATTTTATTTTAAGGGAGGAAAGGTGAAGTGATCCAAAAGATCAATCATGGATTAAGAAATTCAATTTTCAAATTAGAAGTTAAAACAAAGCCAAACGATTATTCTAAAGCCTTTTTTTTTTTTTTGCAAAATTACAATTTCACTCTCATTGAGAATTCTATAAGACTTAAACTTTAAAATTTAATTAAAATAAATAATTTAGACTTAATTGGACTAATTAACTAATCGAAGTTTTTACACATGGAAAAATTAACACTTAAGAATCACCTACTCTCTTAAAACCCTAACTTGCCATTCCCTCTCTCTCTCTCTCTCTCTTCCCCAAACCCAACACCCGCCCCCCCCCCCTACCCCCCAACACTCCATTTTATTTTTCTACCAAACTTTTTTTTCCTTAAATCTCCCTCCAAAGCTTAAGGTAAACGTGCCTAAAACCTTAAACCCTTAATGACTTCGTTGGTTCTAAATAAGTAGGATTAACTCTATATCACTAATTACTGATTAAACCTTATTTTTTATATTATTACGTTAGGATGGAAATAAAGAGGTATTAGAGGAGGAAGAAGCTAACCAACATTTCAAAAATCCACAAATAAGTGATCCTAGTATTTTAAAGTGCTATATTATAAGCTTTATAACCATAGATATTGACTTTGGTATGTGAGTTTACGTTTTAGCTAGCTAGAATCTAGGTGTTTGTGTGGTTTTGAGGTCTTAAATCTCCATAACAACTAAAACAAATTCGATGCTGCACTTTTGAGTAAGGTAAGACATTAAACCAACTTATAATGTGAAGATTCTTGTACTTTTGAAGTGGGTTTGCTATTTACCATGTAAAGTGGTGTATTGACTTACCTTAGAAATAAGTTATTTGCCATTAATCTTGTGTGGATAATGAATATGATTCTTGGGAGTGATGCATTAATAAATTCTTTGAGGATATGTTGATGTGGTTCTAAGTTTTAAAGTAGATGTTGTTTAGATTATAAAATCGATGCAAATTGTGCATTATGGACTATGTTGTGGCATGAGATTGTCGGAGGTGGAGATTTGCTATTAAATCTATTTTGTGACTAATAGGGAATTTAGAATGTTTAAGATATGATTCTATGAGTATAGGTTGGTAGAATGAGTAAATATGCAATTGGACATATAGGGATGGATATTGTTATTATTTGAGTTGAAACTTAGTAAATATGAAATGCTTTACTAAAGGAATTGATGCACAGATGAATTGGAGCATAAACTTAATAACTGGGTAAATTATATAGAAATGTATCAACATTTAGGGATAAATTCATTTAAGCTATCAACATTGCAAGTAGTAAAAAGAAGAACCAATATTTGGAGATTAATTCATTTAAGGTATGAACGTTTTACCAAGTGAGTCATGTTTAGCTCATGTATATCTATTGAGCCCTACATGACCTTATGCATAAGCTCGTGTTCAACCCATGTCGAGATATGTGACCTCTCAACACAATCATGCTTTGCTTATGTTAAGTCCAGCTCTTTCAAATTCTCAAAAATGTTTCTTCCAGAGCTCATGAAACCTACTTAAATCTTTCAAACTTAAATTACGCTCTAAAACACTAAATTTGAAATGGAACCAAACCAAGTACCTACTTCAAATGTTATAACTCAAGTAACCATAGCAAGCTTAAATATCTCGTATACATGGTTATCAAACTCGCGAGTCAACTCGTACGTTTCTACGAGTTTACGAGTTGATGATGAGATTTTGATTCAACTTGTATACAAATCATTTTTTTGAGTAAACTCATAAATAGAATCATAGAATCATAAGTAGAATCGATAGAATCGATGGTAGAATCGGTATTAGAATCGTAAAGTTGTAATTTTGCACTTTTTTTCTATTTGAAATTTAAAAATGCAATCAATTTAGTATATTTAAATTTAGGGTTTTTGGGGTTGGTTCTTAATATTTATCTTAATTTAATTTAATTTTAGTTTTTTTAATACTTATTTCCTTTTTTTTTGTAATTTTCAAAGAGTTATTTTCTTTTAGATTATATACTTTGATATATTTTGAATAATTTGAATGAAAATTAAATTAATATATATAATGTTATATTTTTTCCTTTTTAAAATAATTTTCTATATATAATTTATTTACCATAAAAGTAATGATTTTTTGTGCAAATATATAGTGAACATGAAAATATTCATTACTGCACAAAACTAGCTACTCACATATGATGATTTAAATGATTTGCAATACGTCTTAATAATTGTAGTTTATGAATCATTATTAAATAAAATTAATTATTTTAATTATAAAATTGCACTAAATATATTAATAACAGTATATGAATTATGATTGATAAAACTTAAATTTTGGTTGTATGTAACTAATTTAATACTAAATTATTTATTTTCATAATTTATTTAAAGTTTTTTATTAGTTTAATAAGTACATCTATGGTTTTTGAAAACAAATTTACATTAGTTGTAGAATCTTACGATTCTATTTGATTTTATGTTCTGATTCTACAGACCCCTTAGCGATTTTAAGTAGAAACTCGAGTTTGACAACCATACTCGTATAAATAAAAGTCTTTTACACTTATTACTTTAATAATTAAGATAGGATGAGAAGGATTATAATTGATCAATAGACTATGAGAATCTATTATTCAAAAGCTAAGAACCGAAACCTATAAAATATAGCCAACTAAGAATTAATTAACCTGAACCACATAACTGATCATAACCTATGTAATTAACTAAACGATTGAACTGAATAAAATAGGTAACATAAAAAACTTATGAAATATTGCTTATCTATAACATGGGCTCAACGTGCTCAAATGAGTTTAAGTCATAAACCAGGATCCATAACATATGACCATAACCTGAGTAATTCAAAAAATGAGGATAAACAATAAAGTGGTTAAACCACTTGAAACATTATCATAATACTAACTATTGATTTGTGAGTGGTTAATATCCATCAAGAATTAAAAAGAGGATAAAGGTTTCAAAACAGTTGTACATAGTAAATGCGTGTTGCTTGTTGAGATAGAATTAATAGCCAAACTAATACTTAAACATGACCAAAATGAGTGTTGGTTTTTGCATGGCCGCTTAAGTAATACTTTGAGATTGGTTGCGAGCCTGATTGCAATTTTGGGAGAATGCGGTTAATTAGGTGCCTAGGTCCCTACATAATGTGTAGTAAGCTTCGATGGGTAGTTAATGGGGGTGTTTTTGATATTGGACAGTTAGTTTAAGCACATAAAATTGTAATGAGTTATATGGGGTAATGAAATCCTACATAAATTGTTGTATTAAACCATGCTTAATGATGGTAATACATGAGGAGATAAACCAAACAAAACTACTTCTTTCTTTTTTTGTTATGACAAGTTCCAATGGCTTGTCATCTCATTCCCAACCCCCTCCCTTTCCCTCCTCTTTAATGCATGATTCCCTATTTATATGGTGGAAATCATTAGTACTATTGTGTGCATTGATATTTTGAGATGTTGAAAATGTTTGCTTGTGGACTTTTATTTATTTAAACTACACTTGTAGTTGTTGTATTCAACATGTGCACCAAAGAACCATCGTAAGCTATTTAATCATTAGTATTCATCACTACGCAATGCCATTGAGAGAGTATTTGATGTATTGAAAAAGCGGCTTCCCATTATATCAAGTGCCACAAAGAAGCGTGACACATTTGAAACCCATATGATATCATCTTAACTTGTTGCATATTACATAAGTATCTAATGGGTGTTGATCCAGATGAGACAATTATATTCGAAGTAGACCATAATTTAAAAACTAGAATAGAAGACCATGGTCCCAACGAGACAATAATACAGGTAATGTTAGATTGAGAGAAAGTCTAAAAGATAATATTGCAGTACAAGTGTGGAATGATTATGTTATATAATTAAGGGGTGAAACTGAAAGGTTTTGATAGGAAAGTATAAGATTGTAAGATGGAGCAGCTATATAAATTTGTCACTAACTATACTTTGTAGGAAGAATTGCTCTATGTTGTTGAAAGGGAAGTGTACTTTGTAATAGGGGTAATGTTTTGTACTTGTTAGGGAACCATAGTTTCTATGTATATCTTTATGTAGTGCATGTTTTCCTTTTGTACTTATATGTTTCCTTTCAACATGTGAAAGCACTTGATTTGTTATGTCTTCACTTTTTTTGTGTTTCATTTACTATAATTATATTAGAATGTAAAAGCACAAGATTTTCTGTTCTTGAAAATTATTTGTTTTGTAAAAGTAGGAGCAGATGAGTATAGGAAACGAAAGGAATATGAATGGTGGAGCTAAAACTGGGAAAATGAGACGTCTTCAATGGATAGAAGTAATGGACGACCACTTGATTAATGTCTTTTACCACTAAATGGTTGATGGGAACAAGCAAGATAGAACATTCACTTCATCAACATATGGGAATGTTGTGAAGGAACTTCGCGAAAAGTTAAACAAGATATCTAGCGATAAGGAGAAAATCAAGAACAAATGGCAAAAGTCAATTAAACTTAATTTTCATGAAGTCTTTGCTCCCTTCAACAATTCAAGTGGTTTTGCATGCAATCTTATCTCCTTTCTTTTTGAAGCTGAACTTAAGGTTTGGCGAACTTGAGGTTTGGCAAACTCTAATAGAGGTATTGACTCTCAAATGTGGTGTTTTCTATTATTTATGTATATATCATAGGTTTTTAACTACATAATATTAATTGTTTACTTATAAGTGTTCTAGAAAAAGCCAGTTACAGAGAAGTGAATGACTAAACCAATCATGCATTATTATAGAAATCGAGAGATATTTGGCAACGATCGAGTAACAAGTCAAAGTACCAAGATAGCAAAGGCGAAAATGAGAAGATAGGCTCAAGAGAAAAGTTAAGTGGGAGCTATAAAGATATTTGAAATAGATGGTTTGGTACTTGAAAATCAGGTGATACTGGACAGCTCATTCCTAGCCCATGCGATGATTATGACAAACCAACAATTGGCATATCACGAACTCCTCTTAACACAAGTCCAACAAATGTATCAAGCCTCACTTCTCAAATGGATTTCTAAACTTCAGCAAAGGCTAAAGGTAAAAACACAAGTTGTTAATATGAAAATCAACAAAAAGAGGTTGAAAAGGCTTACCTTGCAATTAAGAAAAGTAGCCAAAACTAGGAAGTGAGGTCTTCATGCACTTTAGGCCACATGTCTACTTTGAAGAAGAGGTTTTCGATGAGTTGATAAAGACTGGGATTGATGAAGAACTGTGTTTTCCAGCATATGAATTTCTTACAAATAATCTCAGAGAGTAAGGAGATTTTTTTTTTTTTGCCACCCTCTTTTGGAAAGCAAAAATTATATTCTTTGCAAAATGAAGAATGAATGAATGAACGCGTGGTGAAGCTCTTTATGCATTGGGCAACAATGGGATGATCATAGCCATGATTTAACTTGCTAAGGCTATATTTGGTTACACCAAATAGGTATAGTTTATTATTTTATAAATAATCTTAGTCATTTGGACTCTCTTTTAAAGGTTTCCTAATTCTTATATATTTTGATTGTGTGACGTCAAGATCCATGTGGTACATGAAATTTTACTGAAACTTTCTGGTTATTTTGTAAATAGTAGGAGCTAAACCCACTTTCCTATTTTGAAGTTTCTATGATTTGATGATTGTTCTTCTTTTGTGATGATTCTCTAAAGTTAGGATTTTGTGGATGTTGATATGCTATATGGACTCTATTTTTTAGTTTAATTTTGTTGTTTTATTCGCTTTTTTTCCTTGTCCAATTGACATGGTTAGATTGTTTTATTTATTAACAGTGCATTACTGAAGTGTTGCTGTTGGAGTCAATAATTATATTGGATTGAATTATAAGCAAGTAATATTGGATTAGTCAAATTGGAGAGTTTGATTTCAAGTGTAGAGTTGGGAGAAGCTTTCTACAATAAACAACTTTGGAAAGCTACAAATGAAAAGGAGTTTTCAATTCATTGGTTGCATTTAGATCTCCACAGTGGTATTGGCGAAGTCTTGCTGCATTTTTCCCAAATAAAAAGTTGGGGTAAGTTAATATCATTTCATTATATTATATTGTCATGTATTTGTTGTAGTTACAATTTTATGGTGTTTCTCAATTGTTCACTCATTGTTTATAATTAGGTACACTGAATTTGGAGGTCTTATTCCGAGCTGACCAGTAGAAGACCTTGCATAAAAGGGTGGACCATTCATCAATTATTACATGGTAGTTGAATTGGTCATTACAATTTCATGCATTATTATCATGTTGGGGAACTAAAGATTTAAATTATATATATTTTTTGTGGTTAGTACCATGGGGAAACCAATAAGGGGGTCGTTTGTTGTCACTAGCAATGATTAGGAAGCTTCACTCAATCAGTATGGTTAGTAATTCATATTGTATTTTGTTTTTATTTTCAAAGCTGATGTACTTTTTTAGCAACCTAGAGATAAGTAAAATAAATTGTCTACTTGAGATTAATGAATGCGATACATTGGGGTACTAGGACAACAAGTAATGAGAATAAAATTTACATTATCACCATTCTAGTGATAATTAATGAGTTAATAAATTTTTGTTAAATCGATTCTCTCCCATGATGGATTAAGCATGAAATTTTTGGCACTACAAGACATAAAATGGTGCATGTAGTATGTTGGCACGTGAAGAAAAACAAGAGAAATGCACTACTATTAGCAGACTTTGTGATCTTTCTCTATAAACCATCGGTATAAGAGAAATAGTAGTAAATGTGTATTTGCTGTTATATTGTAGTTTAAAGGGTATATTAGTCTATTTTCATATTTTTTTTTCCTTTCTTTTCATTTCAATTATATTCACCAAACATATGAAAAAGCAGTTTTTTCCTTCTATAATTTCTACTTTTCATGTCAAAATAATGATAAAAATTATTTCTTTTATTTCATTTCCTATCAGTTCTTTTTAACGGTTTCCACTTTCACAGGAGTTTGCCATGCACTTGCACGGTGGCAGGATGATTTGGCCGAAAGGATGTGGGGTGTTCAATTTTTTTAACTTTTTTAATGATGTAACTAGTGATTTCCAAATGGGAAAGAGAATTTCGAATTTCTCTCTCATCACTGTAAGGCAATTTGGAAAAAATATAAAGAAAAGACAAAAAAAAAAAAAAAAAAAAAACACGTGAGAATCCAATTTGTTGAAACCTCGAACTCTTAAACCATTAGGGACGGAACAAGACACCAGAGCCTCTCAGTCACCAGTGGCATAGTTCCAAATTAGCTGCACCACTCTCTCTCTAGAACTCCTCCTGCAATACAAAGCCCCATTTTCCGCCATAGCCAAGCTCCAAATCATCCTCGCCTCCATGGACGCGCCAAGCTCCTACCTTTTACCCACCAAACAACAAGACAAACAACAACAACAAGACCCACTTAACCCATCGACCTCTCTTGTCTCTCCATATTCCAAAAATCCCACCTCTACAATCCTCTTCGCTTCCTATCTCTTCCTTGCTCTCACTGCTTTCTCCATCCCTTTCATCTTCTATTCCTTTTCTTCCTCTTCCTCTTCTTCTTCCTCCTCCTCCTCCTCTCACAAGCTCTCCTCTCGCTTTCTCTCCTCCACGCTCCACCACCCAGTAGTCATCCTTATTTCCTCGGATGGATTCCGCTTCGGTTATCAGTACAAGACCCCAACACCCAACATCCATCGCTTGATATCCAACGGAACCGAAGCTGCACCCGGGATGATTCCGGTTTTTCCAACCCTAACTTTCCCTAATCATTATTCCATTGTAACCGGCTTGTACCCTCCTTATCATGGCATTATAAATAACCATTTCACTGACCCTGTAACTAACAAGAATTTCACTATGTCAAGCCACGAACCCGAATGGTGGTTAGGTGAACCCTTGTGGCAAACTGTTGTTAATCACGGTTTAAGGGCTGCAACTTATTTCTGGCCTGGTTCCGAGGTTAAAAAAGGTTCATGGGATTGTCCTGTTGGGTTTTGTATGAAGTATAATAGTTCTGTTCCTTTCGAGGAACGGGTTGATACTGTTTTGGGTTTTTTGATTTGCCTAGTGATCAGGTTCCTGTATTTATGACGTTGTATTTTGAGGATCCTGATCATCAGGGTCATCAGGTGGGACCGGATGATGAGGAAATAACCGAAGCGGTTGCTAGGATTGATCGGATGATTGGGAGGTTGATTGAAGGGTTGGAGAAAAGAGGGGTTTTTGAGGATGTGGATATAATTATGGTTGGTGATCATGGTATGGTTGGTACTTGTGATGGGAAGTTGATATTTTTGGATGATTTGGCATCTTGGATTGAAATTCCTGCCAGTTGGGTGCAATCCTATTCTCCATTGCTCGCGATTCGTCCTCCAGCAGAGTTGTCACCAGCTGATGTTGTTGAGAAGATTAATGATGCGTTGCAGTCGGGTAAAGTTAAAAATGGGAAGCATTTGAAAGTTTTTCTCAAGGAGGAGCTGCCTAGTAGGCTTCACTATGCTGAAAGTTATCGAATTCCACCAATTGTTGGGTTGCTTGATGAGGGATTAAAGTAGAACAGAAAAGAACGACCCGGCAAGAGTGTGGAGGAGCTCATGGATATGATAACGCTTATTTCTCTATGAGGACCATCTTCATTGGGCACGGCCCACAGTTTGCTCCCGGTCGGAAAGTCCCGTCTTTTGAAAACGTACAGATTTACAACTTGGTCACTTCGATTTTGGGGATTCAGGGTGCTAGCAATAATGGCTCTGCTTCATTCCCCAAGTCCATTCTTCTGCCTACACCGTAGTGGTCTTGTTAATCCTAGGACTAAGCAGAAGCAGGGCATTTTATCTTTTGTGATGCCACTTGAATGTGTGAAGTAATGGTTATAAAAATGTAATAACTGCTCTTGTGGAACAGCATAAGGTCTCATGGTTTAAACTAGAAGGGACCACTTGTTAATCCTCTCACGTTTCTATTCAATAGTCCAACCATTCAGTCTTCTTATTGTGATGTCCATTTGCTGGCTCTAATGTTCAATGCTTCTTTGATCTATGTAGTTGTCGTGGAGTAGATGACCATCCCATGTTTTCAGGCTTTCAGTTTATTAAGAATGTTGGACATATTGATGATTTTTTTGGTAGTGCCTTGAAAACTTGACTGCCTTGTTGATGTACTATGGTCTGCTAACTCGTTTGGACTTTTGAGTCTTAACTGCTAGGGGGAAAAAGTTTTATCAAATTGATCAAGTTGAGACAATATAGGATTGAGCTTGAGCCCAATTACGAGTGTTACATGACAATCTTGAGATTGGCTTGATTAACCTTGTTCAAGCCTGTTTATTTTGAAAAATAACTGATAACACTTGAAGCTCAACTCAAGCTCAATGAGGATTTTGCGTGCATCAGGCCAAATAGCCTAAAGCTTAAGCTCAGCTAAATGAACCACTTGAGTAGTTCAGGCTTGACTACATTTGAATCGGGTTGGAGTAAATTTCAAGTTGAATGTGAATAGTTTGTTTTGGCTCATTTATATATTCTTAAACTGTTGGTTGGAGCTTGAGAAAAAGACCTCCTGATGCAAGTTAGCTATGCTTAAGTAGACGAGCAGCCCCATCACTATCCAATGGGATTCAGTTTGTGTAACATGTGCTGGGAACTTTGTGCCTCAGCTTTTTACTGAGCATTCCATTTGGCCTTCATATGTCCTACTTTAAGCTCTAGATCAGATGTAATTGGGAAACTGAATAGCTTGTCCTGTGTTAGTATTTTATCTTCTTACTATTCTAAATAATTTTGTTGGGGAAGAATACAGGCTTGTCCTTTATCCTTAGTTTATTTGTTATGAACTAACTGATTTTTTGGCTTCATGTACCTCAAAGCTTTTGTAGTCATAATCTTTCTCTATTTAAAAATAAACGTTTAAAAAACAGATCGGTGTTTTAGATATCTAATAATCTTTTGTAACATCCCTGTTCCGATTTGTCTTTTAGATGTCTGATGGTTTCTTGATATGCCATGATGGAAACTGCCATTGTGTTTGGAATGGTGGAACTTGGTGGAAATCTAATGAAAGGGAAGGAAAACATGTGTTTGGATAATTTAATGAGTTGTGGAAATGGACGGAAACTAGAGTCGATCTCTCTCTCCCGGAAATAGATGGAAAGGGTAAGCAAATACAAAAATTCCTTTAGAAAATAAGGGTTTTTTTTTTTTTTGGCCCAACTTTAGGAAATATAGTTAATTCCTACAATTTCTTAGGCAATAAAGTCAAATTCTTACATGTTGCTACTCCTTTTTTTCTATTTCTTCTCTTCATATCCAAACATACTTCAAAAATTGGATTTCTTTTCTTTTACATTCCTTTCTTTTTATTCCATAACTTTCTTTCAAATGCAGTGTAAACAGATGGATTTGTGCAATCACAATCATCTATGAAATGACTTAATTATCTCTTGTATATTCTTTGCTTGGTTAATACGGGAAAGCCCATGTGAGTTTTAAATGATACATTGATGACAGCTCATTGTGAGTATGCTTCCTGTTTCCACATCATGACTAGGCAGCTCTTCATTCTGCCTTATATTGGGTTGTGGATTTGATGGTGCTTCCACTAAGTCAAAATTCTTAAAACTGACGCATGAGAGAATTTTCCCTACTTGGAAACAGTTTATCCTGTATGGAAATGCTGTATTTTTAGCTGACTAGTACGTGGGGACAACGTTTGTCCCTAGTGCTATGTAATATGTGGTAGGAATAAAACTCTAGTTCTTAATGAAGCAAGTCCTCCATGCCTATTTAGCGCCCCAAGGCCTTGTGCCTACTGAACTTTTATTTGTAGACCGGACGTATTTTCTTGTTTTTTGTTGTAATTTGAGCAAAGACAACCCAATCGGCAGTCCATTGTTAATTTCTGCAATGTGAGAATCTTTTAGTGAGCACGTGCCAGTTTTTTTTGCCTCCTCCTCCTTTTAAGGCTATTGTTTCTGTCTCTTCTGAACATGTAAATAAATCATAAATAGGTTAAATAGCCTCAACCTCTCAGTGTGATGATAGACTGTGTTATACAGCAAGAACACAGAAAGAAAGGACTATTGGTCACTGGTGGAGGGCTTGAGATGAACCAATCTAAGTGGACCGAATTGAATCGAAATTAAATTTAGACTAATTCAACTTTCTGGCAAATATCAAACACCAGATTTAATTCAAACTCCGAAGGAATTTATGTTTGGAAAAGAGCAATATTGAATATTTGAATGGCGGTCTTAAGGAAGCTCTCAAGTTGCATTCCATGGCATTTAACAACCTCTTAAGGCACAGAGGAAAATCTAATTTTTTTAACATGAAGTTGGATGTTTTGTGAAAGTGGGTTTGTATTTCTGAATCCTGACAAGCGGCCAGCAAAGGTTGACCCTTAATGCAAGTAATGCAAATGCCAAAGGAGGACTTGTTCTCAAGCATGCTTTTGTCTTATTCCTGGAGCTAAACATTTTTATCATTGGATTATTATTTGCCCATTTTATTTTATTTTGGAAATCAAGAATTCATTCATTCGCTCATTCTTCAGCACTTATAAAGCATTTTATACACTGCATCAAAATCGCATGTATCGCTTTACACAAATATTATGTTATGGTTAAAAAAAAAAATCACATGCGTTTGCTTTAAAGTATAACTTGTATTTTAAAAATGCAGTTTTTGGAAGGTATTATTTTGCTCAAATTATATGTATAGGATATGATTTCTTTAAAATTGTGATGGAGAGTTGTCATATCATATGACAAAGTATATAGACCATCAAAATTAAACCAAAAAGATAGGAGTTAAAAAAACTCTACAACATTGAAAAAAAAAAAAAAGGTTTTACAAAGAGAAATGGCTATTTTTAAGCAATAAAACTTAGATTTTATTTTCAAAATGAAGTAATGCTATTGTAATACAACAAGTCTCCATGGTTCCATTCTTGAACAACCAACATGTGAAAAATTTGCATGGCTGAAGGAATAGAAATGCTATTAGTCTGCATTCAATTTTGTATTTCCATGTCAATGGGAGCGAGCCTTGTCTGGACTCGAGCTTCTATTTTGGTTTTATAGTTGAGCATGCATTTGAATTCGCTTCTCTTTTTGTGATATTTGATACCTTAAACACCAAATAGAAAACATGTTTTTTATAGCAGCCAATGAACCATCTTTGTTGCTTCTTCTTTCGCTTTCTAGGAAAGATGTGATCAGCAAAGGCCTGTTTTTCTATTTCATAGGCGGCGAAAAAATTCATCGGCTATTATATGTCACATTTTATGTACACGTAGTGTATAAGTAGTAATAAAATTTTGATAAATTCAGTATATGTGAAATATGAATAATGTTGTATTAAAAATTGCATATTCCACTGCATGTATATAAATATTTTATTAGTATATACATGTTACGTGTATGTGTATATGGCGGATAAATTTAATAATTTTCCCCTCCTGAATTTTAGTGGCCATAGGTTGTTGGTGGAAAGTTCGTTTAAAAGGAATGACCCTGCCGGTGACCAATATTAATAGATTTTCCAAGAAAAAGATGGGAGGGGTTTGAATTATCTTTATCGTACTTGACTAAAATTTAGTTTTAGGCAAAATTTCTCATATGTTTTATTTTCATTTGTAGCTTAGATTTCCATTTTATTTTGACAAACCATCAATTTAAGAAATATAGTGATAAGAACGATACATCATGACTTTATTGCCATATTAATGTTGTCGTTCTATAAAAGAAGGAAAAAGTTCAAATTTCCCTCTTCCTTTTCAGAAAATTTAATTTTATATAAATAAGGTCGTCTAATTAATTATTTTATAATTATAATAAATAAAATCATGGTTGAATATAAATCTTATTTCAGCTTTTGTCTGTTACAGCTATATTGCTAATGACATGTCAAAAGAAAAATGGAAAATACTTCATATGCATATTTCTATATGGCTACAAACAATAAAATTATCCAATATACCCAAGCATACAATTATGACCTAAACATGGATAATGTTCTATAATTTTAAGCTGTCTCCTTTTCTTGTCTCCTTATCAATACTCATGCATATTAATTAGTCCTTCCATTCAATAGAATTATCACGACAAATCCTATTTCTTATGATCTTTCCGTTTCTCGACTATTTCTAACTTTTAGTTTATTTACAAATTTCTCGATGAAAATCACTTCCAAGCGAAATTAAACGAATATGAGATTCACATTTAATAAATTTTCTTTTAAGTCATATATTTAACTCCTCAAATTTTATTAAAGCTTAAGTATTAATATAGACATATTGTTTTCTTCAGGGATAGATCCGGGTGGAGGTCGAAAGGCGTCCTAACTCTCTCGCTCAGGAAAAAATTTGATTATTATAACATATTTAAATAAGAAAAAATATTTTATGCTTATATTGATAATAAAGTAAATTTGATTTCCTCGATCATATGATTCTACATTCATCCCTGATTTTCTTGGTGATTTCATGTAGAGATATTACTTGAATCACTTGGCATGGAAAGAATAAAAATAAAATAAAATAAAATATGCTATAATTAACTGATGATACATAAAGATAATAAATATTTCTAAAAAGATAATAAATAAACTATCGATAATAATTCATAATGATTGAAAGATGATACATGCGGAGTTAAACATGTATATTAATCAGATGAACGTGTTGATAGTGATGTAACACGAAAAAATCCCTTAATTAAAGGAGCTAATGAATTAGCAAATCAAAAAGGCTAAAATGATTAAGGGAAATGATTGAGAGAGAAAATAGAACCATTTCCAAAGGGAAGACGAAAAATAAAAGTCAATGTTAGTAACACATTATGTGTCTAAATAAGTAATGAACAAGTATTAATATTCTTTGAACAAATTGTGACAATAGTATATAATATTTACAAAATTATTCACATATCATAATTAGTAACTATGTACCACTATGATGTGTCAATACTATTGAATTTTTTTTACAACCTTGTATTTAGTTGAAAAAGGAGAAAGAAAAAAGAGAGCCATGAAAGATATAGAGTTGGCTACTTTTGGCTTTGAGCTAATTGTAGGGCATGGTTTCTAGACATTAGTATTAATGACTTTGTTTGATACTCAGTTTTGCCAACGATTAACTCGATTGCATTCCTTCAGTTACTCTTGCTTAGCCTTCCTATGCCGAGTTGGTCATTCAGAGTTATTGCTCACATCGACAATATGCTCCTACTAGGTAACCACATTGTATGGTATCCTGGATGATATTCTTTAATTGGTAACGCCCATTAATGTTTATGCTTGTATTTGCAATGACAATTGTAGTATTTTCTATTGTTTTGTTGATTAGGATTTTCTTCTCATTTTCTAAGGTATGGGAAGGAGATTCTTGTCTTAAATTTCCAAGAACAAATCATCTAATGGTTTAGTAGGAAGGGTAAATTGCATATGAGTGTTGGACGGTTGTATTCTTTTTCATTGTTTCTTTCATTTATGGGGGACACCATGGAATTCTGATCCACTTGCTCACTTAGTTAGTCTTTAATTGACCCTTTATCTTTCTTATTCCATTGTTTATTCTTCTATTAGGCGCAGGCTCAGTTGTCTTTAATTGTGTACACTTATTATCTTCTAAGATAATATATTTTGTGTCTCTTTCTCGAACTAGTCTAATGTTATAGACTTATGCTTTCATAGAGATTCAGAAAATCCACCTTTTAGGAAAACTCCTTATATGATTGCATATAGAGCAATCCTAGTATTCAAATAGGAACTTGTAAAGTAATTTTGAAAATCTTGTCATATGAACTATCGGTATCTCCTTTGGTTGCAGTTTTACCAGATATACATATGACATGTCTTCTCTAGAGGTTTTATAGATAAAAAATAGTTCAAAAACATGATCGTGAGATCGTGAAAGCACATAATTGAGTTTGAGAGAAGTAGTAAACTGCTCTTAATAGGGTGTTAGGGAATACTTTGCATGTGACAACATCATTAAATCCACGCAAGGACATCGACATGTAAAACTTCATAATATGATCTTCAAGATCTCTAGCTCCATTGAATTTTTCACCGTGGGGACTTTCATTCCTACAAGAACTACCTCATCTCGAATAGCTTGCACAAAAAGGGAATCTTCCTAAAGAATCATAGCGAAGACACTCTTTCTGTCCTCCTTTTCTTGAAAGATCCTCTTTATGATGCCTTTCATCTTGTCATCACTTTAATTGCTGAGAAGGGTAATCTATGATAGGATTGGATATTTGAACCTAGGAAGCCTCTACCTATTAAAGTCTAGCAAGAACCTGGTTACTAGCAGGGGTGCAGATGAGTAGGCTTTTGCCAGCTTGAGCTCAACTCGTTTAATAACTTAAGGTGCTTAAGCCAAGTTAGGCTCTTAATGAGCCTGAAATGTACAAGCTTAAGCTTGAGCACATTAACAATTCTTGAGTTCAAGATTTGATCGTTTAGCTAAATGAGCCTAAGCTAAACTCATTTAGGTATATAATTATATTTTTATTATATTTATAATATTATATTAATACAAATAATTATATAATATTAAATTAATATATTAAATGAGTTCTTAATGAGCCTATTTGCTAACTTAGCTCGTGAGTCTTTATCACACCTATTCGCAAGCTTGTTCATGAGTCTAACTCTCAAGCAAAAAAAAACAAGTGCAAGTTCGAGTAGCTTACAAGTAACTCGACTTGTTTACAATCCTACTTACTAGGATTTGCAAGCTAAATGTGAACCTCCTTCACTTGGTTGTGATGCCTATTGGGGTTAGATTCGTTACCCCTCTAGCTAGGTAATGTGGTGCTCAAGCTTGTTGATGTGAACTTACGATACATTATTTCCAACTCCTTCAGTCGCAGTGAAGTTGCAGGATTAGAGGTAGTGATTTGTTCTTCTGTGCAGAGTTAAGGGGATTCCTATTGTTAACCCTTCTAGAAGTTTTAGCCATGGCTATTGGCAAACGAATTTAATGATAAGGAAAAGTTCTAAAAGCATAATTTTTATACTTTCTCATAAACAATGTCAAAATGTTGGTGCCTTAACTTGTCGGTGGAGCATCTTAGATCTGACCCTTGGACAATAATAGGTTAATGGCCACTAGGGATTGCTCAGTATGACCATTCCAACAGTCAAGTTAGCAGAATATACAGTGTAATGTGTAGAGGTTAGCAGACTTGTCGTTAAAAGACATTTGGAGGAATATTTATAGGTTGTCTTGGACAATAATTACTCATTCGTAGAGATAGTAGAGGCAATGGAGGTCACATGCTTAATGATTGGGAGACCATTATGCCACGTTTCCAACCGAGCATAATTTGTTTGACCGTGTGTGACACATTTGATCAAAAGAGTTAAGGATAACAAAGTGTGCCTAGGAGGACTTATAATACCACTATTGAGATAACTGATGCCTTAATTGGATTAGGTTGGACTTAAGGAGCCCTTTGTCTATATATGCCTATCAACATGCCTTATTAAAGGTGGAATCAGATTCCATCTCAAAATTGAAATCATTGATTTCTGTTTTGAAAAATGTACATTAACACGAGAATAGAGATGGAAATTAGAACCGTAGTCCATTCTAGATTTATTCCTACGTGAAAAATTATATAATTTCGTCATGTTTATTAACGAAATCAATTATGTCGGTTGTTTGACAACCCAAATTAATATCAATCGTAATCGCATCGTATTCTTAAAATACTTAACATATTACTTATTATATTTATTTTAATAATTAAAATTTTAACCAAATGATAACGAAACAATAAAATTTCCAACCTGGATAACAAACATGACTAGCATTTGCAACTTTTATGAATTTTTGTCCGTTTCAATTATGAGCCATACATAGATAATATTCTACAGTTTTAAGCTGTCTCTTTATCCTTATCCTTATCAACAGTCATGTTTATTAATTAGTCTTCCATCCAATAAAATTGCCATGACCAACCAATTTCTTTCTGTCTTCCTGCTAACTTTCACATTATATACACATTTATGATGTTAAGGAGCCACATTCGATGAAAATCACTTCCAAGCGAGACTAAACGAATATGCCATGGGCTAGCCAAAAACATGGAACGTGTCAACCTATTAGGAAAGTTACGTCGGAATTAGTATCGTTACATTATCAAATGTTTCAGATCTATATCAATAGCAATTAAAATTATTAATAATTTTTTTATATTAGTTTTTCTTTCAAATAATTAATTTAATGATGATAGTATAGGCTAGATAGTCCATGATGAAATCATAACATTTCTATGAGAAAAAAGGTTTTGAATGAATATTAAAAACCATTTGATAAGTTTTAATTCTATAATTTAAAATCTATTTTCACAAAATGAAACGAAGAATTTAGTATTTTAATACTTTATACTTACCTTAAACCTTTATTTTATTAAAGTATACATAGTAAAAGTTTTAAAATATTGTGTATTTTACTTTATAAATATTCTTAGTTAATCATACTAAATATAATAAAATATAATATTTTTACATTAGATAGTAAAACTCTCAATTTTAAGACTCAAATTTTTGAACTTTTTGAAAAATTTTAATTCTAGCAATTAGATGGTAAAATTTTTCAAAGACATAAATTTAAATCCTGCAATTCTATAAGTATTAATATAAACGCATCGTTTTCTAGGTAATTATACATACATATATCATTTGGAAATCGCTTTACAAACAAAAAATAAAATATATTATAAATTAACATATATTGTTAATGATACGTAAAAATAATAGATGTAAGAAGATAAACTATTCAATAATAGTCCATAATAGTTAAAAAATGATCCACGGGTAATTAAACATATATTTTAGTCAAAGGAACGTGCTGATAGCGATACAGCACCAACAAAATCCCACTAATTAAAAAGGCGAATGCTAAGAATGATTGAGGGAAATGATTGAAGGAAATAATTGAAGGAAATAATTGAAGCATTTGTGGAGGAATAAGGAATAAAAAAAGAAAAAAAAATCAATATTACCAACAAGTCATGTGTTTCCACGATCAACAAGTACTAGTGTTATTTGGATAAATGGTCATAATAATATATAATGTTTATAAAATTATTCGAATATCACAATTAATAGTATTTGATTGCAATAATTAAACAATAGAGAAATTGGACAATATAAGGCTAAAAAAAAAGAAATAAGAAATTGGATAGTATAGTAAAAGAGATATTAGATAATACAATTTACTTGTACTGTAGTTGGTATACACTATACTGGACAAATATGTTTTATATATTATTTGGTATACATAGGTATAACCAAAAAAAGAAAAAAAAAAGAAACTGATTGGCGAGTACAAGGAATATTAGATAGCGTAATCTTATATTGCATTTAGTAGACACGATATTAGATAAAGATTTGTCTATTGTCCATTATTTGATATGCATAAGTATAGCACAAGAATATTATAAAATATTTGATTTATCTAGTAAAAAAATAATGTCACATCCTTCAATGTAACTATTTTTCTTTAAATTTGTCTAATATTCTTATTAAGGTCACTTTTGGAACGCAGAGATTTGTTGGGAATGAAATGGATTGGAACAGAAGGAATGTAATGGATTGAAATAAGAGATAGAATGATAAATTAATTCCTTGCTTGGATACATAATAGAATGAAATGGAATTGACATGTATTTGTCAAAAACACTCTCGGTAATCAATGTGAATAATAAATATGCAAAATGATAAAAAGATAAATGTAACAATAATCATTTATGAGGAATAAATGAAATCGCAAGACATGATCGAATTTCTTCTCAATGTCGGTATAGTTGATTCTTAGAATCGATATTTCGGCTTTTAAAAATGCATCCAAATATAAGAATAGAAATGAAATTTAGAATAGTGATGCCACTTTGGATTTACTCCTGCATACCAAACGTGAAGGTTTCTCCATACTAAGTATTTGACAAAAACAAAATAAAAAATTGGTGCTGTGTTTGGTAAATCTTCATTGAATGGAAATGGAATAGAAGCTAGTAAATGAAAAGAAAGGAGAGTAAATAAGAAAATTTAATTTTTAATGCATGTTTAGATATGAAGAGAAGAAATCGAAAGAAATGAGTAGAATTCTATAAGAAATTGATTGTATTGCCCATGAAATTGTAAGAGTAATATATTTTATAAGGGTATTTTAGTATTTGTATATTATTTTCATTTCCCTTGCTTTGAGCCTAGGTTTAGAAAGAAAGAAGAGGAGTTTTAATTTCCTTTCATTTCTACACATTTCAGCTCATTTTCATATTTCATCAGACCTTCGAAACCCATATTTTGTCATGGTTCCAGACATAGTGTAAAAATTTTGCCCAATCCAATCAAATGAATTGATGGTAACTAAACCCACGTTAATCGATCCACCAACCTTGCACATGGCTGAAAAAAAAAAGCAAAAAGAAAAATACTCTTGTATATGCATGTGAACATAAGGTGTCAAATATCAAATGGTCTTCCCAATAAAAAATATCTTCTCTTTTTTCCTATAAATCGGCATCAAAACAGAACCATTCATGGGATTTCAGCCATAACTCGCCACCAGCTTTTGTAATGCTAATATACAGCACACGATAAGAAAGGACGCACTTGTACCCATACACTTGAAAAACTAACGGCAAAACCGACCACCATTATTCAATGTACGAGGGTCCTCTCCTATTGTATAGGTCTTGATTCTTTCAAACACCCGATCAACGGAAAAGGAAAAACCCAAACGCTGCGGCCCCCCAATCCCCCCATATGAAAAAGGTTTCCAAATATACACAGCTTACTTGTACTTTCTCTGCTTTTTCTCCAACCAACCAGTACCCACAACCTTGGTCACTAATATCTATTGTTTTCCTCTTCTTACGGCTTCAAGTTTAATCATTTGACCTGTACTTGTAGATTTTTCCATCTGGGTGTTGTTAATTTCCATTAGAATTAATAAAGTTAGGATCTTTTTGGTTGGTTTTTTTTTTTGTTCTGATTCAAAAGTTTCTAACTTTTAGATGGCAGATGTTATTAAATTCTCTTTGCCTTCAGCTTCCTTGTCTTCTTCGCTGATCACGTCAATTGGGTCTTCTTTAAATTCAATTCCAAAGGGAATTCCTTTGTCTTATGATAAGGGCAATAAAAGGATTTGTTTTGTTGGGGATAGTTCCAGTGGTGGTGTTTCAGGTCATGGGTTCAGACCCCGAAAGCAATTTGAGGCTTTGAAGGTATGTATTCTGAATTATGTGAAAGTTCATTTTCTCAAGTTTCGGTTTTTTTTTTTTTTTTTTTTTTTTTAACTGTGTTTTGTTTCTTATTGGATGTTTGGTTTGGGTGCCATATTATGAACTCTTATCCTGGACTAGGAGGAGTTTTTGGGGTATTGAATGAAAGAATGAAGGTACTGGAAGATGAGTATTTTGTCATGATTTCTTTTTTTTTTTTTACTTTTTTGATGATAATTGTGTTTGGGAGGTAAACTACTGGAGTGCTATGTAAGGATTTTATTGGTAGAGTAATCTAGGACATGTCCATGGTTGGACTGGCTCTGGCTACCTCAGACATGGAGCCAGGCTCAGCATGTTCTATTTGATACTAATAGGAAAAGAAACCTAAATCCATTCAATAGTTAAGGATCGCTTGCGCTAAGTAGGTAGCCCTTGGAAGTGTTGTAAGTTCTGAACCCGAGAAGTTGTGCAATTTGCCACGATGTTCCACCGCCTAGCCAGTAGGCCAATCCTTGGGATGATACTGATATATAAATATGTCCTAATTTAGCCTTGTAAAGTAAATAAAAACTTCTTGTGCTTTGGGTTAATATCATAAATAGTATCTGAATTTTGATAAAATATATAATTAGTTAACTGAATTTTAAAATTAATTAATTTTAAAGTTTTTCAGTTACTAAATCGATCAATTATGAAGATCAAATACCTAAGTGCATATTTTATTAAAATTTAAGTATCATTTGTCACATTAACCCTTGTGCATTTGATTGTAAGGCATGGGCATGAGGGGTTCATATAGATCTGAGTTCTCTCACCTCAAAAGCAAAGTCTTTTTTCATTGTAGCTGTCCGTTTTGTCCATAGCCTCCCATTTGCAAGCATGCAGCATACATGGTGATGCTGACACTGCAGCTTTCATCAGTCATCCCTTTCTAAGCAAAAATACTGGTACTAAGCAAGCCTTTGAGAGCTAGGCCTCAAAGCATAGTTGAGTTCTGTGGTCTTAAGTGTAAGGTAGGATTTGCGTGCACACTGAGAAGTACGAGTAATGTGAGATTTATTACACATGTAAAAAACTCTCCTACTTCAGTAGCTAGCTTTTGAAATTTCTTCAGCTTTATATCAAAATTCTTTTCTTCTCAAGAGTTGATAGAAAATGGTCAAGGAGTGAGATCTTTGACTGGTGAATCTCCTGTGCCAGCATAGCTATGTTGTTCTAATGATGCTTTTGGAAAAAGGATAATGTATTGTTGAGCATGTTATAGCAAATAGAATCGGAAACATGATCATCTTCCCTTTCAGTTTGTTAGTTCCAGTTTCCTTATTCGTGTGATTGATGTGTTGGTGACTTTCCCTTATGTTCAGCATTGAGCTGATAAATTCATTCTCGCAGAGAACAATAAAAAATGGAGTTCATGCAAGGATAATCAAATTGCTTTCACTAGCAATGGTTATTGTTAATTAATTTGAGTCCATGATGCTGTTTTGGTGGCAGAAATCATCAATGTCTTATGATGAATTTTATTCTATGCTTTTCTCCTACTTGCAAAAAATCACCTTCATTTAATAGCGGAGCTGTCCTTCATATGGCTATTTATCTTATATGCCGAGAATATAACTTTAGATATATTATATCTATAGCTACTTCAGCTGTATGGAAAATTCTGTGGCAAGTCCATTTTCAATAAATGCTGACCTGTCTCCTCTGGTTATTAAGAATTCTGATATAGTACTTCACAATGTGTATCAAGCCTCCTGCATTCAATTTCTTAACAGTGTTTAGTATATTATTATGTCAAATCTGTTGACTGGCACAACTCCAAAATGAAAGAAAAGAGTAATTATTTGGGGAAAAAAGAACTATGATTGATGATGATAATGGTTGAGAGATACTCATGGTGCTAGGATCTCTAACAATGCCAAGTTCAGCTGATGTAGTTTTTTGCTTATGTGGTTTGAACTGTCGTTTGTTTAAGTATCTGCTTTTTGTTAGATGGGTTAAACATTCTTAATAGTTTCAAACCCTGTTCTTTTCCTGTATACAATTTGTAGTTACCTTACATTGTAGGACATGGCCCATGTTACCCTTTGATTTTTTTTTGCATGAGGATGCTGGACATGCCAGTAACTTGCTTTGGTAGAACTTTTTTTTAACGAAGCCCATCTTGCATATCAACATGCTAAATATTATTGTTTTCTCAGGTGCATGCCGCTATTGCGGAAACCGAACAACCAAAATGGTGGGAAAGGAATGCTGGACCAAATATGATTGATATACATTCCACACAAGAATTTTTAGGTGCTTTGAGCCAAGCTGGAGATAGATTAGTTATAGTAGAATTTTATGGGACATGGTGTGCTTCATGCAAAGCATTATTTCCAAAGGTTTGCCTGGATCTTTCATCTTTGGCTACTAGTATATTATTCTTGTATAATATATTAAAGCAATATTATTCCACTATATGCATTGGTTACATTGATCATTCAATTCAACTAGTGCTTGGAATAGTTGCTGTACAGTCTTTCGCTTCTCAATTGATGTAAATCAATGTTAGCATTGTATACTTGAATTTTCGAGATGCATCAGGCCCATTAGAATTCCTGCTTGAGCTCAACATGCTGCCCTATGTTTTGCTGATCTTATTTGATAATGCTTTGATGATATGTCCTATGGTTTGCTAATTTTTCATGAAGTGATATTCCATCTTGGTAAACATCCATATCTAATTCGTTGCTGTTGAGTCATACAAACTTAGCCTAGTGTTTGTACTTGTCTCTCTATTTCATTGTTGTCATGCCACATTGAGTTTGTCTCTCTATCTTCATATGCTGCCAATATAATACTCTATAAGGACCATTCTTTAAATTTTGTGTTATCTGTCAGAGCAGCTCAAGAAATTTGTTTTTTTTTTAATTTTTAATCTATATTTTTTTTCCCCTGCATTAACCCAGCAAGATGAGTGTGAATAATAATTGGATTCATTAAGCACAAGCTTCTTTTTCGTCTTAAGTTTCCTTGCCTTAGTTTGAAGATTTTAATGTACTTGTTTCGGTGTATTTGTTTACAAATTTTTTTTTGGGTAATTATTTGTTTACAAATTTCAAATTATTGACAGGTCAACTTTAACATGTGAAGAATTGTTAAAAATCAAGCTGGCTTTAAAAATATGAAAACTTAGGCATATCGATCTGCTCAATGGATTGTTTCTTAACAAAGTTTTACTGCTCGTTTACTTTGCTGTAATTACAATTCAATTACAGCTTTATTCCTTACAATTAGCTATTACGCCATTTAGTTCACCGAATAGCGATTCCATAATGAATCCCTATTACATAAAACATCGAATAGACATTCTTTATTCAAACCTATAAATACCAATTCAATGCTGGAATCTTTTTTTTTTTTAAAATAACACCATTTAAATGAAAAATTAATAAAGAAAAATCCTATTACAGCTCTATTCCATTACTCCGTAATAGGAATTTCATTATTGTCTTTTTTATTCAGCGAAGTGAACGAGCCGTTACTCTTTACTCTTTGATATTTTATGTAATGTAACTTGTAATGGTCAAAAAGCCTAGGTTGTGGTTAAAATTTATCAATATTTGATTGTCTTTAGGATGATTGTTGGTTTATGAGAATTTATTATTTGGTAACAATGTTGTTTCTACACAATTCCCAAAAAGATGACATTGCTTTACCTTACCTCAGCTTTGCAGGACGGCTAAAGAACACCCTGAGATCTTATTTCTAAAAGTAAACTTTGATGAGAATAAGCCCATGTGCAAGAATTTGAACGTCAAGGTTCTTCCTTATTTTCACTTTTACCGTGGTGCTGATGGACAGCTGGAATCCTTTTCATGTTCCTTAGCCAAGGTTTGTACTCCCATACGTTGCCTCTCTTGTCCTATGCCAAAACTGTCTTATGGTGGATTGTGTGTTAAAATAGTTTCCCTCTGAAACCTTGTTGTTCTTGCTTCTTTGATTTTCATAAGGAAAATTCTTCTTTTTCCAATAACTTGTACCGATAAGTTAATTTAAAATTGGTTAGCATCCTAGTGACTTTAATAGTTCAATGGGGGAGTAGAAGCATCTGGATAACTGGGGAGAAAGTGTCTTATGTCTCAATTTTTGCAACAGGAAAGAATGACATTGATGTCGAGTTTTATGTAACTTTCTCATTAAACCCCTTATGATAGGGTTCCTCCTTTTCCCTATGTCCTTGTGTTTATCCTTTTCTCTTATCTTAGGACTTCCATTTTAAAAAATAGTGCTTGTAAGTCTACACACTCGTGGCAGATGTTTCTTTCAAATATTCTCTTGCCCTTTTCCTGCTCTCTTTTTGCATCTCTTCTGTCTTGCCTTGTTATGGCAAACCTGAAAGAGCTCTTGTTAGCACCAACGAAAAATAGTTGCAGTTTACTGTAAGGGAAAAGGCCTCTTGAGGCTGCAAGATCAAACATTCTGACAACACAGACCTTACTCTCACTGGATGGGGTTGGCTATTTCCTTCTTTCCCCGTTATATTCTATGCACTTGACCCAAATATATGACTACACCTGACAAATGAGAACACGGAGCATATTTGTTAGTTGATTCCAATCTTGAGAAAGCCCGGGTAGGAGTGGTGGAAAACCTTCTCCTACCAGCTCTAGCATAACCATGTAGTAGTATTTTCCATGTTTTGGAACTTCTTTTAACGAATTTGCTGGACGACCCATATATGTCTCTCTTTTAATGAATTTGTATATAATGATTAAGTCTCTTTACAAAATTTTGCAGTTTCAAAAGATAAAGGATGCCATTGCAATGCACAACACTGCTCGCTGCAGCATCGGACCAGCCAATGGAGTCGCAAATCTCGCCCTTGGGCCTGCTGTGCTGCTGAAGGACACTCCTGCTGGTTGAGCCTCCATCAGGAGCCTTTTACATTAGCATCTCTCAGGCTATAGCTTCACTTTATGCTGTATATTCCCGATTGCTTTGTTAAGACATCTATACATAGCTATTGTTTATGTTATTCTTTGTCATTTCTAGCTTTGCTTATATGATGTAGATTTATTTTTCCATCATAGTTGGGATGAAACTTGGTTACAGAGAATTTATACAGTTGAATCTCAATTATTTGGAATTGCTCTTATATGATCTATTATTGAGTATGGAATTTTTGTATGACCAAACTGCAAAATACCTTAGGAAAGCGGTTTCTATCTGGATTTGACTTCAAGCATGTATTACCATTTCCTGTTTTAATAGGAAGAAGTCATTTGAGTTGGTCATTAACCAACTGCTATTATCACCATTCATCACTAAAAAGTAAAAACTTACATTATTGATGACCTCTCGGGATTATAATGAGTTTTCGAAATGAAGGAATCATTTCTTTTGGTTATTGACCATGTTGGCAGCTATTATTACTCTTTATCACTAACTACCATCATGTATGGATAAAAGGTTTGTTTGGATTGACTACTTTTATGATTTGAATTTAATTTGTATTTGTATTTAATTTGAAAATGAGTAACCAAATCTCGATGTTTTTTTTTTTCATTTTTTTTAACCAAATATCAGGTTAGAAATGACTAGTAAATTGATGTCAAGTGGATGTCAAACTAAGAAGCCAAGCACTCCCAAAATTATTAGTATTCATTTTCTCTTGAGATAGTTTTTTTTTTTTTAAGAATTTTATTTAATGGTTATGAGCCATAGTGGATGCCATTATTACTATTTATTACTAAAAATTAAGTATTCATTCACTTTATTGAATAAAGTAAAAGTGTAATTTAATATTATTGAGGAATAGAATAAAGATGTAATAAGATTGTTATTTATTGATTTTTCATTTTAATGAGAATTTTTTAAAGAAAAAATTTGTACTAATATTAATTTATTATTTATAAGTTTGAATAATAAGCAAGTACTCAATATATTTTGGGAGAAATTACAAATTATCCCTTGAACTTTTAATAGATTCACTCTGTAAACTTTCAAAGTGTACTTTAGATTCCTTAAACTTTTCAAAATTGACATAATTGACAATTTTTTGTGAAAATAAAACAAGGGGATTGTAAATTATTCCTCGAACATTCATATATATGTGGATTGATCCCTTAAACTTTCATCTACGTAGAATTACCCCTTAAACTTTCAAAATACTAAAAATTTAGGAGTGTAAAAGTGCACTTTCAATAAATCCACACTTAAATAAAGATTTGATATGTCTCGATAAAAGATTTATTTGCCCTTGTTCACTTGTCATAATAATAGACCAATGGGATCTATGCCCATCGGGAACCCTTTGAAGGGTCTGGCCTATAAGGCCTCAAGCCCAAGTAACACCTCAATCTCCTACACAAGTCGCATAGAGACATCGGTTCTCGTCATGATTGAAGTCCCGATTCTCTTTGGTTGCAACTCCTTTAGTGAAGACCCATGGCGATGAGGTCTCAAAGGTCGCGACCGCAACCATGGGGTTCATGGCAACCTATTTGGCATTTGTATCTCCACAGGGGTTCCCGTACCAGTCTAGCCACCCTTTGTACCTAACACTTTCGTGTTTCGAGATATTTGGGCTAGCCAACTGAAGTGGGGAGTTTTCCACGTGGAATGCAGATATTGTATAGCCCCTTAAATTGTGTCATAGCTACTCCATATAAAAGGTCATCGTGAAAAAGGTACAAGAAGTTTTTTTCCACAGTTCAAGTCCAAATACTCTATATGTTAGCATCTTCTAGAACCCAATGTTAATTTAAACATTACAGTGGTTGCATCAAACTAACCCAGTGCAACACTAATTGTGTTTTCGTGTTTACAGGTACATGGTTTTTTTGTATCTAACTCTACACCTTCAACAATATGGTAATTTGTAATTATCCTTATATCTTATAATAGAAATTCTTTATAAAATTGTACTGCCTATTTAAAGTACAAATAAACATGACGATAACTATTGGCAAATTGAAAAAAAAAAAAAAAACATGATGACAACTATTCTAGAAGGATTAAGATTCTAATAAGATTATTGTTGGTACCGTTTTGATAAAGTGAACTGACCATTTGCGGACATTATTAGGAGATCATTTTACTATGGCCTAGGATTGCTCATCAACACCAAAAAAAAAAAAAAGAGTAGACATGATTACCTGACTTTAATGAGCACATTCATAGTACAAGGTGGAAAATGTGGACAATTCACTACCACCTAAAATCAAAGGCGTATGTCTCTAGAAAGTAAAATTTGTTGGAAGGCCACCGCAGCAACTTTCAACGCACCACACACATAACGTGATATAACAGGTTCTGGGACCATTTCCATATTAATTATATCTAAATGCATGGATTCCAATCCATGCTTTTACCTGCATGCACAATGCTTTAATCAAAGGGTAGGTGACTTTGCCCTGCTTTTTAAGTATGTCTTTACACAGGATGACGCAGGAAAGCAATCTAGCTCAGAATGTACATTTAAAAAAAAGATCAAAACTTTTTCCAATTGTATTAATTGTTTCTTCTTTACTTACCTAAAGAAATATAGCTACGATTGGACTGATTATCGGATTGGAATTGATTGGCTTTAACTTTTGCATAGGCTATCGAATCCTTATGAATTGGATCGATCAGGGTCGTAAATGAGTTAAATTTAGACAAGATGAATTTGAATCTAAGTTCAACATAAAATTTTGAAGTTTAATATTAATTGAATTTAGAATTTTGTCTTCAAGCTCTACTTAAAGTGACATTCAAAAAACTAGGGTTTGATCAAATTTTTTTAACCTTGATTTATTTTATAAAAAAAAATATTCTTTCTTATGATTATAATATTAATATCAAAATTAGATAACATTTATACTTGACTCAAATTTAATCAGATTTGTTGGTTGGTCAAGCTAAATGTTTTGAAGTTTGAGCTTGGCTTACAAAATAATTTTATTTTGAGATTGATTTGAATCTTTTGAAAAAACTATCAAATTAAATTTGAGTATTTTGCGAGTTGTATAACTTATATATATACATCTAGGACCAAGATCTTGTCTTTATATATATATATAGAGAGAGAGAGAGGAGAGTTATATAATGACCCACCCACAATCTCAAAAATGTGGACATCTATTACTAATGCAATTTGTAACTAAGTGTATAAAAAACCTGGTCCATCCATGCAAGAATTTACCCTTTTACGTCAACATAATAGCACTACGAACAAGCCACCGGCCTACCAAATAGATGATGTGCTATATAGGAATTATTTTTAATTTATATTTTATAAATTATCTTACCCAACCGTTATTATGCTATTAATATATTAAATATATTAATTATCATCTCTATTTTAATTATAATACGATTAGTTATTATACGATTAAATTATCATGCGATGATAGATTCTTATTCTTCACTATACACGGTATTTGGCATCATTGCTCATGGAATGATCTTCTGAACCTCTTGACCTACTTGTATGGCTCATTAATGAGAATCAAATCCTATCACCTACCCATCAGCAAATTCCCAAGAAAAAGCATGATCATCATCATCAACACTTGCATCTCAATTTTAATGCCCCCTATTTCATACCAACACTACTTAAGAAACAGTATATAATAATAATAATAAAGTTTCATAGCGGTAATAATTACAGCAATAAATGGGAATGGGAGCGTACAGGTGAAACACATATCTACCAATTTTTTAGAAAAAAATTACACAAATACAAATTAGACAAAAATAATTATATAAATATCGATACGAAATTGCATATTAAACAATATAAAATGCCGAATCGCATTTTCAAAGGACGTTTCATAATTTTTTAAGATGAATTGTATATTGAAAGGATGATTCACTTATATTGCACGTAAATATCATCTTTAATAGGTGATTCATATTTTTTCATGAATCACACTTCAACATGAAATTCATTTGTAAATTCGCAAAATGCCTATTTAACATGTGATTTTGCGTTAGCATTTTAGTAATTAATTTATGTAAATAGTATTTAAGTAATTTTTATTTAAAGGATCGGTAATCATACAATGTCCTCGAGACGATAAAAAATATATTATCAAAGAAAAGGACTAATCTTTAGTGTTTACAACAGAGATCATGAAAGCACATAATTAAACTTTCATTCTTAATCACATGTTTTGTATGTTAAAAATTATTCAAGAGAATGGTAATCTAACACATATTTAATTTAATCATGTGTTATTATAAGCGAATTTTCATTATATATATTATAATATAAAACATGATATCTATACATAACATCAATTAAGGGGGGAAGCTTTATTCCTAGTATTTTTATATTCCCCCCAGTCAATTAGACTTTTTTGGTGCAATTAACAACCCTAAACTCACACTTTGGTGCAACAACTTTCAACAACAACCTAGCAGTCTCCTCCTGCTTTACAACAGCACCTTCTCTCTCCACCAAAACTCCCCCTACAATCCTCTCATAATCACCGCCACCACCCGCCACAAACGCCACCAGCGCCGCCTGCACGGGACCGAAACTTGGGTTATGCGCGGCAGACTCCTTATAACTCCCCTTATACACCTTCCCTTCAACATCAACCAACGCCACGCCAGAAGGGCACGCGCTATAAGGCGCGTGGGACTTGTTGGCTGCCTCTAAAGCTGCATGCATCAGCCCATTAAAAAATCCGAGCGTGCCTCCCTTTCCGAGAACTCCATTGCAACGATCATGTACTCTTACGCTGTTTTCATCATTAGATGATAATAATAATATCAGATCATTGTCACGTGGCTCTAGAAGTAGAGGTGCGTTCTTGTCCAACAAATCATGGGGTCCAAACCTATAGGGCAAAAAATCCGACAATCTGGCATACTCCTTGTTTTCTTTATCCGAGTTTAGGAGGATTTTTACGTCGGCTGCATGGTGGAGTTCTTGGTAGAACTGGCGGCAATGGCCACAAGGGGCGGAGGATACTGCCATGTAGGCGAGAGAGGATTCGTTGTTGAGGGAGAGGTTGGTTAGGAGGAATTGTTCGGCGTGGACGGAATGGTGGAGGGGGAGGCCGGGGAATTCGAGGTTTACGCCGAGATAGATGCTGCCGGAGCCGCCAAGGCCGACTGCTGCTACGGGGTAATTGGAGATGGGAGGGCGGCTGAGGGGGAGGGTCGATTGGACTATGGATGGGAGGTTTGGGAGAGAGAGGTTGGAGGTTTCTGCCATGGAGGTGGCTTCGGCTGAGGATATTACAAACTTGGGTGGTTCCATTGATGGAGGAGATGGGGAGAGAGAGAGAGAGAGAGAGAGAGGAGGGGGGGAAGGGGAGAAACTTGGCAGTGCAGGGGAACTATATATAGAGGTAGGCTTGTGATTAGGCATTTTTTTTCCCCATAGCAACTTGGATGTAACACCAATGGTACCTTCAGTGTGCGTACAAAACGCAATCACAATTTTTGGGACTTATTTATTTCTATCCCCACACTGGACTTAATTTAAGAAGTCGAAATTGAATTCCATCTTAAAAAGTTAAAAATTGTTATTTTATTCCAATTTAATATTTAAGAATTGGTTTTCAAATTATTAAATAACTTAATTTTATATATAATCGTAATCAATCATTAAGATACTTATTACATTAAGTTCTATAATCATTTAAATAATGGAACTAAACAATCTTAGTGATAAAGGTTAAAATTTCTTTTTATGTGTTTTCTTTAATAAAGTACATTGAATATGATAGAAAGCTAGATAGATTCAATGAATCTGGATCTTTAGGTTTTCTTTTTTCAATTACCCAATTAGATATGATCCTTTTTTGTCCCTCTCTTTTAATCTCAACCACTGTTTATATATATAATAGAATAAAATTAAGAAAAATTAAGAAAGGTAATTGGATAGAATTGATTTCCATTCAATATGATTCCCACTCATCCAATTTTAAATTTATTAGCATGTATTGGGCCTTACACTTCATATACGTATTGAACAGAAATGTGTTAGAATACAAGTATGGCATGGACATGTGTTACAATATCTAATCTTAAAATAAAAGATATTAAATATAATACATGTCAAAAATAAAAATAATAAAATAAAGTATATGATTCTTTAAAGAAAATATGATACAAAGCAAAGGTAAGTTTGATAGATTGGGATTTTGGGCTTTATTTTCTCAATTATCCTCAATTTACAGATCAATAATTGAAACTATACCTAAATTATTGAAATATCTTATGACATATTGATATGATCTTTTTCTTTTAATTTTAACCACTGTTTACATATAATAGAATAAAATTAAGAGAAATTAAAAGAAGATAAATTGATAGAATTGATTTCCATTCAACATGAACTAATTCAACTTTAAAATTTATTAGAATGGATTAAGCTCTTACGCTTTAGACACATATCGAATGGACACATGTTAGGATATGCGATCTTTCAAATATAATATATATTAAAATTGATAAGAAGATTGTTGATTTACAGTAATTAACTTTTAAGTGTTTGTGAATAAGAGAGAAATAACTTTAATTTAAGGAAGTTAAAGAATTTATAAATTAAAAAAAATTAAGAGGATTTGCCAGTAAAACAAATTTATCACTTTTTAGTATTATAGTTAAGATCAAGTTCTACTTAGCTTGGGTTTCAAGTTGAGATTTTATATCTTGATTGAATTATAACCTAGAAAAAACTAACTACATCTTTACTTTAATCTCAAGATAAATTATAATGAACTCTCCTTTAAGGTAGCATAAGACATCCAATGCTAGTAATTCCAACTTCCATGTTGCTAATGAATTTATGGTTTAGTGTCATCTTTTTGGTTTTCATGTGAGAATTTTTAAATTCAAATCCTCCATTTTCCGTTGAAATTGAGAAAAAAAAAAAAAGCTTTCATGTCTTTATTAATTCTCTTTTACATTTTTATGCAAATTTAGTTACTCTTTTAACAAGACCCACCATTTGTCATGACTTTTATATAGTGTTTGGAATGTGGAAATAAAAGCTAACCGATGAAGATAAATATAGGAAGGAATCATGTGATGGTAATTCCGATGGAAATTAAAATACGATGAATTGGTTAGAAAAGAGAGGGAAATTAAAAGGAATTTAAACATTTTTCTCAAAAAGGAAAGGATTACGACAAGATGAAGAAAATTTTAATTAAGGTATCTATCTTTTCTTCCCCTTCGGTTTTCCTATCTATTTTTATTTTGACTTAAAAGTTGCTGAAATATGGTATTAGACTCGATCGTGGAATATTAGTAGTAGACCATATCTGGGTTAGGTATATTAAGTAATATATATTGTAATAATTTAGATATATATGTATGTAGTCAATATATAAAAAATTATATATTTTCATTAATATGACTATAAATTTTTAAATCGATATGATATACGGAGTATAACGTCTGTTTTTCTCCTAGTAATAGATTATAATATATAGGAAGACCCAAAATGTCCCTCGACGACGAATATGCTTCGAATGGCATACGAGCAATCTTAGAGTCCAACGAACGTACGCAACTACAAATTTTTATGTTTACGTGTGAATTTTGACGCACACACCGACACACGTGATTTAAGAGACAAATTCGTTGTATTGGCATTGTTCATGAATCTAATGTAACAAGATCAAAGTTCCTCTCGTAGCCTCGCACTTTCTATGTAACTTACATAATTTATTTTGGATTGAAATCCGGACTGACCCGGTTAATAGGTTGAAGTGGAAAAAAAAAAAAAAAAAAGAAACAATAACTTACTATAATTTTAAATATATATTCATAATATATTATAAATTTATAAAGATAATCATTATATATTTTTTTAAGGCATATGCTTTTATGGATTTAATAGCTACAAATGATGGATTTGATCCAAATATGAATTTGAATGAGTAATACTATATATATTTGTCTTTCATAATTAAAATGTGTCTAATATTTTTACTTTTTATTGACCCCAATTCGACTTTTACTTAAACTCTATTCGATCCCTTATCCCCTAACATGTGGATCAAACCCCAATCAGGTTCTAACAAGTAATAACGGCAAAATGGAAGTCATAATACACATGCGTACACTACATACGATCAATGCTATCATTATCATTATCAAGTTGATATAGAAGGATTTAGGTAGGGATGAGTGGGTAACTTTGTCGTATAGGTTGGATACTCGCACCTTGCTCAATCAGGTAGGGTCTAGGTGGGTATTGAGGGCCGTAAAGTAAAGTACGAATATTATTTTTTTAAAACCTGCTTTCACAGGATAGAGTATGTGTATGAGGTCTTTATATCCTATACCCACCTTAGAACTTATATAATAGAATATACAGGTTTTAGGGTACCCTAAATCTATCTTGAAAAATGTACTCTATTAAAAAAATTATAATATAAAATAATTAATGAATAAATAATAATACTATATTTTTCATTTTGCAATCGCTTTAATTTTTTTTTTGCCAATATGTTATTTATAATGAATATATATAAATAAGGTAATTTTACATATTACAACTTGAAATTTTAAAAAGAAAAAGAAAAGTATAGGTTACATAGGATATTTTGTACCCTATGAGTTTTATAAGATACATGATACAAAGCAGATATAAGGTGCTCTAGGGTAAGTTCTGGATACAAAATTCTACACCTTGTCCTTACAGGATAGGATAGAGGTAAGAGTTTATATCCTACCCATCATAGACCCGCTCACCCCTCTGTTTGGTCAAGTATTCCTTTTTGCATTTCTATAACTATAAATTTTAAAAAATCTAACATTAAAACCATAATATATCTTTATATTGCTTTGGAATCAACTTAGAATATGTACTTTATAGGATTTGTATTTTTCTCACAACAAATATAAACTAAGGTAGCAATCCGAATTAGAGATGTGAGATATATTTACTATTTTGACCAATTGTTAGTCTAAAATATTGGATCATGATTAGGTGAGTTTTTATTATATTTATCAAGTGATTAATATCTATTAGGAAAGTTATAAAAACATAATATACATTTTGGTTCTTTTGTAAAGTCCTAACTCATATGCTTTCTTTTGATAAACACAACCCATGCTTTATCACCATGTGTTAATATTATTAACTAATTTTGATAAAACTAACATGAATTGAAAATAAATAAATAAAAGCAAAACGAAAAGGGAAATTAAGGTTAAAACTGCGACCCTTTTTCTAGCTATACCTCCGAATGACCACTACTAAGCTTTGGAGTGGCGTGTGCAGCCATAACTATGATAGATCACCACTAACACTATAGGTGGATTGTATAGCCCTACAAGCGGTGGGTGATCACATAACACTATAGAAATTAAAAGAAAAAAAAAGTAGAAATATTACCAAATCGTAGTTGGGCTTAATGTTCGTATTCTTTTCTTTGCATTATTTTTTTTATTTTTTGCTATACTTTTTTATTTATATTAATTAATTATATTTAATAATGATAATTAGTTACTATGGACCAATCATAAAGCTTACATATGTCCCTTTACTAATAAAAACCCAGGTGATGAAACACACACACATATATACATATATAGGTCACAAGTTTTCCAAAAGTTTCAAAATACATATCATATTTGTGTAAATTTATTATGCATATGATATAAGTTAGGTTTAGTTACCTAGATATTTTGAGAAATTATAGAGTATTCATTATCCTGTTACCTATTCTATATGATATAGGATATAGTTACTAGGGTCTAATATGATCTAATTCTCGCCTTTAATTATTCCTAGTGTTGTGTTGTCGGTAATTAAAGAATTAAAAGGAAATGCACATGTGTACTCTATGAAACTCACCAACGAACTAAACATAGAAATTTTGCACTTTTTCTTGCATTGCGTTGTTTCATAAATTGTATAATTAAAATTAGAAAGTAAGATATACTTCTTTCTAGAGCCTCACCATATGTTTGAAGCAACCATTAACCGGACCTGATTAAAAATAATTATATCCACCCCTTAAATTATGATATCCCTCGCTTAAATTATGATATCCCTTGATAGAATGTAATGAAACTTTAATAATCAAAATCTACAACAACCTAACATTTATTGGAATTATATAATTAAGTATTTTGAGGAGCACTCTTAAGACGAGTGATTTTTTAAGAAACAACTTACACCAAGAGCAAAAACTACAAGACTTAATACAACAGGCTAAGTTCATAAAATTCTAATTATTACATTTTTCCTTCCTCCTCTTCAATTATTTATTTTTGTATCCTTATCTTGTTCCTTAATTTCTTAAGTGACAACTATTTACTTTGTAAAACATAATCTCATCCCTTTTCTAATAGGATCAATTTTATAGGTAATTTGATAGCTTAAGTTCATGCCAAATCATGATCACTAGGCAGATTATTAATTAAGTAGTTTGTTGAGGGGACTGGAAAAGTTGTTCTTCACCTCTATACCTTATTTTTGTCATATGCTGTATCATACTTAATAATAACTCTACTTTACCTTGGTTTTTAGATTATTTTACAATCTCTCTTTTAAAATGAAGTTCTCATCAATACTTTCTTTAGTTTCACATAAACCATTTGTAATTGATAACGACTATTAAAGATTTTCATTTCTCCATCCTAATATTTCACCATTCGATGATGAATATATTTTTTACTATGGTTAATATCTACACATACATATATTTATCTTATTTAATTACATGACTTCTAATAGTGATGGATATGTATAAATATTCCTTTATTAAGTGCTATTCATTTTCCTAATATAATCATCGAAAACGTTATTATATGTTTATTTTTAATTTTTATTCTGCATGAATTATTATTATCCATTGAGTGTAACCTGAAATATTTCAATCAGGAATTAAAATTTTTTATAAAGATGGAAAGACAGTTTAAACATTTGTTTGCATTATTGGATTTTTCTCTACAATTGATCTACAACTGTAACTCATATGTATTATATTTATATCGTATTAGTTTTATCTATTTATGAGTAAAACTGTAAGTTTTTCTTCAATATTTAAAAATATGATCTCAAAATGACCATAATATAATGAAACAAACCGACAAATAATAAGATACTTGCACATATTCCACAGATCTGCCACCTGTCGCACTAATTGCCACTTCAGCTTTCGGATTAGATGCCTAATCCGTGATTACCTGATCATAAGTCTCTATTAATTTTTAATAGAAAATTATGACGTGGGTGCTTGCAAGTTCCATGGATGCCGGATGGCGATGGCTTTGAATTATTGTCCTTGATACTTTATATTCAAGGACCTAATAATAATATAAAATGTGTAAATTCCAGGAACTTCCCTTGACGTTGGAGTTATTATATACTTCAAGTTCACGCTAACATATTTTTATCCTCTTTTATTTTAAAGTTTAGAGTTTAATATTTTAATATTTTGGGAAAAAAAATTAGCGATGCATTGCGTGTATACTAAAAACTAATAAAAGTATATATTGGAATCTTCCAGGTTATTGATCTACATTTCTTATGAGATTATCGGTGATAATTCATGGTCCTGATAAAGATTAGGTTATTTTAATAGTATATTTTAAAAAAAAATAGAGCAGAATAAAAACTTATATAGTTTGAACAATGGATATATGTTTTTTTTTTCCCCTTTTTCGTAATCTCTTTCTTTTTGCATTTTTTTCCTCGAAGACAAATAATTTATCTTGCTTTTACATGTTGCACGATACAACTTAATTGATACAAGTTAATTTCATGATGATTATGCTTTCCCTAAGTTATAAATGAGGTTTTGTACCTTAGAATTGTTTAGAATGAAATGTATTAAAATATAATAAAATGAGTTAGAATAGAATAAGTTTCAAAATCATAAATCCAATGTTATATTTAGAAGTTCATGGAATGGGAACTAAATGTAGTGTTTTTATCAAAAAGAAATACTTAATAATAAATATGTAATATGATGAAAATATAATTAAACTAGATATGATTAAGGTGCTTGTGGAATGGAATGGTGATTTGGCTTCTAAAAATATGAGAAAAAGAATAAAATTTAGAATCACCATTTCATTTTGAATATTTTCTGCATATTAAACGTGACATAAGATATTTCCATTTGTAGTATTCCTTCTGATATTTTTGGCCATACTAAGACAAGATATGAATACATGATTTTCTATGTTTACTTCTTGTTAGATCCCAAAAAATTTTAAAACATATGATTTTTAAGTCTATTTATGCTATCTTATAACAATAATGGAAGAGAATGGTTATTACTTATTAGGATTTCAGGTAGGATTTCTTAATGATTTAAGGCATGAAAGATTGATTTTAATAATTAAAGGTTTAAATGAATGGAAAGATAATATAAAAGGCAAATTTGCAGTTTATACAATACATAACTCAAGATAGCGTCTTCATTAAAGAATTCCACCCAAGAGACACGCATGCTTTAAGTGATTAAGTTTTTCTCTTTCCTCTCGCTGTTTTTTTTTGGTTAATTATAATTATCAGTTAATATCTACTGTAATTTTAATAAAGAAAAAAAATAACTTATTTTGATAAATTGGTTTTTATTAAAGTCTTTCCACTTGTAAGAATAATATATTCTATCTTTATTTAAATTTTAAAACTCACATAAATCACTAGTGAGACTAGATAGGGTTGAATACGTAATGCTTTTCTACCGAAAGAACTTTATATTTTTTCGGTATAAAGGTTAAAACCTAACCATAGGACCTTTTCCTTTAGTATAACAATTGAAACTTGCCGGATTTTATACGTGTGTAGGACCTTTTTGCAGTAATCTAAATGAACTATTTGACTAAACTTAAAAACTTATTAGCAATTTTCAATACTAATCTTAAGAGAGTTTCATGCATTCTCAATTATGCACAAGCCAAATTGGCATTGAAACTAATCGGATTAGCTGAAAAGTATAAACATACATATACATGCATGTATTTATTAGTAGTGATATGTAATGTGAAAAATTAGTTGGTAAAAATAAGAATTTGAGGTGTACCGCTATGTTGAGAAAACTAATACGAAAATTATGAAGGGTTCTATGTATTAAATTTTTATCTGTTTATATCTATCGCTAGACAATGACTATAATGAAATTGGGTATTCTAGCTTCATTACTGCTTGTAACGATCCGAATCTCTATCCATCAAGATATCGTTCGCTTTGGCGAAATGTCACACGGTTTTATCCTTGGTGTTAGTTATTTTCCAAGAAATCACTCATCCTAAGAGTGCACTCCATTGAGCACATTTAACTTTAGAGTTCTAATGAATTCTAAACCATTATGACAAAAGGTGCCTCGATAATTAGAGTTCCACCAACTTATATTTAAGAGGTATCACATTCTCCCCCACTTATATAACTAACATTCTTATCATTTTCATCACATAGGTTTAAAGCCACACTAGATAGGGAGGATACTAAAACTGTTTCATACAAGCTCAAGAAATACCCCCACTCAGAGTCGTTTTACCCTGTATAGTTAGAACCACACTAGATAGGGAGGATACTAAAGCTGTTTCATACAAGCTCAAGAAATACCCCCACTCTGAGTCGCTTTACCCTGTATAGCTCTTGGCTCTCCTATTTCGAGCTGATGAACTGTTATAATACCACCTGTAATGATACGGAACTCCATCCACTAAGGTATCGTCTACTTTAGCAAATATCATATAATTTTATCCTTTGTGTTAACTACTTCCTAGAAGATCACCCATGCTAAAAGTATTATCTATTGAGTATGTTTAACTTTAAAGTTCTGATGAACTTTAAGCTATTACACAAAAAGGTGTTTAGATGATTAAAGTTCCACTATCTTACGTTTAAGGGGTATCACATTGCTAAATAACTATTCATTTATTTGGCTTGTGAAAAATTCTACTATAAAAGATATTTATTTTATATAACGTGAAATAGATAAAAAAAAATCTTTATTTTTTATTTTCACTAGAAAAACTGATGAGAATCACTTTTTTTTAATTAAAAAAAGTTACTCTTAATTATAAAAACAAATAAATTATTATTTCTTTATATTCTTATTCTATTCAAGTGAATTAAATATGAAGTTAATAATAGTTTTTTTTTTTTTTTTCCGAAGAACCATGCTGCGCAAGTCAAACAATTTGATAGGTCTCACAAATGGATTGCAAAGTATTCATCAGTTGCTTAAAATAAAAACCATTAGCTGATTAGCAGCTTTAAATAACGATCACGTGCATGGTTTTGTCATGCATTATCATATCAAATATATATGTGGACAGCGAAATTGGTATATTAAAGGCAGCGCTGCCACTTTGGGTCTTCAAAAGGCATCTAAACTGAAGAACTCATCACAGTTTCGGGTCTTATCTTGTCAGCAAAGTATCGAAACGTAAGTGATTGCGTTATTCAGTGCTTAAAACATTCATTATCATATGTCTTTTGCAATGCAAGATACCCTTTCGATTCGGCTTGTACTAGAATCCAAAACATCCCACTTCATTTATATCGATAATTGAAACAACAACCAGTAGCAGGCCCAGCCCACTATCACAGAGTCAACCCCAAACCCGGCTCACCAACCGACCTGTCTCGGACCTGATCCTGATCCGGGGCTAGTTTTGAACCGTCACGTATAATCAAAAGCATTAATCTTAGAAAAAAATTTAAACTAAAATAAAACTTGGACAGTGAAGCTTTTAGTGTTTAGCTCTGCGTGTTAAAAAATTGTCAAGATGTGCGTTTTATATCCAATTTTAATCGTAAGGTTAGTAATGTTAGACTACAAATAATATAAAAGCTATTAAGATAATTACAAGATAAAAGCTAATCTTACATTGTTTTAAAATAAAAAACTCCTTTTGGTAGAAGCTTATATAAACCAAACTTATCACACTTAACTATAGATTAGATTTATAAATGACTACATGGTATGGTTAATATCTAGTAGATATAGTTAGGTTTACAACTACAATGACATATATGGTCAATAAAATAACAGATCTCGCAACTACATGTAACAACATTGTAAAATGTTATAAATAACATGATAGAAAGAAGAGAAGATATCTAGAATTTTTCTTAAAATTTATGGTGTCTTTGTATACTAGAAGTTTTGCTAACTCAAATTAGGCATAATCACCACTACAAACACATAAATACATGTTCAATTCGTAGTAACATTCAAGAATGAGTAATCAAACTAAACTTATTAAGGTTAGTGCTTATCCGAAAAAAAAGGCAAAAAGTGAATGAAGCTCTAGAGAGTAAAAGGAAAAGTGGAATATTAGGGTTACGAAGTGTAGAAGTCTAGCAATGGGTTTGGGCTAGGTGTTAAATAGAGGATTGAGCTCTATTATTTAGTGCTCTCGTTCTTTCAATCATACTACCAAAAAATCATTTCCAATTGCAAAGATCAAAGGAAAAATCAAATCAGCAATGTTGGCTATTAAAAAAACTTTGGATCTATTAAGTTCTCTGATGGGCAAACTTACATTGAATCTGAATCAAGATAACTCCAATCATGAATCTCATTTAGATTTTAATTCATCATTTTCAAGGAACATTTCACATTCTTTACCTTTAATCAATAATTCGGATGCACGACCATGACTTCAATTTCCAACATATGAATTAGAAAGCACCAATATAATAGTAACTCATCTTGATTTTTCTTTACAGTTTGTCAATTCTAGATTGGATCATTTGATATTAAATTCACCTTTTTATGAGTCATTTCAAGAAATTTCTCTAACATTACTTCCATCAGCAATCACAAACATAATAAAAGAAGACATTCCATAATTTTATGGTAATGATCCAGTTTCATGGGTATTTCAATTGAGTATTTTTTTAAAATTTTTACCATATAGAGGAATTTATTATAAAAGTTAGCATCATTTGCTAAGCAAGATGCAACTATTATATGATATAAGTATATGGAGAATTAATAAATCTAAGTCATTGATCATTTTGTTAAGGCATGGGTCTTTTACGATTGGGTAGACAAAAGATTTTACGCTTTACCTGTTCTACATCAAGATAATGAGCTGGATCATGTCAGTGAAATCATTAAAGAGTCTATGCTAAAAGTTCAGCACAACATTTAAATGAAACTACAAGCTGCAAAGTAACATGGTGATATTTTCATTTATCTTGATGTTCTTGAAAATAATGAACATTAAGAGGCTTGCAAAAAAACCAATACAAGTATAAAATTTTCCAGAAGATCAAACAATGTCAAAAGTAAATGAAGGAGGTACCGTTCATGAGGCAATGCAAATTGTTGAGAAAAGCATTAATGATCTCAATGTTCATTTAGGATTTGTAAACCATTTTGTAGAGTCTAAAGGAAGTGAAATTGGGATAGACATAATTTTTATTTTTATTTTTTACAAAAAAGCACATGAGGATCTCTCTGATTTAGTGGAATTGGCTAAGGAACCTAATGTCACAAACACAAAGCTTACTACTTATATGTCAATGGATATGGCCTACTGGCATTTTTCAAAAGTTCTTAGGTTTTTATTGCCAAGAAAGGGGTTTTTTTTTTCAAAAATAAAGAGCTAAAATATGCAATAAGGGACATTATAATTAAACTGTCCGAATAGAAGCTAATAGGAATTGACAATTTTTTTTTTTTTTGGCTCAAAGGGTTTATCTAGAGATTATTTCTAGAGATGAACTTATTGTGACTTATGAGTTTGTCCTCTTAAATAGTCATTTAATAGTTGATAGAAAGTGGGCTCGGAAGTATAAATTTTTTTAGTCATATGAGTGTTGCTACCAACATGTCTCAATAATGGGCAGATGACACTTTTCTTCTATTTCATGTAACTTATAGCTATACACAAAATATGGCGGATACATCAATTCACCATTTTATGATACGTCAAGCCAACAACTTTGAGACAACACTTGGAACATAAGGCCACTTGATTTAATAGTCGACATGAGAGATTAATTTCAAACTTTAGGACAAGGTTGATTTGAAGAAGGGAGGAAAATGTCACGATCCAACTATAGATTAGGTTTAAATTTTATTACTTCTTGTACAAATAGTTAGGAAATGTACAAACAAACAATGGATGAGACATGTCTATAAACTTTTAAAAAAGAAATTATCTAAATATAAATTAGATTATTTTAATTACAAAATTACCAATTCAAAATTGCATATATGAAATATGATTCAGCAATATACAAGTTCTTAAGCATCAATAAATCGCATGTAGGAAGTGCAATTCATGTTTGCAATGCGACTTATGTTTTGTATATGAGTCACATGTACTAAATGTGATTTATGCTTGTATATAAACCTCATGTACTAAATGTGATTTATGCTTTTATACAAGTCGCATGTACTACATGCGACTTATACAACATAAATACATGTGTTTATGGATAACTAGAATGAGTTATGATGGAAATAAAATGTTTATGAACTTAAAAGAAACATAAGACCCTATTTCCTAAATCATTTTAAAGAACCTAAAAATTGGAATTTTGTTTAAAAAGGCTTAAAAGTAAAATTTTCCTAAAACTTAACTTTTTACCTCCTCTATGAAGGATTGTTTTATAAGAATTTTATTTTTAAACAACATCACTAGGATCATGTATATAATATAAGTTAATAATATTAAATGATTTCCAAAGATTGAAGTATTTTTATGCATGCCACAGAGTGTCCAAGTAAAGTATGACTTTGGAATATATGAAAGACAAAGGTTGGAATGTTTAAGACAAATTTGTACCACCCCATTCCGACCCTTAAATGTCCTTAAATATTAAAAATAACTTTATAAATGGATAGAACATTTGAAGTAAGTAAAAAACAACTATTCATATGCGAATTTCCGAGTTAAAATAAGTAAGTTATGATCATTTTAAGTTGGAGCTTCCATAACAGAGAAAAATGACACGAATAGTACAATAGAATTAGAAATTTAAATAGGATATCTAGAAAATACTCATTTCGGGTATTTTTTTTTTATCTAGGTGATGAAGAGTTTGAAGTTTTCTACCCCGAGAACTATTTTGATTAAGGCGCACCACCGTCGAGTAAGTTTATCTCCTTGTTTTACATACTTATGCTTATGCTTGTAATTTAGAAGCATTGGAAATAGGAAAAGATAAAAATGGAATATGTATATAGGGATTTACATGGGTAATGATTGTATTCGTGGGAGTTGTCAAAAATAAGCTAAGTATATCGGAATTTGAATTGTTGATAAATTAAACATTGTCTCTTATGCCATGTTGAAATGTTTGTAAAAATTTCTATGATCACCCCAAAGATATTTTATATATATGTCAAGAACTAATTTAATAATTGGATCATGTATACCATGAACTGAGTCACATTGCATTCATTGCAATACCCTCGATGGGACAAGAGAATAGTAGTGGTAGTCAGTAATTACCTAAAAATCTACAAGCTTTTGTGGCATGTAGTAGCCTCAAAGTCTATAAAAACATTATTTTTAAACTATGGTCGAATGGGCTTGAAACTCCTAACCCCGAATGGAGGGCATAAACCCATTCAAGCATATGGTTTCTAGTTAACTATATATATTGTTCACTCATTTGGATGTTACATTTCATATGCTTGCTTAACAATAACTTGTTTGACTTATTTTGTACGAGTACGTTATTTCAGGAATATTCTCACTAAATTAATCGAGTTTATACCCCTAATAGATTTTTGATATGGCAGGTTCATTTGTTTTTGTACCCAAAATAACCCTTTACCAAGGTAAGACACATATCTTTTGGGAAGCATTTGAGGGAATTCTACTCGAAGACTCTAAAATAGATTCCCTTTAAAAGTTTTCAGTTTATAGTTATCCGTTGCAAGAAAGACTATGGTAAGACTATGCATTTGGAGATTTTATTGAGGGAATGCCCCTATGAATATGTAAGACTATTGATCTTTAAGGGTCTATTTGGATGGTCTGTTTTTCTTTTCTATTCGTATCTTTTTCAAAATAATATGTATAAATATATCCGATTTGCATCTATATTTTATCTTTTGATGAGAATTGCCAATTTTTTTTTTATCTATATCTATTTTTTAATAAATAATTTGTTAGAAAAAAGTTTGAAAAAAGTATCTGTATCTACCGAAAAAAGCTAAACAGATAGACCTTAAGGGTCTGTTTGTTTTGGCTCTTTTCCGGCAGATACAAACACTTTTTTAAACTTTTTGCTAACAAATTATTTATCAAGAAATATATATAGATAAAAAAAAGTTGACAGTTCTCATCAAAAGATCAAATATAACAAATATAGATAAAATTTAGATGCAAATCGGATATATTTACACATGTCATTTTAAAAAAGATACAGATACAGATGAAAAACAGACAATTCAAACAGACCCTAAGTTATAAAATGCATGTTTAGTATTTTCATGTATGCCATTTATTTTTCACTTGAACTACTCATCACATTGGTGTCTCTTATTATTGTGAAAGCACGCCTTGTATGTGGTGTTAAAACTTTTGCATGACTAAAAGAAGTCATTCATAAGTTTTAATATCGTGTACGGTGAACTACCACGTTTATAGTATCCTTTGGGGTATAACAATTGAGTTGAGGGGTAGGTGACCGGTGATTGGTGAGCTGGATGGTAATCATTGAATGGTAGAGGTATGCCATAAGGGGAGGAGGTTGAAGATTTTTCCTTGAGATGGTTTTTCTGCCTTTAGAGATGGGTTGGTCAGCTTTGGTGGAAGATAAGTTTAGAGTGTTGAGGATAAAGGGTCAGAAAGGAACAAAGAGGGCCTACCGAAGCAAAAGGAATGGCAAACTGTGTGTTCTCAAGATTAAAGGTTGCATTAGAAAAAGGGGATAGGATCAAGTTTCCAAATGGTGAGGTAAGAGGCGGTAGATTGCGGGGTTCAGATGGAAAGTAGGGTTGACTCATCGCGCTGTATTGGGCCCCATCACTAGTAGCCGCTTCGTCAGACTGTGAGGCACTATTCAAGGTACTTTTCCTCTACCTATAGCTAACTCGTAAGGATTTCTCCTTCTGTTACTATTTCCTTCTCTGCTCCTTATCTCGTCAGTCTAGCTTTGCTTCCTTCCCAAATATTTTTCCATCCTTTTTCCACTTGTTTTCTTCTTTTGACTGAGAAGTATCCATTCCTTGTGTGGACTTTCTTGTTGGGGTTCTCTACCTTCCTTTTCGGTTGTTCCCAGCATCTGATTTCCTTCGGGTTGTATTGCTTGCTTTGTGTTAATGGGGTGATCACATTTACTAATGTCTTCTCATGTCCCTTCCCTCTGTTTGTCTTTGAGGATGTTATCTTCCTCGCGAGTCTCATTTTTGTCACAAATTTAAGAGGAGTGTCCAACACATCTGCATTTCAGGCATACTCGGTTAAAGCCTTCATATTGGACTCAATAAAGCTTTCCTTTGATAGCTATAGAATGGATTAATGGTTCGTTCAGTTGAATTAGACGTGAATACAGGCAAATCTCCCATGATCCATTATTGATGTATAGGTATCATATTTCAAGACAGGACCTATAGATTGCTTTATTTTCCACGTTGCTACTAATGAATAGTATTCAAAGGGTAGTCATTGTATTTTAATTCAAATTGCAGCTGATTTGAATCCATCGCCAAGGGTTAGAAGTCTGGCTTCCATTTCTTTATAGCTAAGTAGTTCCCGTTTATGAACCAGGGTTCATGTTGAATTACCTAGTTGGAGTCAACTGTAAGGACCCGCTATTACCCCTAGTTGAAATAAGCAATAGCAGTTCCCCAACTGCATATAATCTGCAGAATTATATGCAAGGTTGTCTTAAAAGGATTGTTTGATGAATTGTTCACCTAATCTTAAGGAATAAATCATTTTGAGAAATAATTACTTAGTAGCTTTTCAAAACATATTAACATATTATACACAACTTCAAACAAAGGCAGATCAAGCTAGATATATACATACATATATTACATCCACAGGCTTCTTACAAGCCTTAAACAAAATAACAAAATATAAAGCTTAACAAAGCTTTACAAACATCCATTCTAACTAACTATCTAGTCTATTACAAAAAGAATGGTTCCGTCCAGTCCTGGTCAAACTCTAGTCCTCATATTCCTCCAAGAAGTCCTCAAAATCGGAGCCATAACCCATGCTCGCATAGGACTCGTCCAGGTCATCACCTGAAATTGTTAAAAGAATGAGCCAGAGGCCCAGTACACAGCAACGAATACAAAAGCGAGATGAAGCACACAAGCTTAGTCTAAATGCAATATGCAACATCCATTCAATTATTCTTTAATCTTTAATTAATCAATCAACACGGGAGTATTCAAACTCCGGACAACAGGGATCGCGAGGGGACCTGAGTAACACTCGGACGCTCAGGGGTTGATATAAGTAGTTCGGGTACTCATACCGTCCTAGATATCGTTAAGTCAAAGAGAAAAGTAGCTTCCTCCAGGGTTAATAGCCGTTACTTAGCTCTATTTATACTCAGTCCGTATCATAAAATATAGTTCACCCTTCTCATAAACGTTTGAACTAAACTATGGTACTTCCTACCAAGTTTAAATAAATTTTCACCGATCTATACCCCCGTCGACTACCCCCGTACCACTTAATGAAAGTCATCTCAAATGACAGGAGTGGCCTAAGCGCCTAGATCTACGTGCTCAAACCGAGCAAGGTGCCGCTCCCCCGAACCGGATACCAACTTCCATCCCAAACTCATCAAACTATGAGGGGTCGCCGTTAGGTTCATACATGACCTGCGTAGGAATTGGATTTTAACGGCATAAAACACAAGCAACAATCACATTTTAAGTTTTCTTATCATATATTTAAGTTTTATAAATGCCTATCCTAACAGAGACAAGCAGGTTACTGCGTACCTGTATTAGCTCGGGAGTTAGTAGGGATGGCCGAGCGAGAATCAAATACTGTTCAACAGAATTATTATAATTTTACACTTAGTTCAAGCTCAATATCAACCAATCTCATACATTATCATCCAAAGAAATTCAAATAAATCATCACAAGATTTTTAAAATAAGTAAAGGAAATCATATATATAACATAACTAGTTTTAGCTTAACTCTCATGAAAATTCATTAATTTGTTAAATCTATAAATATATTTAAATCATGTTAAATTATATCATTTAATCATCATAATACATCAATTATCATATATCTATCTCATTTTAGATCAAATATATCCATTTGGTAAAGCAAATACCTATAAATCAATCAAAAACAAGTTTTTAACTTTATTTAGAAAATGTATCAGTTGGAAAGATGTAAAATTTAAGCACTGATACGTTTCGAATTTGTAAAAATTTAAAACATGAAAGTTGTATATCTCTTTCTTATCTTTCCAACGCAACTTGAATCATCTCAATCGGAGATTGAAAAAAGTTACGGCTGATATACGAAAACATGTTTGAGCTGCAGGGTTCTACGCCGGTTCCAACGCCGGCGGCGTTGAATGCAAAATTTGCCAGCGTTAAGGAACCACGATTCTGGTCATGAAAAGTCATTTCAACACCGGCAGCATAGACTTCAAAGCCGGCGGCGTAAATCCTACACCGGCAAAGTACACCGGCAAATTTGCAGGCGTTGACAGCAGCGGAAATTTTCCAAAGCTTTTCCCCTGTTTTTCCCTTTTACAAAACATGTTTTTACACTTCTTCAACTCATTCCAAATCTTTCCAAGCTTATTATAAGTTCATTTATCACTTCTATCAATCAATCATCATCTCAAAACATCTATAACCCTATTCTAATCATCATCCAACAATTCAACAACCAAAATCTCCAAATTCACACTCTATACCATCATCCAACCATTCAACCCTCATCAACACTTCAAACTCACTTTCAAACAAGTAAAACTAACCAATCTAGTCCTATTACACTTCATATAATCCATACAACATGGATCACGAATTCATAAACAAAATATCATCAAGAACACATACAAGCATGAAAATGAAAAGAGAACACACTTACCACTTGGACTTCTATGCTCGGTTTAAGGACTCTAGATCAAGCTTTTGATGGTGAGAATTGTAGAAAATCAAACTTCAACTTAGGGGTCACCTTGGGAGCTCTTTTGATGAAGAGAGGAATGAGTTTAGGGCAAATAGAGAGGCTTTTTTTGGTCTGAAATTTTTGGCCGAATTTTTGAAGTTAAAAAGTTTAAACTTATCCTATGTTGACTTTAAGGGCATGAGGGCATTAAAGGCTTAATGACTTTAGCTTTGGTTAATTAATTTAACTTGTTTTACTTAATTAAATGGCTTTGTTTTAAGGCATTAAAAAGGGGTTTAATGGCTAAGTTTTTAGCTATTTTTTTTTTCTACTACCTAAGGATATCTATATATACATTCCACTTATTCTAAGCACAAATAACACACTTTAAGGCATATTAATATTTTACAAACTCAATAAATAATTAATCTAACATATTTAAATAATTCTACACTTTCACACATCATAATACTCATCAAAATTAAATTCACTATCAATATATATATATATATATATGCTTAAATTCAACAATACACTTATAAAATAAAAATTAGGAATTTCTTGGCTATTTCATTCTCCCCTCCTTCAAAAAGTTTCGTCCTCGAAACTTATCATACCTTAATCATTGCTCAAACAACTCGGATACTTCTGTCTCATCTCATCTTCGGGTTCCCAAGTCGCCTCTCTTTCGCTTTGACCCGACCACAAAACTTTGACAAAAGGAATTACTTTCTTTCTCAATACCTTGTCAATCTTGTCCAAGATCTTAATAGGTTTCTCAATTGTGCTTAGGTCGGGTTGAATCTCGGGTTGATGAGTAGAGACGATAGCTTCAGGATCCGATACACACTTTCTGAGCTGTGACACATGAAACACATCATGAACTTCGGACAAATTCGGGGGTAAAGCTAGTCGGTAAGCTAATGGCCCGATTCTTTCCAAAACTTCATATGGACCTATATATCTTGGATTCAACTTTCCTTTAACCCCAAATCTAATCACTCCTTTTGTTGGTGAGATCTTAAGGAATACATGGTCACCAACTTCGAATTCCAATGGTCTTCTCCTCATGTCAGCATAGCTCTTATACCGATCTTGAGCCGTCTTCATTCTCTGCTTAATCACTCGGATCTTGTCAACCGCTTGCTGTACTAACTCAGGACCCAAAACTGTTCTTTCACCAACTTCATCCCAATGTATTGGGGATCTGCACTTCCTACCATACAGTGCTTCATAAGGCCCATCTGAATCGTTGCTTGGAAGCTATTGTTGTAAGAAAACTCTATGAGTGGCAAATAATCCCATCTATTGCCAAAGTCTAAGGCACATGCTCTTAACATATCTTCCAAGATCTGGATCGTTCTTTCAGATTGCCCGTCTGTCTGAGGATGAAATGCAGTGCTAAACTGAAGCTGTGTACCCAAAGCAGTATGTAGACTCTTCCAAAATCTGCTGACAAAGCGTGAATCCCTATCTGAAGTGATCGTCTTTGGAATACCATGCAATCTCACTATCTCTTTGATATAGGTATGTGCCATCTTCTCCAATGATTCTCCAACTCTTAATGGTATGAAATGAGCCGACTTTGTCAATCTATCCACGATAACCCAAACAACTTCATACTTGGTTATGGTTTTGGGTAAAGCCGATACAAAATCCATGGTAATGTCTTCCCATTTCCATTCAAGCACTGACAAAGGTTGAAGTTCTCCTCCGGGCCGTTGATGTTCAATCTTTACTTGTTGACAAACCATACACTTAGAGACATATTGTCACGCCCCGTAGGGTATCCTAAACGTAACAGCCCGCCACATACTACGTAAGACTCTCGAGTTCCCTACCCGGGGCATTCGGAAGTCTTAAGTAGATGTAAAGCGTTCCTTTACGACAATAGAATACTTCAACCAATGGAGTTAAACAGTTTAACAAGGCATTCATTAGCCATAGATAATAAATCAAAACGCATACATTTTAAGGTTTACAAAATCTAAGGGCATTCCCCCGCAAAAGAATAACAGTCTATTACAGTCATCCAGAGTCCTTAGTTTCCAATGGAAGTCTACACAAAAAGGGAATGAATTAAACTTCTACGGGAAACTTCTATCTCCGGTACCTGCGCTGTGGCCTGCCTTGGCCTAAGCCAAATAAAGTCGTGCTGCAAAAGATACACTATAGGGGCGTAAGCTAACTAGCTTAGTGAGTAATACTTCCATACACAATTAGATACAATCATTCAAACAAGTGATTATTCAAGCAAGTGTATGCACCATACAATTGTGATCAACAAACATATGACCAACCGGAAATCATATGTGGATGGACTTGCGCCCTCCATCCCGGGTTAGCAGATTAACGAATCCTGCGGTACGACGCCGTTTAAGCTCACGGTCAACTGATTTAAAAGCTCGTTTTATGGATCACGATTAACCTCACATTCGTTTTATGGATCACGATTAACCTCACATTCGTTTTATGGGTCACGAAAAACCAACCAATGCAAATGCTCCAACCCCATTGATATGAATGAACTCAGTTTATAGTCGGAGTCGGATAGTCATTAATTCATTTCTTTAGGTGACCAACAAGTATTTGCAGACATTCATTATAAGATACTGGTAATACAGTCAATATCTTAACACTCGGTTTCGATATACCTTAAGTTCCATTTCACATATCAACAATCAATAACATAAATAATTCCCACATACCCCATCATGCTTGTACAGTCGGTTTTATCTTTGCCTATATCACTAGTGCCACTATATTACATTCACAAGCATTAATTGAGAGTGGAAGTAAACTCACTCGGCCATGGGTCACCAAACTCCTTAATAATAATAATCGGGTGGTAGAGAGTCGTCCTGCTCGGAATCACCTACCAATCAAGAATAATCCCTATGAGATTCTTACCATGTAATTAAATCAAACTATACATCTAGACTAGTTGAATTCGGATTTCTCGCTATATTTGGAAGTTCCGACTTAAAACGGCCATAACTCGGTCATTTTAACTCGGAATTTCGCAAACTTTATATCGATCTTCATCTACTTCGAAAGATCTATCTAATTCAAGTATTAAATCCAAGTTTTGAAAATCATAGGGTCACGGAACAGTGGATCAGTTCTGTCCGCAGTTGATCCAACTTTGAAAATGTGTTTTGCTTTTGATAAGAAATGTTCCTAGTGAGTGATTTATGCATGAAGGATTTAGGAATGAACTACAAATGTGTATGCTATGTAATGAACTCCATGTGTGCATGGTCATGATGATTTTTGTAGTAATCAACTTTTAGGAATTCCTAAGTGTTGGGGAAAGTTTCATAAAGGCTAAATCTAAGAAGTTATTCTCCCACATTATACTCCTTAGGGTTTCTTTGGTTTGTAATCTTATAATCTACTTATTATTTGACTAAAATTAGGTTCTCAAAGTCCATAATAGTCATGGCCTCGATTCATGCACAAAAATTCACATTTTTCATTTGGTAAACATGTTTTCAAATAAGCTAGTTATAAAAATCCGAATTTTCCAAATTTCCTTTTCTTACATTTTTCTTAAGGAAATCTAGTCTAATGTATTAAAAATTGGGGCTTCAATGTATACATTATCTAAGGACTTCATTTAGCTTATAAAATATCCATTTTAGACTTAAATACTAAGTGTTTATATAGGCATTTCACAAAGTTACGAATTTGACTACACAATTAAAGTCAACACTTTCCACACTAACTTCACCTCTTGTTTTTCTTATTTTTATTATGCCTAACTCATCCAAACTTATGAAAATAATTCTTTCAACATATTTATTACACATACCCTTCATTTTTCTTATGAAATATAAGTTTAAAATTGATTTTGGAGGTCTTTAGGGCAAGGTTCCCATTTCATCCGAATTTTCAACTTTCCATATCTAGCAAAGTCCTTCCTTTTTCAATGTTCTTGCCATCTATATGTGGAAATATACTATCTAGCATCTCTATACATGAACAAGACCTCATTTTTATGATCAATAAAACACATAAACAAAAATGAACCTATGATCATGCATGTACATAAAGTGGTGAATGTCTAAACCTTAGATCTACTACATATGATGTATATAACATGGATCTCATGGCATGAACAACAATATAAACACAAAATCACTACTTTATATGCATGAACAAGTTGCTATTTCAAACCAAAACTCATTTAAAGGCTAGATCCACTTCTTGAGATGGCTTGAGATTCTTGTAGTTGTGTTTTCATGTCCCTTGCTCATGCTCATTGGGATTTAGAGGAGAAAACACACAAGAATGATCTTGCCATAACAAGATTTAGGATGTACAAGGCCTAAATATACATACCAAAGAGGTCTTGAAGGAGAATGAAGAAGGAACAAAGTTGAAATGGCAAGGGAGTGGGGGAGGGAAGTGCTCGGCACTTTGAGAGGAGGAAGAAGAGAGGTTTTTGCTATTTTTCAAAGTTAAAATGAAAGAAAATGAAGAGAGAGAGAGAACATTTAGTATTATATCAAGTAGATTAGGGTTTAGTTAATAAGAATGAAGTAAAAATAATACAATTGAGAGGGAAACAAGAGGAGGGGCCGGCCATCCTTTGTGTGTGTGTGTGTGTTTTGAAAAATTTAACTTTTGTAATTTAGAAAATGAAAATGAAATAAATGTAATAATTATTTAAAAGACAAAATTTCTTGGAAAAGAAAATTGAAATGAGTAGTTGTAAGGATGTAAGAATAGGGTATGGGTAGTGTGTAGTGTAGGTTGTACTTGTGAATAATAGACAAGACATCTACTTTACCGGTTGTTCCGAAAACACGGGAAAAGCTAAACTGTAATCTTTATAGCCGGAAAATTATGAAATTGATATTTTTGGAATCCTTATAAAATTACGGTTCTAATGAATATTCCGGAATATTTTTCTGAATCCGTGGCCCCGGGCACGCTTTTCTGTAATTGGGCTCGGGAGGGCCCGGAATTGAAAAATTCCCGAATTTAAAACTTTCAAAGGTTTGAAATGTACCTTGGGACAACAATTCAAATTTATTTACTCCAAAATATTTATTTTACTATGAAACCGATGGAAAGCCGGATTTGGGGTTCCTAGGCTCCATTCACTAAACTCAATCTGATCGGATTAGGGTTTCGTCTCCAACTCCTAGGGTTTTCTAGCTACTGAGAATTTCCGGGGTTTACACATAATGAGCTACATCCCTCTTTAAACCTTCCCACCAATAATTTCTTTTTAGATCCTTATACATTTTTGTACTTCCGGGGTGAATCGAATATGGAGAGGAATGGGCTTCCTTCATGACTTCTTCTCTTAACCCACATGGCACAAATAGTCGATTCCCATATCTCACAACACCATCCATATCAATCCTTAATTTTTTCCTTTTCCCAATCCTTATAGAATCCTTTATTCCTTTGGTTTCATCGTCTTCCTCTTGAGCTTGTTTAATTCTATCCAGAATTGTTGGTTGCAAAGACAGTTGAGCTAACATCACATCTACTTGCTCCACAGTGACTTCAAGATCTAGCTTCATGAACTCTATCTGGATCTCCTTTTGGCTAGAAAGCAAAGTAGCAATGTCTTCATGTTTCTTTCTACTAAGCGCATCCGCTACTACATTAGCTTTCCCGGGATGGTAGAGGATCTCCACGTCATAATCCTTAAGTAGTTCAAGCCATCTTCTCTGTCTCATATTGAGTTCTTTCTGTGTGAAGATGTACTTTAAACTCTTGTGGTCCGTATAGATCTTACACTTCTCTCCAAACAAATAATGTCTCCACAATTTCAGTGCAAGTATAACAGCTGCTAACTCTAAATCGTGTACTGGATAATTCTTTTCATGTGGTTTCAACTGTCTGGAAGCATAAGCTATAACTCTCCCGTCTTGCATAAGCACACAACCGAGTCCTTGAATAGATGCATCACTGAAGACTATGAATTCCTTTCCATGGACTGGTAGCGCCAAGATAGGAGCCGATATCAATCTCTCCTTCAACTCTTCAAAGCTCTTCTCACATCTATCATCCCATTCAAACCTAACATTCTTTCGGGTCAATCGGGTTAATGGAGATGCAATCTTTGAGAATCCTTCCACAAATCTTCGATAATATCCAGCTAATCCAAGAAAGCTTCTGATTTCACTCACCGTTGTAGGCCTTGTCCACTTGAGAATCGCCTCAATCTTCGTTGGATCAACTGAGACTCCTTCTTTTGAAATAATATGTCCAAGAAAAGATATCTCCTCTAACCAAAACTGACACTTGTTAAACTTGGCATATAGTTTCTTCTCTCGAAGCCTTTGTAACACAAGTCTCAAATGCTCTTGATGCTCTTCTTTGCTTCGGGAATAGATCAAGATATCGTCAATGAAGACTATGACAAATGAATCCAAATAATCCTTGAAGACTCTATTCATCAAGTCCATAAATGCAGCTGGTGCATTGGTTAACCCGAAAGGCATCACTAAAAATTCGAAGTGTCCATATCTGGTTCTGAAAGCTGTCTTCTGAATGTCTTGAGATTTAATCTTAAGCTGATAGTATCCTGATCTCAAGTCGATCTTAGAAAACACAGTTGCTCCCTTCAATTGATCAAACAGATCGTCAATCCGTGGCAAAGGATACTTATTCTTGATAGTAACCCGGTTCAATTCTCTGTAGTCAATACACATACGCAAACTCTCATCCTTCTTCTTGACAAAAAGCACTGGAGCACCCCACGGGGATATGCTTGGTCTAATAAAACCCAAGTCTTGCAATTCTTGCAATTGCAACTTCAACTCTTTCAACTCGGCTGGAGCCATTCTGTATGGAGCTTTAGAGATAGGTACCGTTCCTGGTAACACTTCAATTCCAAACTCTATCTCTCTATCAGGTGGTAATCCAGGTAACTTCTCAGGAAATACATCCACAAACCCATTCACAACTGGCACCATGTTGATATCTACTTCCTCCATACTCATAGCTGCTATAACCGGTTTCTCCCACAACTCCATGAACTTCATACTCTTAGGTCTTAACCTCTCTAACATATATGAAAACCTTCCTTCATCCAAATCAAAACTCAACTCCGCTCTACTACAATCGATAGTGACCTTATAATGATTTAGCCAATTCATTCCCAATATTACATCAAAATCAGATAAAGGTAACACTATCATATCAATAGGCATGCTCACATCAGAAATCATCACATTCACATTCTTACACACACATGGATGCCTATTTTCAATCACTAACGGAGTAGTTACACACATAACACGATCACTCAACACTTCAGAAGCAAGATTACAATCGTTCATGAAATTCTCAGAAATACATGCATGAGTCGCCCCTGTATCAATCAACACATAAGCATTCCTATCACACACATTCAGAATACCTGCCAAGGTGTCTACTGCAGGCGTATCTTCAACTTGCTGTAGGGTGAAAACTCTAGCATTTGTCTTCCCTTTTTCCACATTCATTCCCTTTTTAACATCAGGTCGATCTTTGCAATTGGAAATATGATGCCCTCTTTGCTTACAATAAGCACAAAACACTGGTGGTAGCTTGGGATTCTGACACTCTGTGTATTTATGCCCAACTTGACCACATGAGAAGCACGCTCCGGGAGTCCACTTACAAGTTGTCTCTTCATGAGGACCATAGCATCTAGGGCATTTCTTCTCAAACACTGGTGTAGAAGCCTTAGATGTTGATTTCTGACCTCCTTGTTTTCCCAGGTAAGGTCTCTTTCCTCGGTTTTGATAATAGCCTCCTTTGCTAACACCTTGATAACCGCCATAAGATGTGGCTGGAGCAGGTCTCTTCCCCATGAAAGCAGCTCTTCGGGCTCTCCTAACTCGACTATCATTATTTATCTGTTCCATCAACAAAGCTTTGGCAACTAAATCTGATAGAGTGTGCAATTCGAACTTCTTCACTTCATTCTGAATCTCTTCATTCAAACCGTTCTGAAACTTCTGAACCTTCATCCTCTCATCACGATAATCTCCTCCAGCAAAGCGTAGCAACCTGCAAAACTCTCCATGGTACTCATCTATGGTCTTGCTTCCTTGTCTCAAGTTCAACCAATCAGAAATCATCCTCTCTCGTACTGAATTCGGGAAGTACTTAGTGAAGAAGGTATCCTTGAATGTAATCCAAGAGATGGGTTGTTGCAAATTTCCACTAGCTAGTCTCCACCAGTTATAAGCCTCTCTCTTCATCATGTAAACTGCTAAGCTCACTTTCTTATCTTCAGGAGTACTACTGGCGGCAAATGTCTTCTCTAATTCTTCTATCCAGTTCTCAGCCACTGTCGGATCAGTGCTCTTCCATCAAACTCTGGAACCATCTTACTGAAGTCATGTAACTTAATCTGATTAGCTTGATCAATCACAGGTGGTGCTTCATTAAGTCTCACTCCAGGTTGATTACCTTGCTGCATGAAGTACTGTGTCTGCTGGACATCATCATCTGATATTGTTGCATCATTGCCATCATGTCTCTTATCATACCATACATGGAATTCGGATCACCTGTAGGCATCTGTGGCATAGGAGGAATAGGTGGCATAGGTGGTGGCGGAATTGAGTCGGTGGAGGAACTTGTGAAGCTGAAGCCGATGCAGGAGATGGTGTAGTCTCACTACTAGGTGTAGAAGATGAAGTAGGAACAAATGTAGACGATGACTGTGGTGGTGGTGGCATACTTTCCCTATCTGAATGCTGCCTGGTAGATCTCCTTAACCTATCCATCTTAACAATCGCACACAATACATTCAACAAATACACATGTATACACATTAAGCTTATTTAAATTAACATTCACACATAATAGCAAACAATTAATCAAAAAATCAATCAAGCAACAAGCACACAAACAATCAAGAAAACAAACAAGCACAACATCCAAGCAAACTTAGTTCTTCCTATTCTACCTATTTGTGTCTAAGTCAAGTCGCAAACAAATCATTTTAATTAAGCAAACAATTAATCAAACTAGCTCTGATACCAACTGTAAGGACCCGCTATTACCCCTAGTTGAAATAAGCAATAGCAGTTCCCCAACCGCATATAATCTGCAGAATTATATGCAAGGTTGTCTTAAAAGGATTGTTTGATGAATTGTTCACCTAATCTTAAGGAATAAATCATTTTGAGAAATAATTACTTAGTAGCTTTTCAAAACATATTAACATATATACACAACTTCAAACAAAGGCAGATCAAGCTAGATATATACATACATTATTACATCCACAGGCTTCTTACAAGCCTTAAACAAAATAACAAAATATAAAGCTTAACAAAGCTTTACAAACATCCATTCTAACTAACTATCTAGTCTATTACAAAAAGAATGGTTCCGTCCAGTCCTGGTCAAACTCTAGTCCTCATATTCCTCCAAGAAGTCCTCAAAATCGGAGCCATAACCCATGCTCGCATAGGACTCGTCCAGGTCATCACCTGAAATTGTTAAAAGAATGAGCCAGAGGCCCAGTACACAGCAACGAATACAAAAGCGAGATGAAGCACACAAGCTTAGTCTAAATGCAATATGCAACATCCATTCAATTATTCTTTAATCTTTAATTAATCAATCAACACGGAGTATTCAAACTCCGGACAACAGGGATCGCGAGGGGACCTGAGTAACACTCGGACGCTCAGGGGGTTGATATAAGTAGTTCGGGTACTCATACCGTCCTAGATATCGTTAAGTCAAAGAGAAAAGTAGCTTCCTCCAGGGTTAATAGCCGTTACTTAGCTCTATTTATACTCAGTCCGTATCATAAAATATAGTTCACCACGTTCTCATAAACGTTTGAACTAAACTATGGTACTTCCTACCAAGTTTAAATAAATTTTCACCGATCTATACCCCCCGTCGACTACCCCCGTACCACTTAATGAAAGTCATCTCAAATGACAGAGTGGCCTAAGCGCCTAGATCTATCGTGCTCAAACCGAGCAAGGTGCCGCTCCCCGAACCGATACCAACTTCCATCCCAAACTCATCAAACTATGAGGGGTCACCGTTAGGTTCATACATGACCTGGCGTAGAATTGGATTTTAAACGGCATAAAACACAAGCAATAATCACATTTTAAGTTTTCTTATTATATATTTAAGTTTTATAAATGCCTATCCTAACAGACAAGCAGGTTACTGCGTACCTGTATTAGCTCGGGAGTTAGTAGGGATGCCGAGCGAGAATCAAATACTGTTCAACAGAATTATTACAATTTTACACTTAGTTCAAGCTCAATATCAACCAATCTCATACATTATCATCCAAAGAAATTCAAATAAATCATCACAAGATTTTTAAAATAAGTAAAGGAAATCATATAATATAACATAACTAGTTTTAGCTTAACCTCATGAAAATTCATTAATTTGTTAAATCTATAAATATATTTAAATCATGTTAAATTATATCATTTAATCATCATAATACATCAATTATCATATATCTATCTCATTTTAGATCAAATATATCCATTTGGTAAAGCAAATACCTATAAATCAATCAAAAACAAGTTTTTAACTTTATTTAGAAAATGTATCAGTTGGAAAGATGTAAAATTTAAGCACTGATACGTTTCGAATTTGTAAAAATTAAAACATGAAAGTTGTATATCTCTTTCTCTCTTTTCCAACGCAACTTGAATCATCTCAATCGGAGATCGAATGAAAAAGTTACGGCTGATATACGAAAACATGTTTGAGCTGCAGGGTTCTACGCCGGTTCCAACGCCGGCGGCGTTGAATGCAAAATTTGCCAGCGTTAAGGAACCACGATTCTGGTCATGAAAAGTCATTTCAACACCGGCAGCATAGACTTCAAAGCCGGCGGCGTAAATCCTACACCGGCAAAGTACACCGGCAAATTTGCAAGCATTGATAGCAGCGGAAATTTTCCAAAGCTTTTCCCCTGTTTTTCCCTTTTACAAAACATGTTTTTACACTTCTTCAACTCATTCCAAATCTTTCCAAGCTTATTATAAGTTCATTTATCACTTCTATCAATCAATCATCATCTCAAAACATCTATAACCCTATTCTAATCATCATCCAACAATTCAACAACCAAAATCTCCAAATCACACTCTATACCATCATCCAACCATTCAACCCTCATCAACACTTCAAACTCACTTTCAAACAAGTAAAACTAACCAATCTAGTCCTATTACACTTCATATAACATCCATACAACATGGATCACGAATTCATAAATAAAATATCATCAAGAACACATATAAGCATGAAAATGAAAAAATAGAGACACACTTACCACTTGGACTTCTATGCTCGGTTTAAGGACTCTAGATCAAGCTTTTGATGGTGAGAATTGTAAAAATCAAACTTCAACTTAGGGGTCACCTTGGGAGCTCTTTTGATGAAGAGAGGAATGAGTTTAGGGCAAATAGAGAGCTTTGGTTTGGTCTGAAATTTTTGGCCGAATTTTTGAAGTTAAAAAGTTTAAACTTATCCTATGTTGACTTTAAGGGCATGAGGCATTAAAGGCTTAATGACTTTGGCTTTAGTTAATTAATTTAACTTGTTTTACTTAATTAAATGGCTTTGTTTTAAGGCATTAAAAAGGGGTTTAATGGCTAAGTTTTTAGCCTTTTTTTTTTTTTACTACCTAAGGATATCTATATATACATTCCACTTATTCTAAGCACAAATAACACACTTTAAGGCATATTAATATTTTACAAACTCAATAAATAATTAATCTAACATATTTAAATAATTCTAACACTTCACACATCATAATACTCATCAAAATTAAATTCACTATCAATTATATATATATATCATGCTTAAATTCAACAATACACTTATAAAATAAAAATTAGGAATTTCTTGGCTATTTCATCAACAGAGTCCTCAAAATTGATCAGGTAGTGACTAAGGCCCTGACTGATAATTTTAAACATTTTGAGTCCTTTCCGCATGTTCCTTAGCTTAATATCCATAGCTTTGAACCCAAGTTCATATTCATCAATTTACAAAAAAGGCACTCTTCTACGGGGCTCGAATATTATCTAACTTAGATTTTGTGAACGAAATTACTCTGAGTCTTGATTGGTTTCATGGGCCTCTTGTTGATCAGATTCCTTCTCCTCCTCCATATTTTCATCCATATCCATAGCCAAGGAGATTCTTCCTGTATTCCAAAGCATGCTTGCATAGGCTTGTGGGACATTAGTAAAAAGAGACTCTTTATAGGATTGTGCTTAAAAAGGGGTGACTTGTTAGCCGTAGAGGGAACGGCCTCATCTGTTTCATTAGAAGGGTCCTCATTATTATCTATGATAAGAGCTCTTTTCCTGTTTTGATGTAGGGTGTCAGCCTTCTTTTCTTTAGTCGCACAAATTGTTTCTTTATTAGAGTGCTCTCCTTACATAGTTTGTTTAGAGTTAAGTGGCATGAAACACAACATTTTTCCTTATATATGAATCTAAGTTTTAATTCATTTAGGCTATTATCAACTGACCTTTTCTTTCAATTCTAGTTTCACAAAATAAAAATTTGCTTCCATGAAAATTAAATAAAGATATCTTATATTTATATATGCATTAATGAATATTTCAAATATTATTTATAATCTTTATTTAAATATGTGGACAATGGTCCACCTTAAATTAGAGTCCTAATTTACCATGAAACTTCGTAGAATCATCTTTTTATTCCATGGAATGGGAAAATAGATTACGTGAATATTACCTACTATGTTAATGTATGATTGGTAGTTACACACTAAGTGAATATACACATAGTGTGTATTACTCATTGAATATATATATATATATAATATATTTTTTTTTTTTTTTTTTGTGGAAGGAATGGTGGAACTTTTATACTTGTCCAAATGGGTGAATTATTTTATTAGATGTAAAATGGGTATATTAGCTAGGCTATTTTTAAAAACTTTCATGATATTTGGATATCTGACTTGAAAACTTTCACTAAACTTATGGATATATTTCTTTTACAGTTAATATGTTTTAACATAAGGATGACGTATATATATTTATACATATATATACGGATGGCATATATATAAAGTGAAATCCACCAAAAATAATAAACCTATACTAATAAGCCAATGTTACCGTATACAAAAAGAATAACAAAAAATTTAAACGTAAATTAATAAAGTAATGTCTACCTAGAATTACGGTGGAGGAAGGCAAGAAGTTACTAGAATTTATTATAGAGTTTTTAAGTGGAGAGAATGATTTCATCGTTATAAAGATTAATTTACCATTTTTTTAGTTGTCAAGAAGTGAATTTTCTTCTTTTGTTTTTTTTTTTAAATAATAATAATAACAAGCGGAGTGGAATTATTCGAAGCTAATGCATGGAGAAAGTAGTGTTAATACCATATTATTACAATAATATCAAACAAATGTTAAAACAATCATTTTCTTTTTAAACTTTGTTTTTTTATCCTCATTAGGCATTAATGTATAGTTTATTTAATCAAATTAGTGAAAAGGCATTACAATGCTATTTATTGAAATTTTTATGGTTTTATTAAATAGGTAGTGCGACAATAAAACAGATTGTTTGTTGGATTGCTTAGCAACTAAAGTTGCTTGGGTAGGCAACCTTCTTATTCCTTTTCTCATGGGACCTTTAACAATTATTTAATTTTTACAAAAAATAATATTCTCATTTCTCATATTATTGGTATTTTTGCACTTTTTAATCTTTATAAAAAATATATAAACATTATTTTAAGATAATAAAAGAAAATGAGACCCACAAAAATTTAAAAAAAAAATAGATAAGTAGCTCTTTTAAAGTAACTGGAGATAAAGTAAAGACTTGCTCAATAGGAAAAGTTACTTCAGATGCTGACATGACACTTTAGACAACTCCTTAAGCAATCAATGATAAAGCTTCTCTTATAATTATTTTAATGGTAGAGAGATTGTTATTTGAAAATTGGGTCGGGAGGATCTTATAAGAGCAACTTTATCCGGATTGTTTGACATGGGAACATAGTGAGTTGCTTAATCAATAAAATGTGTTGTTTAGCTTTGGTGGATTGCTCTACGCAGCAACCTAAAATGTTTTTTTTTTTTTTTGTTCTTTTGATATTAATTTCATATAATTTATATAATGTAAGATCTGTAAAAATTTTAAAAAGTTATTAAAGTACCTTATCAAAGAAACCTATGGATAAAGTAAAAAGTTTTTTTAGTAGTATGAGTAAATTAAATATCTTTATGTAATGGGGCTTTAAAAATAAAAATATAAATATTATTTATTTATTTGGGCATGACTTGTGGGCTAGGTGATAGGACCTAACGAGGTCGGCTCAATTATGATGGGATGGTTTGGAGAGATTTGGTTTGGTGGACTTGGAACAGGGATCGTTGACCCAGTCCGCCGCATCCAATTTTTCTCAAGTAGGCTCATACACACAGGAGATGACTACTGGCCTTGGCCCATGAGAAGCTTATTCAGGATAAACATGAATTGAGTTTGCTCCATCTCATCCGTCAATCACTAAGGTGATCTAATGGTTGTCATCCACACCAAGTATCTATAAATATTCAGTCATTTCTCCTCATTTGCAACTGCTGGAAAGAGAAGACAAACAACTGTCTCTAAAGGAGGTTCTATTCGGAAAGATCAAATAAGGCAACTCAAATTATTTCTACTCCAACTGCTCAAGAGCTGTAAGGTTGACGCGTGAGGTCTATTGAAGCTCCCTTACTTGTCATTTGTATATTTGAGACACTGAGATTGCATGTTCCTTCTCCCTTGTTATTTTCTCCACGCCATCTCATTATCAAGTATCATTTCCTCAGTAGCACTCTGAAGTCACGTATAATGCACGAGATCTATGCCACAAGTGCATGACCACTATCAACAAAGACACTTTATCTACACTTTCTAAGTAAATTATTGAATAAAGACGGACTGAGTTCGTTTTCGTTTCATTTTGTTGGGTCGAAGGACTCAGTTCGTTTACTGCAATGTAAGAACCACCTAGAACTACAAGGAAAGGGCAGATAGAGACGCTCAGCTGCCTGATAACGTGAAATGAACATCCCTCCACGTATGCCACTTGGGTATCACCAATAATCATTCCATATTTAATTACTAGATCTAATAACAATTTAATTTTAGCTATTTAGTTTTTGCATGAATTTCACTATACCTAAATTTAAATAATTAAAAGACAAAGATACAATGCCTGCTATTTTCTATTCATAATTATATATTAGGTTGGTTTAATCTTAATTTCTAATACTTCTCTATAGAATGTAATTATTAAAATTAAATAATATATGGATAGATGTAATAAGATAACCTAATCCTACGTGAAATATTTTTCAAAGCTACTATCTCCAATTATTTATATTTGTACTCTTTAAACTAAAGGAGGTTTACATCTTCTTTTTAAAATTAATTGGATAATAATTTAATAAATAAAAATAAATTATCATGATATATAGCAATTTTATTTCTAAACATAAGTTTTAACAAGTAAAATTTTCAAGAAAACTGAAAAACACGAGCAATAAATTTGAGGTAATTTATCAAATCTTTATACAAATATATATATATAATATATATATGCACTAATAAAATGATTCAGATGTGCTATTTTATTCACCAACTTAAAACATGGCAAATTATCTTCATTTGAGACACCATCCAATTCCTAGGACACCCATTTTGGCGGGTGGCACACTTTTCTCCTCTTCAACGAACTCTTCTACTTCGGTTGCTAGATGTACGTGCCGTTCTCATAATTCCTCTATTCATGATATTGCCAGCAAAAACAACTGGAAGACCAAGATTCATAGATTTCCTAGAAGGCTAGTACTAGGTGTTGGTGCTACATTTTGGGCTCATTTCATGACCTCTTCTGGTGGCAAGCCGTTCCTTGCCTCTGCAAGACCTTCTTCTTCCATTGAAAAGGTCAGCTTCTTTTGTTAGTTGTAGCTGTACTTGGTCTTATGTGCATCTTTGGGTGTTTTGCATTTTGGGTATTTTCAAAGTTCAGATTTTTGGTCATGGGTTAATACAAAGTTTCGGTCTTTTTCTTTTTAATAGTTGAACGATTGTAAGTTTTGTTTCTGTCCTTCGAAATTTCATCCTTTTTCTGTTTTTTTTGGTCCCCAAATTTCGTCGGGTAACACGGTTCTAGGTTTGAATGTGTGATTTGTGCTTTTGTGGTTCATGTGAGTTCATGGTGGTTGAATTCGCTATATAAATAAGGCAGCAATGGAATTGATTCAGTAATAGAATAGAGTAATAGAATTATATTTATTAATTTTTTATTTAAATTATGGTATTATAGGAAAAAGACAATTCAGCGTTGAGTTGAGTAAAGAATGAGTAGGATTTCTTGTGGGATCACGGTTACGCCCAACTGCACACTGTAATAGCTTAATCTCTTTATAAAAAATAAGGTTATGATGAAATTGTAATTATAGCAAAGTGAACATGCAGTGTGTTTTCTGAGGACGGTTGTTCATATCATGTGAACTTGCATTCTGCTAAGGTTGTTATAGCCTAGCAGTGTTGAATGTGATTAAAAAAAAAAAAAAAGGCTGGCCGAGTTGGCTGCGTTACGTAGCCACCGATGTCTGCAGAGAATTCTCAAGAATTCTCACGACCTGCAAGCTGGCCATGAAATCACGGAAGAAGAAGCCAGAGAATTCCATCGAATTCTCATTGCAAGCTGGGAAAAATCAAGTCGGTTGAAGCCAAGTAATTTACCTTGGTAAATGAGCCATCTACAGACTTCATTTCGGCTGGAGAATATGTCCGAATAAGCCAACTTGAACAAGGCTTATGCCAGCAAAATTATAGTTGGCTAAACCGACTTTGACCATGTTTGTAGCTTGGAAAATTTGCCTATAAATAGGCATTTGATGGCAATTAAAATCTTTAGTCCGTGTGTGTTCCTTTAAGTGTGTTGGAGAGTTAGTAAAGCCCAAAAGGAAAAGATTGAGAGTATGAGAGTTTAGAAAAATTCTCTGGGTTATTCTTTGATATTTTTTTTGGGTTTTGGATGTGAGAAAAATATTGTATTTGTATTGTGTGGTTGTAACAATTTTCCACATAGTGAATATTTTTCTTAGTTGTCTCTCGACAACACCCGTGGTTTTTCTCCGTTTTGGAGTTTTCCACGTAAATACTTGTCTCATTAATTTCTCTGTTGCTGTTTATTATTTTTCTTTTTAAAGTTGATCTGGGAGGTGTATAATTTAATTGAGTGGGATTATTGTAAAATCCCCAACAAGCAGTATGGATACTGATCTGTAACCGAATGGATCGGTTACATATCTTTAAATGAAAATTAAAAATAATGAGTTTAGCAAGAAGGTTACTATAACATTCCTACTTGGGGAGGCTGGATATATGGATCGTTTGCGCTACAAACTATTTTTCTCTAGTACCAAATTCCGTCATTTGTTTTTCCTTAATGTCTTTATGATCTCCATCTCACCATTTAGTGGTAGTTTTTAGAGTATATGCGTAACGTAGAATCATTATGCCATTTAGTATTGCGAATTAGCAGTATCAACATATCCTAAGCCATGAAGAGGATTGCGTGAAGAAAATTAGAAAAATTAACCCTGTTTTAAGCTTTCATCTTTCCTAAGCACTACTTGTTCTGAAAGTAGGATTGCATTTTACCCATTTGGCTGCTTGCTAAGATGTTTATGTTCAGTCTCTGGTTATAATGGCATTCTCATTCACATGAATTCTCTTGTTAATCTTGTTATTGTGTCATTTGGCAGTTGGTCTAAATATATAATTTGTGGCTTGTATGGATTTATTGGGCATTTTTCCTAGAAGTTAGTCCTCCTGGTGAACACAGGGCTGTGAATGACTGAATATTATTGGAATGAAATTTTGAAGAGTGGAATATGATTGATTGGATCATAGTAATGGAGCTGTAAGGTTCTCTTTCCTATGTAAGGAGTCGACTAACTACACCATGGAGTTTGCAACTTTATTGGTTAAACCAACATGTGCTGAGTCGTAGCGAGGATTTCGTGTGCATATATCAACCCTGTCTTTTGCCTTCATCTGTCATATTTAGCATGGCTTGTCCTGAAAGTAGGACAGCATATTATGGTGGCTGCCAGCTAATATAACATTTTGATCTTGGGTGATACTTTGTTATTATGTTATGTTGTTGATTAACTCTAACTGAGTAACATTGGCATGCCAAGTATGTCGTGCAAAACAAGTGATAATGTTTAATGGGCTATATTTAAAATATCTCATTGCTTTTAACTTCTAATGCCATTCATGCAGATTGTGGCTACTTTCCTAATAGGACACTGTTGCCATGGCACATATATAACTGAGGATAACTTTCTTGATAGGACATTATTGATGTAGTGTATTTGATAAAATTGAGGATATTGTCCATTATGCATCAATTGATGCCGCCAGTGATTTCCAGGAAAATGATGTATTCAGCAATAAGTTAGGAGCTATAGTTTAGGTTTTGCGAATCATGACAGCCTCGGATAAAAAGCTGAAGTTTGAACACATCAATAATGTGTTTCACATACACATGTTGAGAAATTAACAAGTTCCTCTTGCTTGTATTCTCGCAACATCCACTCCCATTAATTTTGTTGTACTGTTTGTTTTGTCTGCTAATATAATACTTCCCTTTGCAATAAAATGAAAATCATAAATTTATATTGGCTCATGGTCTAAGAGAAGAAATAAGGATCTAGAAATTTTAACTTTTTTTTCCTTTTGCTTGCTTCATGTTATTGTTTTCAAGTGTTCTTCCCATTGACCTGCTCTTTCTTTGTTCATAATGAGATCATTATAGGTATTGGAGAATGTGGAATGGCCTGAACAATTCCCTTTTAAGGAGGAGGATTTCCAGCGTTTTGATGAGTAACCTTTTTGTTGTTTTTGCATTTATGAGTGCTATAATCTTTCTCTGCGTCCTCTTTATTTAGCATGAGCTTGTCATAAGCTAATCATTCATACATTAAGGCGCTGCATCTATTATGTTTTGCAAAGCTACATGCATTTGCTTTTTCCCAGGTTGCCTAAGTTACAGAATTGGTTTACTCATTTAGACAGAGGAATCAAATTACCTTAAGTCTCACGAAGTTAGAGAATGTCTTCCCTTAATTTTTTTATGAATATTTTCAGTTCAGTTTTACCGAGCCCGTCTTAGTGTTCATATTCTTTTCCTTCTTGTAAATACTTGGAATTGATCATACATATATATTGTGCGACTATTAGTCTGCCTTCATGGTCAAGAAACAAGGTACTCAATATAGGTCCTTCAAAATTTATTGCAATAGCATTTGCACTGTCTCCTTTGAAATATATATACATTGCAATATCAATATGGTTTCTCCTTTTGTATTATTGTTCCGTGCTTGCTTTCTTAGAATTACAATTATTGTCTCCTAAACAGATAAACAGAACAATTTGTGCATATTCATCTCAAGAAAACAAGATAATTGCAGACTGACTTGTGTGAAGTCATTAGCATCTACCCACAATGATGAATCATCTCTTTCATGCAGGTCTACAGATTCGTTTTTTTATGAGGCTCCTCGTTTTGTGACACATATAGATGATCCTGCCATTGCTGCACTTACTAAATACTATTCGAGGGTTTTACCTCCTAGCGAGTCTCCTGGAGTTAGCATCCTTGATATGTGTAGCAGTTGGGTAATATCATTTTTTGGTTTTCAAACTAACCTACTGTTTCTTGCGTGCTACTACAGTCATTATCCTTCTTTGAATACACATGTAGGTAAGCCACTATCCAAAAGGATACAAACAAGAGAGAATAGTAGGCATGGGAATGAATGAAGAGGAGCTTAGACAGAACCCGGTGAGACAACCATGTTTCAGGATCATGGCAGACCGATAGCCACCTCAATCGGGAATCTTTTAATGTATATTTTTTACTTAAGTCATTTGTCTTGTGAATTATATCACTGTCAGCTTCTTTTTTGTCAGGTATTGACAGAGTACATTGTGCAAGACTTGAATGTGAATCCTAAGCTTCCATTTGAAGACAATTCCTTCGATGTTATCACTAATGTTGTATGTACCATTTCTATCCTCTTAGCATGTCCCCGCCATTGTTCCTGCTACTGGGCAATAGTGCATGTTTGAAGTCCTGATCTCTTTCGCAGCTATATGTAAATAAAGATATTTTCTTTGCAGGTCAGTGTTGACTATTTGACGAAGCCTCTCGATGTATTTAAGGAGATGAATCGGATTCTTAAGCCTGGCGGCCAAGCAATAATGAGGTAAATTTTTTTTAGCCTTTTCAAACCTGTTACATATTATTTCATACCAATCACATATTATCTCATGTCTTTAAGAAACTCAACTAACTGATGAGCTGCTAAAGAATTTAAATTCAGGCATGGCCAAAGATGAGAAAATGCATGGAACATCACTATATTTTGAACCAGAAAATATTGATAATGAAGCCCCCAATGCTGGAGCACCTTCTGCTCCTATAAAATCTTGAATTAAGCCTCTGAGTATCATTAAAATGATTGTTATGGAAGTAATTTTCTTGGAAGTTTGAAGTTTCAATGTTACAAGTTCCTTGGAATTCATATTTTTTTTTATCTCATGTGTCTTATCTGCTGCCACTTTCTGATGAGCGGATTATGTATGTGAAATAGCTTTTCCAATCGTTGCTTTTGGACTAAAGCAATCTCAATATGGACATCAACTGGTGATACTGACCATGTAATGATTGTCGGATCCTACTTCCATTATGCGGGAGGATTTGAGCCTCCAAAGGTCGGTACACTAACCATTTTAGCTGTTTTTCTCCCATTTTAAAACATGATGTGCTTTGCACGTGTGAACAATGCAAGATTATTCACTTGAGGAGATCAAGTGAGGTTATTTGTTGGCAGTATTTTTTTCTGCCAACAGAATCTCTAAGATTCATACATTACCATTGTTCACTAAGTAGTATGCCTAAATGAAACAGCACTGCCAGTTGATTCAAATTATCCTCCCAAACCCCCATCACTACATTTACTACTAATGCTTCTGATGCTAGTAATATCATATTTGTTAAGCTTTCTTTTGCATAACTCTGTGGATCACTGTCCTGCAGGCGGTGGATATCTCTCCAAACCCAGGTCGCTCAGATCCCATGTATGTCGTATATTCTAGAAAGGTTGCTACAGCTTAAGAAGATAAAAATCGTCATTTTCCTGCGGTTAAAGATACAACATCAAATCTTCATCAGTTTAAAAAAAATAGGAACCTTCGTCTTTCAAATTTTAACTGCTTTTGCAGTCGTGTATATCCTTGAGATGGTAGCCTATTATTGTTTTATAAATCTGGAATGTGAAAGTTTTGTCTAGCAGATTATGTTCCGAATATTTTCCTCCAGCACTTGAGTACTTATCCTATTACATTCCTTCAAACACAACCTTTTGAAACAACTACAGTCAATCATCTCATGGGGCAGACAGACTTGAAATGGAGATAACAACAAAGTCTAGTCCCTTAAGGATAGAATCTTGAATCCAGAACCATAGGGAGTTCATGGATGCCAACAACTTAGCAAATAATATTCTCAGAGCAACCGACAATTGTCGCATAAGCAGGGAGATTCGGGCATCATGCCTTTAGCATCTCATCTTGAAGTCTAGGTTGCTTGACATGTATGCGAATAAATCATAAAGTATAGATGCCCTTTTAGTCTTATGTCTATCTTCAAAAGTGAGATTCTGATTCTTGGAAATTTGGGGCAAGCACAAAACTTTTCCTGCAAAGGGGATTGTGGCTGCTTTCACTCTGCAAGCCCCCTTCTTGGTATGTGGACTCCCAAGGGCTTTTGAGTTTTATCTCCCCACTTCCCTTTGTCCATTTCAAGACAAATGATAGGTCGAGTGCATCAAATTTAGAAGTACCTTCTATTCAACATATGACACATCGGATTTTTTTTACAACTATACCAGCTCTTCTAATATTATATATATAAAACAACATCAACAGTTGTATAATTTTCAAGAAAATATGATGTGTTTGAAGTTGAAAGGAAGGTGCTTTTATTAAAATGTACTTTCTTGCTATGATTTGATCTAATTTATGCACATAATGGGTGTTTTATGAGTTTGCACTTCTCGAGTTTCTCCTCTTGATTATGTCTGTTTTGAAACTATTAAGGTGGCTTGATTTTATAGAATCCCATGTTAGTAGGTACAAGTTGTGAGATCCTTTGACAGCGTAAATTTATTTTAAGACTACTAAAACCTAGTCGAGTAAACAATATTTAGTTCAAGCTAGATTCAAAACCTTAAAAGTTCGAGCTTTTGATATATTATTCAATAAGCTCAAGTATTATTTAATTGAACTTGTTTTAAACTCAATTATTTAGAAGACCAAAATAACATTCATATCAATCAAAGTTACATAAAGCCTAATCGTTCGACAAATATCAAATGTAAATCAAAGATGGATTTAAGAAATTTAACTCACAAGGTGGTCAAGTCTAAAGAAATTTGAGCTTCACTTAATTAATTAACCATTCAAAAAGTTTAAGCTCAACATCGATTTCATTATTATCAAATATCAACTTAAGTAAGTGGCAGATCGAAGCTTGAGCCTGTAAGTCGGCTTAAAATCCATGCTTTGATTCTATGATATGAATCTTCAAAACATTAAAACTTGTAGGATAATCAATGATTGGGTAAATTCCACGGTGTGCATTATATTTTTACTGGATAAGCTTGAATTTCTAATTTCTTGAACCTATTTTTATTAGTAATAGTAAATGGTACAACTTCATACCCACTCTTAAAACCCTATGATATACTTCTCTTGCAATTTCCTAATACATGCAAAGTGCTTTATACATGATTAAACGTACAAGCAAGTTTAAAGAAAAATATAAATAAAATTCAACCAAATCAATTATAAATTGTAATTTTAGCTCAACTTCAATAATAAGTAGTAGTTATATTATATGTCCAGTTTAAGTTGGTATTTTGGTTTAAGTAAAACGTATTTTGTCATTATATATATATATATATATATCTACCACAATTCATTATGCTTGCATTTGTGGTTATTTGTCCTCAAAATTATGTTGAGTTGTAACATGAATATTATTACTTTAGGCATCAATAGTATTTCTTCTTGTGGAAATTGCATATCACCATGTAATATCTCTCTTATAAAGTAACAACCATGAAAAAACCTTTAGACAAAAAGGGTTTCCTTTAAATTTGTGTTCCTCCCTTTTCTTAAAATATAAAATAAAATATTCTCCCTCTCTCTCTATCTCTCTCTCTCTCTCAAAGAATTGAAGTTGACAACCACAAGAAGATGGCAGTGCCTAAGAATTGCATAATTACTAAAGCGATTATATTCCTCATAAAAAAAGAGCAAGAAAGACTATATGCGTTTTGTTGACAAAACAAAGCCAACTCAAAAAGACAAAGTCCTAGGATGTTTCTTTGGACACTACCATAATTCCAAACTTTCAAACCCTAACCCTATTTGGAACGCCCAAAGAGGTCCTCTTTTTGTGCATTTTTAAAGGCACTACAAGCAACAAGATATACCCAAATTAATACTACAACTGCCACAATTAATATAACATTGGCTTTCCTCCATTCTTTCCTTAAATTCCCCAACAGACCAGCCTTGCAGGCATTGCAATTGTAGCAAAGTTGGGTTTGGTCGTTGTTCCACAAATAACAATCTGGGTCTGCTCCTGGATTCACTGGATTTTGCCATAATGTTGGGTTCAAATAACTGTATCCACACATTGTTGGTGGCTTGCAACATCCAGACTGCAATGCAAATATAAAATAATTAAGCTTAAATTTCATACATGAATATTGATGATTTGATATTGCTAAATATTATATGCAATTGGACATTTACTTATCAGTATGACCATCTTGTTAACTTGCGTTGCTTTCATCATTTGTGTAAATTTAGTAGTAGTGTGTCGCAACACATAATAAAAGAAAGCAATATAATGTTCATCGAGAGTAAAGTAAGACATTATCAAAACTGCAACGAGTATCACATTTAACAATACCAAATTTAAATAACAAAGCCCATGGGTAAAAATTCAACCAAGTATAATATTTGCAAAATTGGGAAACAAAAATTTAAATTTCACCTAATCATACAATTCTAAATCGGTATTTTTACCATTGAATTATACAATTCTAAATAAAAACCAGCATAAAATGAGTGGGGTGTTCTAATATTTAATTTCTCACCAACAATTATGGGCAATATAAATCATTAATAAAAAAAACCTAGAGAACATGGTATTGGGTCTTTCCATAATTTTTAACGGTTTTAGGACATCATAAATTTACCTTTTAAAAAGTCAGGAACAGGATAAGGATGAAGAAAACTAAAATGGACATGCTTATAAAACTATCATGGTGTCACTACATGTGCTAAAAGCACTAGATTCCATGACTTATGTTCCTTTGTTTTGTTCAATGTGTTTTTGTCGGTTATCATAATAGGGGGAACAAATTTCATTCAAATTTCTTTATCAACTAATAAAAAGACGACATATGTTTCGAAAATACTTCTACCTAAACATGATTGTTACAATTTATCAATCTTAGCGATTATATTTATAATATCAAAAAAAAAAAATTGTAAACTATGGATTTACCCCTCAACTTTCAAAGTGTATTTTTTAATCCTTTAAACTTTCAAAAATTGACACAATTAATAATGATTAATATTTTTTATAAATATTATTAAGTATTTTTAACTGTGCCAATTTTTAAAAGTTTAAGGCGTTAAAAAACTTCCTTTCATGATTTAAGGGTTGAATTCATATTTAAGTAAAAGTTTAAAAAAGTAATTTGTAATATTTTTAAAAGAAGAATTGCACGAAATAACGAATCCTTCTAATCAATTGTTTAAAGTGGTTTTCCAATCAACCCACTTTTTCCCTCATTTTGACTAATTTTTTATCCTCTTGTTCTGGGATAAATATCATATTTTTACTATGGATTGGAGATTTGACTACTGAAGGCTCTTTAAGGGGACAAATAGAAAAAACCTAAATTACTCCTAAACATTGTCTGCTGATTTAAACAATCAAATCGCCAAAGAACCCTCACAATCTTGTGGTGGACCAAATGATCCACCAAAGAGATAATTGTAGCCTCTAATTAAACAAATTAACACCTTTATGATTATTAAATTTTCAATATAGGAACATGTTAATTAATGGACCCTACATCACATTTTCCAAAGAAAAAGGGGGAATTCGTTCAAATTACAGAGTACACTGGAATGATCACAATCATGACTCCCACTATAGTAATCAGTAACTTCAGTACCTATAACCTTAATTTCACTAGTTAATTATGACTACAAAAAGTGCAAAAAGAAATGTTTCCATTTGGAAAATTGGTCTTAATTAGTACATTAAACTCTTTTACAGCCTTAATTTGTACAAATAAACTCCATCCTAACAATCTTTAAAAAAAAAATCCTTACTTTAGCAAACACTGTATACTAAAGTTGAATTTCTATCTACTAATTGGTAATAATTCTAGTAGGGTTGTAGTCCAGTGGTATTATGGTTTCTTTGGTCTCTTAAATAAGTGTACCAAGATCGGAACCCTCTTTTTGTTGCAATCAAGCGAAAAATTATGGGTTTCTAAATTTTACTTTTTTGTAAATCTTAAAAATTTACATATTAATGGTAAAAATTATTTGCTTAATAATATCAATAGACAATTTATACTGTTTGTTCATTGCCGATTTTTAATTGACTGATTGACTAACAGTACTCTGACTATTTCTACTAATTACAAGGATTTACTAATTTGTCCAACTAATTAATCACTAAGTTACATATGAAAAAAAAAATTATAAGGGGGAAAAAAACATTAATTACCTGAATAGGAGAAATATGAGCAGAATAAAACTGTTCCGCCGTAAGATACTCCAGAGCCAACTTCTGACAAACATCAGACCCAGCAAGACAGGTCCTAATCTTAACCCAATTCTCATCATCCGTCACATGATCCCTCAACCAGCTCGAGAACCCATAAAGCCTATACTCCTTGTACGCCCTACCAGGGACAGCATAACTACCATCTTCTCGAGTGACAACGTAAGCAAACACAAGCACGAATAGGAGGATACCAATGAGAAGCGCCATGGCAAAAAGGTACAGAGCCAGAAGTCCTGATTGCTTCCAATATGCGCCAACGAAACCTACTAGAGCAACAAGGAGGACTAGAGCGCCAGGATGACGATAGGCCAACGGAAGTACTGGGTGCATGCGTTGTCGGATTTGGAAGCTAGCCAGATGCCGGAGGAGATTATGGGGATGGAACATAGGATGGCTATGAAGTTCAGGAATGATGTTATGTTGTTGCTTGCAGCCATGGATGTTGTTCTTGTTTTGTGTTTGTGTGTGTGTGTGCGTGTGTTGAGGAATAGCAAAAATAAAAACAGGGTTACGATGTGGTTGATGGAGAAGACAGATGGAATAAAATTTGGGGGCATGTCGGTTTTTTATATATATATATATATTTTTTTTAATTTCAACAGCAGGATTATTGGAGCTTGTTTACCCCATTTAAAAAATCGGTAGTAATCCCATCATGTCATGTTCACTTTTGGTACATGAAATTATTGGAATGGGATATAATGAGCAAGGGATGGAAAAAATGTTTAGATATATCATCAAATAAAATGAAATAAAATATGATCATAAAAAAGAGTTTATTATAAAAATTTTATTTATATTTGGATCTATTTATAAATATATGATCGGTGTTAAATTTTTTAATAAATAGATGGTTTAACGTTTTATTTAAAAGTGTTAATAATATTTAATAATTTTAGAATAACAATTGTTAATATTTTATGAGTCTTAAAAATTTAATTTTATATATTTTTTAAATTTTCTCACTTTTTTAAATATTTTTTAATATTTGTTTTATTTATTTTTATTCAATAATATTTTTTATTAAATTGATTTTTTAAACCAATAAGATACTAACATATACCCTTCTAATAGTATTTCATTATATTAGCACTTTTATATGAAATTAATGTTATCTATTTATCAAAAAAATTAATATATGTTATGTGTTTGTAAATTGACTAAAATACAGGTTAGATTTTTGTTATTAAACCTTTTCAAAATACTATTAGTAATAAATATTAATAACACATATAATTGGTAAATGAGTAATTTGAATAGTGAGCATTATTGAGGGTAAAAAAGAATTCAATTCCTAAGCTCGAAAACGTAATCAAATAATCAACCAATATAGAGAATTGTGAAACCTTTTCAAACTTTTACTTTCTAATTAAAGTAAAAGGTGGGGTGCATATAAATAGTTCATCATACACCGTAATATGGTTTCACACCATGGTTGTCAAAACCGGTCCAGATTGGCCGATTCCACCGGGTTCGATCGGAACCGGTACTAATACCAGGTCGGGTCTCGCTTAAAACTCGTTTTTAGAATGAACCGGTGAGACCCGAATTGACCCAGGTTGAACCGGTCGACCCGGGGGCGGTCGAACCGGGTTGAACCGGTCGACCCGGACCGGTTGACCCGGTCGACCCGGACCGGTTGACCCGGATTCAAAAAAATAAAAATAAAAATTAGAAATTTAAATATTTATTCATACTTTATTATAAATTTATAAAATATAATCATTAAATCATATTTATTTAATAATTAATTGATAAATTTGATCCAAATATAGATTTGATTGAGTGATTACACATATATTGGTCTTTTATAATTAAATTATTCCTTATATTTTTATTTTTTCGTGACCCCGGTTCAACCCCCGATTGAACCCCGTCCGACCCTTCGAGCCCTGACCCCCTAGCTTGTCCGGGTCAAACCCGATCCGGTTCTGACGACATTGTTTCACACACTAGGTTGAATCTAACTTGTACATTTTAGATAATCAACACCTTTTCTTAGGTGATATTTTAGAATTTGATTGTATATAAGTATATGATTGCACGTTATATGCTAAATAGTATACTCAGTAAAAAAGTTAAAATCAGCATCAACTATAATGCTATATTAAGGAATCAATAATTACTCTGTGTTATAATTTTACAAATCTTTACCTGTTCATCTGAATCTAATATTATACCAATTCCAATTGGCAAGAAGTATTTCCTTGAGATTTGAAAGGTATATTTCCCTTGATATATAAAATTCCTAATGTATACTTTATTTATAATCCGTTCACTGAATAATAAAGATTAGAAAAATTATGTTTTGTGAATGCTGTTATCAATATTACATTGAATACTATATTCTAATGTTTACTTTGTTTAAAGTTCTATTACTGAAGATGTTGTATTCCAACATTATTTCGTTTAGTTGATTTTGCATTGCTTTTACTAGTTTTTTTTTTTTTTTTTCACTTTTCTTAAAGCATTATTTATATTGTCAGGCTCAATTTTAGATAGAAGAACAAATTCAACTGCTGGCTGGATGGACTAAAGCGGTAGAGATTGAATTCGGCCGACCTAGTCATCCAATTAACCCATGCCATTTTAATCGATCTTGTCTAATTTAACTTGTTCCTTAATCATGTTGACTACCACTGGCTTGATAGATCACTGCTATTCTTGAAACAAAACATTTAGATAATCAATCTAGAGGCTAGAGCCTTATTAAACAACCAAAAGTTAATCAATAATAATTGCAGTTTTTTTTTTTTTTAGAAACTATATCAAAGATGGATAGAAAAAGGTAAACTTAGTGTTGTTGATGGGCGAATTCCAAGTATGTTTAGGATTAATTATGTTTATTGTGGTGTATATCGTAGATTTAAAAAATTAAAAAAGATCATCATGCTCAACTCCAAGGCCCATAACCATTCTAGATAGGTCGATTATATTTGGTATAACGTGTCTTTTTAGTTTAGGACCCTATTTGGTTCGCAGATTTATGATCCATTTTGATATTTTTTTTTTTTATTTTTAATTGATTGTTTTGAGAAACAATACAAGTGAAAAACTAACATATTTACTCATAAATAATTAAAAAAAATATATACAAATATAGATTGATATAAATATAGATGGAAGTAGGCAATTCAAACAAACCCACTTAAACCATTATATATAGACAAGTCATTATATGGCAAATCTATGGCATATACAAATAGGAACATTTTGAATGAAGCTATAAATAAGATAAAACCGTATGATGTATAGATAGAATATGGAACATAGAAGCATATAAAGATTCATGGAATAAATTATCAATATTAATTCGAGTCTAGAGTAGTATGAGATGATTCAACTATTTAATATCTGACTCTTTGACGATTGTTGATCATCTTCACCACTCAACTTAAATATGAGATAATTAGGTGTAATTTGCCCATTTATTTGTGTTTGCAATAGTGCTTTACTTATTGTGCTTCGTATTTTACCAAACCTAGGATTTGTTTTTTATGATATGGAAGTAGTGGCAAACAAGTAGCTGCAAAATGAACAAAAACTTATCAATGATAATTTTGTGATGTTAGGTCCTATCATGAAGGAAATAGCTAATAGGAGAAAATCACCACCTTTGGTGACTTGCTATATCGGTTTTAGGATAAATTCCTTCATTTACACCCTCAAAATGGCAATTTTTCTATTTTCAAAAAGTTTTAGATGTGTTATAACTTTTTATAGACAACTCTATTTTGTTTTTCATTTATGGTGTTTTATCTGTCTTTTATTTACTTTATGTCTTAAGTTTTAGGACTTTTCCAATTTTAGTAGTTTTCAACTTCTATTTTTTGTAGTTTTCTAGCACACATATATATGTACACCATAAGGCAATAAGAGCAGCAGTTTTGAATAATAATACATATTTGGAGCTATATTTGCTAAATTTTTTCTCCAAACTTCGAATCTCTTTATTGTTTTCAAATTTAGATGCCATTAACTTGGATATTCACAAAATCAACAAGTAAATGAAAATCGCATTCCCACGTTTGTGGCTTATCAACGAATTGTGAGAATTTTCATAGCCTTTCACTGTATCAGTTTTAGTTAATTTGAAATTCTAAAATCTTTGGTCAAGAAGTAAAGAGCATATAGGCCTCTAGACCGATGCATGGACTTGGTAGACAATAAAGACATAAAGTAAAGTTGAAGCATCACATTGAATTTGGGGCATGAGAGCAGTAGTATCTTTTCTTGTTTGACCTATAATAAAAGAAAATAGTTTGAATTAACCTATATATGTGTATGATATCCTTAATGTTTGAACAAACAAACAAAAATCAGTATTGCTTGACACTTTAACACATGAAAAGTCAAGCCGGATGATCGGTTCTTTTGACCATAATTCTTAAAAGAATACCTTCTACTTTGGTGGAAGTAGCCGTACTTCACTTATTATGGAAAGACGAGAAATGAATGTGTTGAAGCAACATGGACGGCAACTAGGGTCAATGGCCACCGGCTCCACCGTCAAAACCGACCTTCTTGGGCGGAGGAGGAGCGCCTCTTTCGCAGGTGGTGTTGCCGTTTTTATGATCTCCGAAGACCCATTCAACGACAAAAGATGGTCCACGGACATAACTTACACTAACTTTTTTGAGCATCGACTTATCTTGGAAACTTATGAGATGGCTAATCAACTGTTGTAAGGGACATCATGTCTACACGCATATTTGTGGACTTAGAAACAATGGGTGCACGGCCTTTTATGTGTTACGTGATTGTATTATTTAATTTATAATATATGAAAATTATGCAACTATTTATCATATGGGCAAGTCAATGGTGAAAAGCTAGAAATGCTAAACGTTATAAACACTGTTGGGGAGTGGTTGACTAGTGCAAAGAAGTTTCAAGTTACAATTGTGTGTAACATCTCAAGAAAGAAGCAAATGATTAGTGTAAAATTGATAGGTGTAATTGTAGATAGAATATAGGATAAGGAAAAACAAATTAATAAATAATGACCTTGCCTGAGGGTTATGTTACAAAATGTTCTAAAATGAATCGTAATGAAGCTGGACTTAAATGAAATAAAATACAAAAAACAAAATGATTAATCTATTCTAATGTTTAGAATCATTGAGGGATTGTTTATTCTATTCATCTATTATAGTAGTATTTCAAAAATATCCCTTAACTTAGGAAAAAACATATATACAATTTATGCTTTAGGCTTGTTTGATTCATGAGCATAAACGGTTTTTTTTATGAAATCTCTTAGTTACTATGGAAGTCCCCTCTCATAGAAAAGACTAAAGAGCTAAGAGATATTATAGAGTTTGGTGTTGATGAGTGATGACCATCATCAAATTGGCTTGGTGACAGTTTAATGATTTGAGTTGGATAGTTTGGTCTATTGAGTACATGAACTCATTAAAAAAGGACAAAACTTGTTCAAATAACCTTAGTAATTATTGTTTTGAATCTACCAAGTCAATAATTAAATCATCCTAAGATTTTGCGATGAGAATCAAAATTAAGAACTACATCAAAATTGGGCTTGCTATTAGTCCTCCGACGTGATCTTATATGAAGGGTTTAATAACTTTGTTCAAAAGGTCTTTGAAAGTTCTTTGCAATATGGAGCAAAATATTTGCAAAAAAAAAAATTATATTATATCATGCTAATTTATAAAGGAATTCATAATGGAACTGTCTAGGTAGACTTCATATTTTGCAAATGGTTTTACTTTTACATTGCTACTAATTATTCATTATGAAAAAGGAATTGTTTCAAAGGTATTTAGATCTAAACTACTAAATAGTTGCAATATGTTTAAACTGAAGATATATTAATGATGTTACAATAAGGATGCAATACATTTTAGAACTAGAGATATGAACAGTTGATTTATTCTTTATCAATTTCCTTATTTGCTTCCTAGATTTTTTTTTCCTTTTTAAGGCATTTTAATTGCATATAAATACTTAATGTAACCCTATGAGGGATTATTAGTTGATGGAATATTGAATTTCCTCTTTATTAAGTTCATCTCTTCTAAAACCCTTGTTCTCATCAGTTTCTTTGAAATCACAGTGACTAAACTCATTTAGTATGTAAGGGAATCATATCAAATAGGCTTAACACAGGTTAATCTTTTTTGGTGAGTTACATCTAAGGGAGAGTCAATCTATTTTAATTTTCTCTTTATTTAGAAAATTTTTCAAACATAATTCATTTATAACTATTGGTTATTGTATCCTCGTCCTTTTTCTTTTCAAGATTGTGTACTAAAGATCTCCCTTTTAAGCACATCATCTTTTTAGTATTAGAAGAAATATTCTCATAGAAGTTGTGAGGTGTCGATTGTGTAGTCAAATTAAGTGAAGATCTTTATTGTAGCATTGTTGCAACATTCTTGAATGTTTTAAAGAATATAATAATTATGTTAAGGACAGAGGTAGAACGGTCGATGTACATGAATGTATTATTCTCAAGCAAAAGATGTAAAATCTCACGATGGTGGTGAATAACTTGTCAATTACAATGTAGTAGATGATGTAAGAGCAAAACAAGGTAAATATTCCATGAGATGAGAGGTTGAGTTGGACATTATCATGAGTATACAAATTGAGATGAACCAACAGAATGAGACATGGTAAAGTCGAAAATCCCTCGTTTTCCAAGAGATTAAAGTGCATAAGATTATCTAGGTAAAGAAATTGTTTGAATGCGATAACTATGATGATACCATGATAAGTTTTGAAAGGTTAAGGAGAAATGATTCTCTTGACAAAATTTGTTTTAATACATTTAATTATAGTACTAAAAGATATAAGGTCATTTGATTAAATAAAAAAAAGGAATATGCGGAGTCTACAATTAAGTTGCTCTCTTAATAACATAGATTGACAAATGCAAATATAGGCAATTAGATAAATGCACATCAATCAAACACTAAATGATATTGTGCTCATATTAATAATGCAAAAACACTCAGAAAAAGTAACTAAACAAAAAATCATCGTATTTAACAAACAAGTGTGGATTATGGAAAAGAAATAATTAGACTAATTATAAAGCAACGAACAAAATAAAAAAAAATAGAATACAATATTAGTAGTGTCGATGCTTTGATATTACAGGTAGAATAGAATGGATATGGTCCTCTTAATGCACGGGCCTACAAAAGAAAAATAGGTCAATGGGCTTGTCCGTAAATGACATCTCAAGATGGTATTTACAAAAGGATGGCAATTGATGGTACTATAAGTGATTACATGTTTGTGGAGTTAACTTAGTGTGTGGCGGTTATCATGGTGATTATTAAGTCATTAAGCCACTTTCTGAGAATATAGGGAGTGAGATGTCATTTTCTAAGTCAGGTGCCATCATACTAAGTAAGACACTTGTAGCCAAGCAAATTAATCATTACATTAGTCTGCCTGTCTTGCTAGAATCAACTAAGCCTAGTCTAAAGGTCTGGTAACATTCACAAGACTATCTCATAGTTCAATCAAATTGAATCGGGCTTGAGGCTAAGTCCAACTTTATCCACAAATGAATAGTGTTTGATTAATTAGTATCAATTATCATAGTGCAAGAATTTTTTATATTTTACATTTAAATACTTCCTTTAATATAAAAAAAGGGTAAATCACAGCATAATATTATAACATTTGGGGGTAAGTTCATTTTAGGTTATAATTTTCAAAAAGTTCAAAAAATGTCATAACTTTTGGAAAAATGTCTTATGAGATTTAATTAAGTATTTTTCCTGTTAATACATGTCAATAGGACCTTAAAAGAAAAGTTTTTTTAGTTTTAATTAAATATTTCTCCCATTGATAGTGACCTCAATTGATCTACTTCTCTAAACTTGTGAGCGAACTAATCCCCAAACGTTGTGACTTAAAATGAACTTAATCACTAAACATTGTGACCTTTATTGCACTTTAAATGTTGTGACTAGTAACCTAAAATGAACTTATCCCTAAAAGTTGTGACCTTCTTATAATTTACCCCCAAAAAGTTATATTTGTAGAACCTAGCAACCAACTTTCTCCATTAGTTCCATCCTTTACCCTCTCGATTTTCGAGAACCTTAACTACACTTGAAAATACTAGCAGATGGGACATCTAAGATGCATGTTCCAAAATATAAAAAAAAAAATTTAATAATATAAAATGATAAATCATTTAATTAAAATTTACAATGAATTAATTATCAAATATCAAAAAGTATTTATTAGATCAACCTAATTCAATTTTATATCCACATTCAATGTGCAATTGAGTTTCAATTTGATAATTATGAGTATAAAATATTGTGTAGACATAATAAATGCACAAAACACTTTTGGTATGCTGAAATTATTTGGAATGGAATAAATTGAAATTGAAGGGATAGAATGGAATAGAATGAATAAGAGAATGACAAACAATCCCTAAGTTTGGATACATTTGCAGAATGGAATGAAGTGGAATGAGTATATAATAAAATTTATCAGAACTATCATTCACAATAAATATAAATGATAAATACATGTAGGATAACAAGATAATTAAAGCTATAATCATTAATAGAGGTGAAATGGAATCGTAATTCTACTATTGAGAGGGAGGAAATGTGAAATTGTTGATTCTATGGAATCACGATTTTGGCTTCTAAAAACACTTGAATCTATTTGTTTCATTTTATTCTAGTTATTTTTTGCATCATATTTTTTATATTTTGAAATAGATGTTTATTAAGAAATATATACTAATGAAAAACTGACATTTTACTTATAAATTAACTAAACAAATAAGATACAAATAAATTATAGATGCAGATATGATATAGATATGATATGATATAGATAAAAATCTAAGAATCCAAATAGAAGAGGGATAGAACTTGGATTCGTGATTCTATTTTGATCAATTCACGCGTGCCAAAAGTACCATTACTTCTTTTGGTATACCCTTTTTTTCTTTTTTTCTTTTAGTTATCCCAAAAGAAGGGAAGGATAATTTGAATATGACTCATCCTACTTAATAGGTTTGTGGTAAGGTACAAAGCCAATGACATATACCTATTACTTACTTACTTGTTACCTTTTATATCATGGTTAATAAATTGATACCAATAGACTGTGTTGTTGTAGAACGATGCTAGTATTATAATGGGCACATTATGCTTCATTTATAAGAAGGAACAATTGTTTTGATCAAATTTAAAACTTTTATCCAAACATTATCTCAACTTATCATAACGTTAGGGCTAGGATGTGAATCTATCATATAAACAATTTTATTCTTTTTAATTCTTTAAAACATATAAAAACTTAATGAATTGTACACAAAAATAAAGAGTTAATTGTTAAATGGAAAAATCTACATCCACCCTATCATTTATGTTTCCTATTTTATAGAAAAGCATTGTAAAAACTTCAAATTATGGTTATGTGATGTTAATAATATAGATACACATATACACTTTTTTTTTTTTTTTATACATAAGAGTTCCTATTTCAACCAATAATTAATTGAGATAACATCTCGTCTTTTTACCCTTCATAATCATATAAAATAGAAATAAATTTACTTTCAAAAATTAAAAATATTTATGGCCATAAAAGAAAAGTTAAATTATAAAATCAGTAGTATAGATTGATAAATTTTGAAAAGCTAAGATATGTTTGTTCCATTATACTCTGCTCATTTGGGTATCATATTTCTATTGTTTTTAAATAGATATTTGTCAAGACATAGAAATTGATGAAAAACTAATAGTTTTTTTCATAAATATACCAAACAGATATAATATGAATATGATACAAATAAGATACATATTAGTTATAGATGTAGATCTAATACAGATACGATACTGATAAAAAATAGACAATCTAAATAGACATTGATATGAAAAGGCTATAACACCTATATAGTTATAAATTGAATTTTTATTTTTTTCTTTATGGTAAATGATTTAAGTGGTGGGGTGAATTTTGTAATTTTACAAATAAAATAAAGTGCATAAATAACAAATATATCATTGTGTCATTAAATTTTTGTTTAAAAATGCGAGTGCTTGTCAGAATCCACAATGGTATGTTTACTACTATTTATTATGCGACAACGATTGTTATATTGTGAGAGAGGAAAATAAATAAGTTGACCTATCTATCTTGAGTATACCCTCCATTGTCATATAAAAAAGTATACTGTAGCGGTCCCACATACAGTACTACATGCGGTATATAATTTTTTCACATTGCAGACCCTCCAAAATAGATAGGCCAAAGGTCTATCCATCTCTTCTCTAGTGGAGTTTTTCTAGGGACAGTTGGCTACAAAAGAGAACCCAGGAATGGATGAACAAACATGGAGAAAATGCCTTTAAAAATGGTAAATTTTTTCGGCAAAAAAAAGGGGTAAATTTTAGTTATTGAAGAAGAATGCATCATAATAATTATCCTCTATATCTTATTTAAATAGTAGGGACAGTATTAAATAATAAGTAAATAAATTGTTTATGGAGGACTCTATCTATTAATATTAAATGATTTTAAAATACAACAATTATTTTATTTATGCAAAAAAATAGTATCTATTGATCTTTAATGTTTTTAGCGAATGTCTTTGATATTTAGTTTTTTCTAATAAAGTGTCAAATACATTTGCAACTGCACAGCAATTACCCACGTCCAACATATGGAGAACTTCTTGCAAGTGCCAGCCATTAGGTTCCCGCCATCTTCATTGCATCATATCCAACTCCATTCTTCCACGCTTTACTCCCATGTGTTATCGGTTCTTCATTCTAGTAATTTTCTTTTTTTGAAGGGATGTAGAGAGCAATGGGAAAGTTCTTGCTTAAATAATATAGGTAACATATTAAATTAGAAGAGTGTTGTTTTTTAAGATATTATTCATGTTTAATCATCATTTTTAAAAAATTACATAAATAGAACTTGGATAAAAACAATTATATAATTATCATCGCTATTTTGCATATTGAACATACAACATAAGGTTTTTGTAATACATATGTAATTATTCGATGTGTATCACATGACCAACATGCGATATACGTTTAACATATATCATTTCTACAACATGTGAGATAACTATTTTTATAAGCTTAACTCAGTATCATTGTTATGTCTCTTCTCCAAAATGTAATATAAAGATGACGATTTTGTAATTCTTTTCTATAATTTGTATTTTTGTATTTCTTTTTTTTTTTTTTTGCAAGAATGAAAGACATATTTTTCACCCGCTTTTTCGAGCAAACTTTTGTGTTTGTGTGTGTGTAACAAAATTCAATATCTATCATGTTTCAATCGTTATCAAATATTATATTTATTTTAATAATCAAATTATTAACTAGTTCACAAAATAAATCGAGGAAGTTCATTTATATGTATTACATTGCATCATTATGCTTAGAGGATAGAATAAAAGTTTTTTATTATGATTTTCAATGGTCTTGCAGTCTATTGTATCACTTTGTCTCACATTTGTCTCTCAAATGAGAAGTAACTCGTTCAAATCTCCTTTTCTATTATAATAATAAAAAAAGTGGATAGTGAATTTAATTAGTATTTATCAAAAAAATCCTTAATTCAAACTTTATGTATTTATAGTATAGGCTTGTGTTTTGATAAAATGAAACATTGAAAGGAAAATAATATATTAAACACACGAAGTAAAATTATCAACCTTAATATTATAGATTTTATCACATATTTGCATTTTTACATTATTCTTAAATAAGGGGGAAAAAACAGGAAAAAAAAAAGAAAAAAGAAAAAAAAATTCCCGCCATTTCTGGGGCAAAGGAAAGAGGCGCCGCTAGTCTGCTAGGCAGTAGCATCCATAACCATAACCATAAGCTCCGAAACCCCAACACAAGCACTGACACGAACGAATGGAGTCATGGGCCCCTCTCTTCAACATCTTCTTGAATTCACCGACTCCCGAAACCGACGCTTCCGAGTGGCTAAGCCTTCGACTCCATCAATCTCAATCATCCACTTCATCATCATCTTCTTCCACCACTCCTACTCCCACCATCACCACCGCCTCTTTTCTCTCTTTCCTCGCACAACCTCAAGATGCAACCATATTGGACAATTCAATCCCGATTCAAACCAAAAGGTGGAATCTTTTACATACCCGTTATTCCAATTGTACTAAAGTTTCGAACTTTTACCTTTTGTAGGAGTACCTAACATGCTGAGTCTGTCTGTTTCGTTGGTTGTTTCTGTATTTATGCGACAAAGATTAAAAAAGAAAGGAGATTTTCTAATTTTGGTTTATCAAGTTCCAAATTTTTGTTGAATTGTAACGAATTGAAAATTGATTTTGAATTTCCTTTTGACGGGGTGGCAATTTGTGCAGGGTGATGTTTATACAGACTTTACCGAGTATGGTTCAGTCTCGGATTCTATCATTTCTTGCCTTGGAACATCGAAGATTTTGTACTCGTGATTTATGGAATCTTGCAAGAGGCATGTTGAGCAGCTCTGGGGAGAATGACTTTTGGGTCAAGAGGGCTGCACATTATCTGCTTGAGAAAACATCTGACTCTGGCTATGAATGGGTATCGAAATTGAATTTGGATTCTAAGGAAGAAGGTATAAGCATTGGGTTCGATTCGGTACCTGAGTGGCTAAAAAATGCAGGGTCTGGTGCTGATATTCTCCCTGGCTTCCTTTTTCAGTAGATGAATTGGACAAAGATTCGGCAGCATGCGTTGGTTCTTGTGCTAACAACAATGAAGTAGTCTTGAGTGGCACTGAGGAAAATGGAGTGCAACCGATGGATGAAGATGTAGAAGATTCCAAGATACCGAAAGTCAGCAATGCGGAGTTAGGGCCAGAAATACGTGACAAGGCTGAGTTAAAAGCTCGAATTGTAGATTACGAATCAACTCGTGGGATTGTGATCCTGGCAGATGAAATTCACGAACTCTGCTTAGATAAAAGGGCAGATCCTTTGGCAGTTTTGGCACTGATCGAACCTTGGAGAGCAGACGATGAGATCGCTTCGGTTCTAATTTCTCATCTGGTGGAAGAAAATGAGAATCAGCTTCATTGGCCAAGCTATGTACTTTGTTCAGTCATCCTTCCAAAGCTGCTGGTGGTAGAGGTTGCAGTAGCCCGTGTGCTACTAACTGCCACACTAGAATACTGCAAGCTTCACCCAAAGGCTGCAGAATATGCACTATTGTTTCCTCTGATAATGCGAAAAGAGGGTATCAATAGCCCCATTTGTGAAGTGGTCACTAGGATTATTAAGGAATGCTTGCACCCTGTTCATGTCACAGCATTCTGCCATAAGTTGTTGTGCGGTGGAATGGATATTATTTGCCTACACTGTCACCAGTGTATGATATCCCCGGAGTTGGTATGGACTGAGCCATTGTTTACTCTGCTTCAAAGCATCTTAAACCATAATGTCCATTTAACACAGGACTCAGTTGATTATCTAGTCACCTCTGTGCAAAACTTGTCCAAAAAGTTCTCCAAGTCTCTGAAATTTGGCAATTTTCTGTTATGCTTTGTCACAAAATATTCCTCTTCATTGAAGCCTCATAAGCTTGCACTGACAAATGCAGTTGAATGTACAGATTCTCTAACCAAGTCCATAAAATCAAAATTGTCATGCTTGTAGTTACTTGGCCATGATATTTTCTCTCGCGCCCAATTTTGTTATTTTTCTTATAAAGAATAATTCTTAGTCAAAGACATAAAACCAAAGTGCAAAAACACAAAGTGTCTATCTAGGGTCACTCGCATGCTTTTGTGAGCAAGCACATATTTGTATGCTTATGTTCTCTTACATGTGCATGCACATGCACGTGGGGTGTGTGGTGGTGGTGGTGGAGGGTGAGAGAGACATAGAGAGAGATCGAGTAAAAGTAACAAAAGTCTAAATAGTTCAATAAGAAGAAAGCCTCTGTCATAACACCAGGCTTGTTTTTTAAATTGTAGGATAGTGTTTCAGAGGGAAGAAAAATTAAAAAGAAAAGGTAAAAGAAACCAATCAACAGGAAGACTTCAGCATCTTCTCTTGGAATTACATAGATATATTAAACAAGGAACTACTTGATAAAACAAATCAGATGTATTCAGCTTTTAGACCAGGACAGTCTGATTGCCATTGATCATTTTCTTCATGGACTCGAATCGAGGTTCCTTGTCTAGAAACTTTGTGGAGGCATAAATTTTCATGTAGTCACCAAAACTGAATTGATTGGGATATAGAAGTTTGGGAGCAGGAGAGATTATAGCATCACTGGCAGGATTGTAAAACGTAGCAATGGAGAGTCTGCTTCCATCTTTCTCAGCCAAGACACGGTGCAGAGCACTCTTATACCTTCCATTACTCAGCACCTCCACCTGATCACCTGTGTTCACAAAAATAGTGTTGTTTGTGGATGGTGGAATCTTTATCCATTCTCCGTCTTTGAGGAATTCTAGTCCTGGGACTTGGTCATCCTGGAGTAGGAGGATGATCCCACCAGCATCAGTATGTTCCCGAAGTCCCCTTACAAGTTCTGGATGTGGGCATCGAGGATACTTTGCCACTTTTGTCCCGATGGAAGGGCCTTTGGATCCTGAAAAGGCCTTCTTTATGTGATCCTTCTCTAAACCAAGATTCTCGCACATCAACCCAGAAAGCTTCTCTGCGAATGTTATCAGTTGAGCTATGTATTCATTCATCGTCTTGCTGCAAGAGTGACATTATTCATAAGTCAGTTTATGATAATAGCAGTTCTACAAACTAATGTTTTTTTTTTTTTTTGGCCATAAAAACTAATGGTTTGATATTCATATTAACTCACCGAAGATCATCTGAGAGGTTAGGGATATCTTCAATATTGGATCTTGGACGATGTGAGACGAAAAAGCTGCTTTCCCAGTCGATGCTGGAGGTATGTCCATCATCCAGGCTGTTTGCTGTTTTTGACTCGTAAAACTTAGCCTTTAGGTTTGTCTCATAGTGTGAATTGACCAAATGCTTCACTTTCTCCATCAAGTTCTTGTCAACACCATGGTTTTCAATCTGCATATGTTAACCTTGTCATTAGCAAAATATACATTATTATCATTCATGTCAAAAATAAACATTCTCGTCATCCATACCATGAAGAAGCCCCATTTCTCACAAGCATGGTGAAGGAGAGCCATTGTTTTGCTCCGATTCTCACCATTGAGCTCACTGAAGTCAATAACCGGGATCTCCATCTTCTCTTCTCTTACACTTCTATCTGTGTTTTTGAGTTTGAAGGATCTAGTTAACCTGGAGGAGTATATATAGGCATAAGCCCAGAAGATGAATTCCTTTTTAACATTATTATAAAACTGGGGTAGTTAGATTTGAAGAAAAGTTAGTTACTGATTAACTATAATCTTGTTTGAAGCAAAATTATGGTGCCTAGAAAGTAGCAATCATGTTACAGTCCAAGTTCAGTTAATTATTGCCATGTGATCTAGTGTCTCCTATATTTGTGTTGCCGAAGCAAATTTGATCTCTCTCTTGTAATCTAAGCACCGTCCTTTTTAATATTTATATGGAAAGATTTCCATGATTGGTGTGCTTTCACATTGTAAATCTATCTCTCTACCCTCACACATGCACTGGCACACACAAGCATGCATGAAGACATGGTCATGGACAAACTCAGGTTGTACTATATGTCCACTAGGCTATTATAAACTCTTGCTATATAGTACCTTTCTTCAGCAACAAACAATCTATTCAGATAAAACCAGGGGCAGTTTTGCATCAATTAAGCTGTTTCAAACAGCAGGAAACAGGATGTATGTAGCGGATAGGCATGTTTGGTAGGCTTTAACATGTATCTAGCACTCATAGGCAGAGTTTGACCATTTTACTGTGGGGAGGGTCCTTGAATTTAGAAGCGTGATTTGTATATTTTTCGTGATTCAGTACTTCCCGTCTAATTTTTAGTTGAATTTAATCCTACTTTCTATATTGGTATTATTTGATATATTTCCAACTTAATGCCGTAATCTACAAGGTAGCAATAGAACCTAAAATAAAGTAAATGCTAGAGTGCAAAATTCCTAACCTGATCCAGATAATACCCTTTCCAAGTATAATTAGCTATTCCTCGTTTTTTCTACTCTTGAAAGTAAATGGGCCGTAATTGCAAGAAATGCCTCCCCTTTGTCATTAGAAGCTACAGTTGTACAACCCTCTCAAATTACCATATAATTATGGCTCTTCATTGAACAAATGATGGCTGAATCTTTGAGATTTTCTATTCATAATCATCTCCACCTGCTGTTCATCATCATGGAATTGACCCTCTGGCTTATGCTGGAACTAGAGATGTAACTGGAGCAGGTCATTTTAAGGTACTCGGCCCTCGAATCATTAAAAACCTATAGAGTCGCGGGGTAGGTTTGAAAAATTACATGCCGATCCTATAGGGTTTCAGATCGGGTTCGGTCATTAAAAAAACCCAATGAGTAATCCGAACCCATCATATTATAAACAATTTAAAAAATTAATTTTGAAATTTTAAAAAACAAAACCTACTAATTTTTGTATGGTTAATAATTTTAACTTTTTTTTTCTAATTTTTTAATTTTATTTCTTAAAAAATTATTTTTACAATATTATTTTTTGTTGTTTTAAAATAACATAGCTAATTCAATGAGCCTGTGAAGTGGTGAGTGTGCTGTAACTAACCTAGCTCGGTTTAAACCATACTAAAGTCTAGCTGTTGGCCTACCATCTAATATTTTGTTAGAAGATGCAATTGAATTTAACGAAGAGTTGAAAAGGGAAAAAAAAAAAAAAAAAAAAGAAAGAAATGAAGTGGATCACGGGGCAATATTATTTTGAAATTTCTGTTTGTTTTTCAATGACTCTTGTTATAACGGATGCTAATGAAACATAGTCGAATCACTGCATATGCAGAGCATGATATTAGTCTATTGCTCTTGCGATTTTTAATAGGCACAATCTTGGCATTTTGTTGCAATTATCTGCATTATTAGGCACCATTATACAAAAGTTTCGGCGGTACCTAGGCCCTACTCTTAAAAAAAAAAAAAAAAAAACACCTTTCTTTCTTAGATCAATACTACCTGAGATGTTATTTCACACCATATTGTAAATCAAGGTTATCAAACTAGTCATTTTACTCAAAATTGAAACATACAAAATCAAAATTACTGTATAAAACAAATAGAATTATAAATTTATATACTTAAGCTCAATCCTATTGAGAGTTTATACTTAAATGATTATATAATTATATCAATAAAAAAAAAGACTCATAAAATTACAAACACGTAAAACCATATAGTTAACTTGATGTAGGCCATTAGTCTTGATGTATAACATTAGGAAAATTATTATAGAACTTGTTTTACTTAATTAAAAATAATGAAGTTAGACGTAACTATCATAAATAACTAAAAGTAGTAAGCAATACTTATATCATTCAAGACTATTAACATTTAGGTGAAAAATCAAGTCCATGTGGGATGATATAGAAACTTAACTCTATTATTTTTGTTGCAAAACTATATGCTACCTTGGTTAAATTTAAAATAAATTTAGGATGCTTAATTCATCTTGTGAGTTCGTTTAACCAATAATCTAAGGCCCTAGACTGAGTTGATGAGTTAAAAGCAGGCCTATATACAAATGAAATCGAGATAATATAATGATAAAACCAAACTTGAGCACAACTAAAAATATTAGGGTTCAAGCTTAAGGTAGTACTTAATATACTCATGAGCTAATTGAATTAAATATCACGAAACTCAACTTTAATCCATTAAGCTAACTGAAAGTCTCAAAATGGAGCTCGATTTAACTATTATAAAATGAAGTTCATAAATGTCAAGCTGCATTATAATAGCACCAGAGTAGGATTGGTCGATCTGCGCCCCTTATTAAAAGTTACTCGAATTAAAGGTAGCCATCTAGCTGAATTTCTTCCTTGCTGAGAGCAAACCCCGTTTCAAAATGGATGGCATTTGGCACGCATATTCATGTTAATTAATTAAAATATGTGGTCAAATTTTTTCTTTAGTGGGTGTTTTTGTTCGACTTCTTTTAGTTTTCTGTCCCAGTAGTCAGGCTCAATTATTGTTTTGCATAAAATCTAGATCTGATTCCCTAGAATGCATTAAAGTATTATGCTGAAAAAAATTGGCCAGCTGATAGAACGGAAACCGTACCAAATACAACCACTTGACCTTTGAGAAGCCAGTTGCCATCTGACATGGGCCAAGCTTTTTTCTTTTCTGGACATACCCTAGATAGAAAATTAAGATGGGCAATTCTATGGCCCGTTCTTATCTATTTCGCATCATATGGAATAGATATTCTTTTTATATATTTTTTTGCAAACAGAACAAAAAAAAAAAGTTATTCCATGAGAATAAATCTGAAATATTAATTCCATTTTATTCAACCAAACATAGTGTAATAGAATTGGTTTCATTAGTTATTTGAGAGCTCAAATTTATAATTAATCATAATTATATTACTAAAATACTTAATATATCACTTATAATGATCAAATAATCAATTAAAGGATACTTCATCCTGTTGACGAAACGTGAAAGTTTCCTCATTGTATGGTTTTCTCCACTGAAAAGAACTCATTGGATTGTTTTCATTATGTATGACCCAAAAGCAATAGAAAAAGTTTAATAGATTTTTAGTTTAGTTCCTTTCATATTATTAACTAGATACTGATGGTTTTACTTGATATTATAAATAATCATTTATAAAATTATAAAAAAAAATAATCTATAGATTCATTCATTTCATAACGCAATTAAGAATTTACAAATTTCGTTGGGAAATCTTCACCTTCTCGAATAGAGAATAATACGAAGAATACCTCATTTCAAATAGAGATATTTTGGATTTTATTTACCAATTATACCTATATTTGTATCAATGGAGAGTAGAGATTCATATAATTGTAAACAATAATCGGTTCATTCATTTTACAATACTATCAAGAAAATATTCTTTGGAGAGATTATCCTCAAATAAAAAGAAAAAATCAAATCGGAACCATCTCATCTCATATAAAGGAATTTTTCGAATTTCGTTTGTTCAGATCATTACAGTCTTCGTTTTCAAACTCTATTTCAGGCAACATTGTTTTTGATTTAAGTAAATGAGTGTCGCAATGGCTTTGTACGATTTAAGTAAAATATCATTTTAAAAGATTGTGTCCTAAGGAATTGGTTTATGCCTTTTAAATCATTTCTATTAGAGCTTCCCGAGGAATATGAAATCATAGTTCCTAGGATTAGTGCTTGCAAATAGTCTAGTGATTGGATAATGTTACTGTAAAGAATACCTTATTTGCATTTTGACCTTAGAAAAAAATTATTATATCATCATAAACCGCCTATTTTCGTATCATTGACCTTATTGGCCATTGTTCATAGAAATGTTATGGGATAATGCCTAGGGAGCACAAGTAGGGACAATTCCTCTAAACCAAATCAAATTTGAAGAGTGCGGTTTGGTTTTTAATATTTTTAAACTAAATTGTACAATTCAGTTCAATTTTTTTTTTTCCAAATCATAAGATTCCAGTTTGATTTATGGATTGGATGAGATTCTATAATTTAGATAATTATATCGACATAAATATATGATATGAAATGTACTATATTTATTTAACAATAATAAGTAATGACACTATTGATAAAGTCAATATTTATGTAATTATGAAATTTCAAAAAACTATTGAACCGAATAAACTTTATCCAAGATGAATCGAAGAATGACTCTTCCACACGAGCATAATTACTTGAAGATTAAAATCCAAAATTCTTGATGAAAGTGGTGATTAGGTATCTAATAATCAGGATATAAAAGCACTATTACGTGAATACTATACTAATCTTTTCCCAACATAAGAGGATGAGGTGCTTCTCCTCATCCCTATCTTGCAAATAGGTAGGACCTACTTTAGATGATGGTACTTGAGTAGATTTAAGGCGAATACCACTAAAGATGGAAGTATGGCTTTCAAGTAAAAGCATTGAAGCTCATAATCTATCAAAATTTTGGGATATTAAATAGTGTAAATTGCATTAATATCAAGTCATGTACATTTGGAGCTCAACGAAACTTTAATCATGTTGATTCACAAGAAAAGTGGAGCAAAAACCTTAAAAGATTTCAAACCAATCATCCTCTATACCACTATATACAAGCTTATTATAAAAATCTTAGTTTGGAAAATAAGGCCCTACATGGATTATGTAATTAGCCTAGCACAAGTTAGGTTTATACAAAGAAGATATTCAACTAATAATATGGTATTACTAGAAGAGATCATGAATGCAAGTGCTAGAATACGTAGAACGAGAGGATAGATGAGCTGGAAAAAGCATTCTTGAGACCATGAGTTTCCTAAAAGATTGGATCAAACCAATCACATTAGGTTTGGTTACATATACTTTCTTTGTCATTCTAAATGAAGCATTAATTAAGGAATGCTTTAGTACATATGGGCTGAGATAAGGAGACCCATGTCATTATTCACGTTCATCATAGCAATGGAAATATTAAGCAAGTGCATACAATTATATGTTGATATGAAGTGGTGAAAACCTATCAAATTATAAGAATAAGTGAACCATTCATGCATTTATGGTATTATCCTTTTTTGTGATGCTACATATCAAAATGCAATGAATACAATAGATGTGATGGCCCAATTGGGTGAAATATGAAGACAAATAGTCAATCCTTACTAATCTAGAATAATTTTGCCTAGTATTGTATTCATCAATTTGAAGCAAAATATATGTAGGTATGATAAATTTGGAGTAAGGCTCGTTAGACTAGTCTATATATTATCTAACATTTTTCAATATGGCTCATCATTAACAAGGTCTCATATCGATCATCGATTGTCAGCGTAATCTAACAAATTATATTAATGGCCAAACTATATAAATACCCCAAGTCTCTTCTTATTTGAAGGATTAAAAAACTGATAGAAATACCATTGTGCTGTCGAATTTCTATCTTGAGAAATCAGATATTTATTTGTCACTACTACCTATTTTACTCTTCATATCATTCTTCGCAGACATGTAGCATGATACTTACACAGTACGTACATGACTACTTCATTCGAATCCATACATCGAAAATGTGTCGGATGATGAGCTTTAAATAAGATGCAGACATTGATAAGTACCTAGGCTTACTGATGTGGTGAAAGAAATGGTAATGCTTTATGACAATTTGGGAAATAAATAAATTGGCATTTAATGATGCGGTGAAAGAAATGGTAAATTTTTATCCAAATTTGGGGAAAAAATGGCATTTATTCATCCTTTTAATTATTTTGATATCTGTAGACTTTTTAGGAACTTTCCTTTATATATTGTATTTATTTCATACTTTAATTATATTTTTATGTTTGTAGACTTTCTAGGATTTTCCTTTTTGGTAAATTTTGTCCTTTTTTTGCATATGTAAATGTATGTCTTAGTACAACAAAAAGTTAATATGTTCTCATTTTAGAAATACAGAATTCAGTCGTCTTGCTCTTTTTTTCTCAAATTCTCGAATTTAGTTGTTATTTTCGAATTTGGATATCAATTATCTAGGTATTTACAAAATCATTAGATAATTGACGTTTGTTTTTCGGGTATTCCGAAAATCAACGGAATGTGATTAAATTTAATTTCTTTTGTTGCGTGACTTACCTATCGGAAAGAATGGAGACATGAAAACTAAAATAAAAGGTGTGACGCTAGAAAAGTTGAAATGTAAGCTAACAAGATAGAAAGCGAAGCTTCTAAACATACCAGGAGAGATATCCTGATCAAATCCATATTGGAAGGTATTTTAGTAATTACATATGATCTGTGTGTCTTCCAGGTGGTTTACTTGAGAAAGTAGAAAGAATTATAAGATACTTCTTTTGGGGTTCTATTGATAAAGCAAAATCCATGAAATAACATGGAAAGAAGTTACAAAATTGAAAGAAATTGGTGGAGTTGGAATATGGAATTTAATAATGAGAAACCAGGCAGTTGTGGCAAAGCTAGCATGGAGATGAAGACAAAGCAAACATTATAGAAACATTATACATAAGAATAAATGCAAAATGAGGCGAGATCCTAAATCAAATGCCCAAAGATTAAAAAGGCAATTCTCCATCAAGATCAATGAATAGAAAAGTATTACAGCTGTCAGTCTAGGAATGGACAAAGTATAAAATTTTGGCTAACTGGTTAGACAAGAGTGAGGTCATTCTCTATGAAGCTATACAGGCCATGAATGGAACAAATATTACAGATAACACTTACTGATGTGTGGATGGGACTAGAGCTTTGAAACGAAGACCTCATAGAGAACTCGATTGATGAGGAATATTTTTTAACATGCTTTCTCTTATAATAATGTGGAAGAGGACGTATGTGCATAGAAAGGAAGTGTTGGTGGAATGATGACAACTAAAGAAACTTATGAGATGTTGTGAAGAGGGTAAGAATATGTCAATAATGCAGAACATGTAAATTTGGAAGGGCTTTTTCACCTGAAAGTCCAATTCTTTATGTGATGATGTTTCAAAGAACGCTTACCTACCAAAAACTTTTTTTTCCTAAGCAGGGTATGTAAGTAAATCTTTTGTGTGTGTCATGTGGAGGGAAAACAGAATAATTAGACACCTGTTTATGGCTAATGACATTGTGGTTTAATGGCATTGCAGCCTAATGACATTACCACTGATCTCTCAAGTAGGATGTAACGAGTCAGATTCCTCCATTGCACTAGCAAAAAAAATAAAGACACATGTTTATGGAATGTGAATGGATGAGACAATGATGAGGGATTATTAACAGCACAAATGAATGCTCAACGTTGACTAGTTCAATCTAAGACTGGTTAAGGAAGAATGTCAAACCAAACAAGGCAACTAAAAGATCTAAAGTAGCATTAAGGTAAAGTAGATTTGGCTTTTCTTCTATGGGATTTTTGGAAAGAAAGGAATGATAGAATTTTTCAAAGTGATAAACAATCCCTCTCTAAATAAGTACATTCAGAATTACAACTCATAGATATTGGGCCTCTAATAGGGTGTCTAGTTCACATTCACAAGATATACTTTTAGATAAGACTTGGAAGAAACTATCAAGGGAATAAATAAAAAAATGTTGAAGCCTATTATAGGATTGTTTCAGATTATGAGGGAAGGGGTAGTATTAGATATGATGGGGAGTGTTATTTGGTGGATTTGCAAAAAAAATTATTGCTAACTAACCTTTAGAAGAAGAGATATGGAGATATACTAGGCTACATTATGCCATTCAAACGGGTGCTAAAAATGGCATTGTTGATCCATATTCTATTGAAGCCATTAAGTGGAGTGAACAAGAGGACATCGACCCTATTTGTGTCCCTAACTTCTTAATCTTTTGCAGACAACACATCTTGATGCAGACAATGATGAAGTTGCCTTATACTCCGAGGGACAGCAACACTTATGCTCATGATTTTGCTCAATATGTGCAAATTGCAAATGCTGCACTATTAGGGATTTGTTAACTCTATAAATAATTATGAATTTGGTCTTTTGAGCCTGGCTATTTAGAGATTTGTTAGTTGGTTCGGGTTTTGGTTTTACACAATTAGTCGGAATGCTATATCCGACAAGTAAATTATGTTTGTTAGGTAGAAGCTTTTAATGATTTATAATGGACAAATGTATTTGTTGCTTTAAAGGAATATAATGGTATATACTTCTATAAAATTTCACATACCTATTAACAAATTTATATATAAGATTAGCATATAACATATATTTTGAGACAACCTCAATAAATGATAATAGACTTGAACCAAATTTGAAGATTCCATTACTCGACCAATTAATATGTAAACAAATGACTAATAACAGAGTTAAACCATTAATCAATACTCAATATCATTTTGTTTAAGTTTAAATTCCATTGCTTAAGATTCAAGTATAATGCCAACTAATCAAGAGAAGAAATTGCCATACTTTATATACTATACATATATATACACTTCTAATCCATCTCAAGAGCATGATTTGCTTATTTAGCATTTAATCAAGGGATTTTCTTATACCTTATAAAAGCTCAATCATATGTGAAAAGATATTTTTTTTTTAAATTTAAATTTTCTCCAATATTTCCAAGAAAGTCAGGAAATTCAAGAAGCACGATACCACCTGCCATTTGCCGTCCATTTCTCACTAACTAGTGATAAAATGGGTTCTGTGTTTGGGATTGTGCTTAGACTTAGCATTATAATGGGTTTGGCTTTAATTATTGGTTTTGTGAAATCTGAAAATTATTGATCTAAAAGAGAATTGATCCTGTTAGTGGCTTCTTATTTACTTAGTTGCTCAGTTGGGTTTGTTCAAGATGGTGATCTTTTGACTTGGTTATTGATAAAAGTCATTTCTTACTATTGGGTTTTAGTTTGGAATTATGATGTTTGTGTGTGTTAGTGGCTGGATTGATCTAGAAAAGTGAATTTTCGATTTAGGTACTAATAAAAGTTGCTTATTGCTTTAGGTTTTTTGGTTGAGTGTGTTCTTTTTGTTACTTGGTGTATTGGGTAAGCATAACGAAGTGTCCAGATCACTTGATGCCTTAGTGTAGATATCCAAGTGGCTATTCTACTTCAACACTGAGACACTTGCTTTGATTCAACCCTAATATTGCAACATGGAGGCATTTGAATCATTTGTTGGAGCGCCTCCTCATATAAACCTACAATTTTAACAAATAACTAAGTCAGGACTTGGTCATGTGTCCTAACTCTTATGTGTTGTCTCCCTAAATGTACATCTCGTTAATTTTTGGAAATTCATGAATGCATATTAAACATGTGTAAATATGAGATTTTACATATATATCAATATTGCATGCCAATCACATCCTTTGAATTAGATATATAACTAAATGATACCTCTCCATTCAAGTAATTAAAACAATGTCTCTCCAATTTTATTTGAACTAAAATTGTATCTCTTGGATTAATTCAAATCATAACAATTGTAACTACTCGTTTTGGTCTCGATTATTGGACCAATGTAAACAACTGGATGATGATTGAATGAAATGAAAACAGAAGGATGGTAAAATTTAGTCGAAAGCTACCAACCCTGAAGAATAGTCCTAGCAAAGAGTAAAACCTCGGGTTTAAGATATGAAAAAGCACATACAAGAAGCGATCAATTCTACATGTACATTTATCCTATTAGAATTTTCAACGAAAACCAATCCGTTAGATTAGTGAAATGAACTGAGATATTCATGAATCTCTTTAGCTTTCAAATTATTTAGGCAGAGAAACCTCGATCTGCATCAATCTTCTCCTCACCTGCGCTTTGTTAATAAAATGGGTTTTTTTCACTTATGGTAGGTAGGATTCTGGAAGAAGGGTCCCTAAAATGTTGCTGTTGCAGCCATATAGCTGAACCATCTATTCATATGTTCAATAATTGAGATTGGTTGAAAACATGAAATGGTGTTTACATACTTTCAAAAAATTGATAATCTTGTCGATATTGCCACCAAGTTATTAAGGTTGGTATATCACAAGTTATAACAGTAGAAAGTTAAGCTTCTTCACAGGTTAAGAAATTATCTTCGGCAGAAATGCTGAAAGAAGCAAGGCACTAATGCTGAATGCATCCACTTGATAGAAAATTGCTTTAGATACCAACCATTCCAGGAGCCATCTTATCTTACTAACACTGGGATGAGAGGCCTGCACATGAGGGTAATTAATTCACATTTGCAAAGAGAATGAGGGGTAATATTGAAAGGAGCAAGTTCGTCCAGGTTTGAAAGGGACATCTTTGTGAAAAAGTAGAGATAACATATTCAGCTATGGGGCTAAACCTATGCTGACAGGAAAAACATTGAGCAAAAGAGGATTTCAGATAGCAGTCATAAGGAAGTGGAGATGAAAGACGCTAATAACATAATATTCAGCACTGATGTCCAGCAATCAAGATAATGTGTACTGCCAAATGTGCAAGCAATGAACCAAGAAGACCAAGGAACTCTATTAATGAGTGGATTCGATTCTTAAATGTAGTTAACCACATATACATACCTCCAAAGGAGTAAGGCATTTTCCATCAACATGATCAAGAAAGGACCGATGATGTGGTCTTTCCTTATGAACTTTCCTTTCCAGCCAATCTCTGGTTGAATCTAACTCAACGTTTTCAGCTTCACCTATATCATAAAGGCAACACAAGAAGGTTGCCACATCCTACAGGTTAGGGAAATTTTTGCAGTAAGAGAAAGAAAACCTATGCCCTAGAACATGCAAAATTCACCTACTTTTCCTGGATAGTAAGGTAAAGGAGGCAATGTACCTTTTCTTTACTGAAGGTGGACTAAGACAGTCTTTCAGTGCTCAAATTCCTTGATCGTTTGAGCTACTAGTTTGTCAAAAGCATCTTTTCTGATGACAAAAAACCTCGGGCTTCAAAGTTTGGAATATATATGTGAGGAGCCACATAAATGGAAAGCCAATTAGGAAGAGGGGCAGCTCTTTAATGACCCTGCGTCAGGCATCAAATTTTCAGATAAATCTATTGGAAGTTTTCATGGCAACAGATCATGACAATGACTATGTGGAATAACAAAGAAAAATGTATGTTTCATCTAGCCTGGTCCTTTAAGACAGGATGATCTTCTGAACATAGTTGTCCATGGTGGCCCATGCTGGGATGTGTGAAATATCCATGACGATGTCATATTACATCAGCACCTCAGGCTGCTCCAGAATTACTTTCACATAGCCCTGAAGTGAGGTTATGAAAAGACGCTTATCATATATCTCTCTAAATTCACTGTCCAAGACATTATGATTCAGATTCAAACAGCTATGTGGAGGAACAATCAAAATTTTCTCAAAAGCAAGCTACTCATGCTATCAAGCCAAATCACATTGAAAACCACGTTCACAAAGCTCAGTATTTCACCTGATCACCATTCTTGCCATAACTCATGGACAAGCAACCTTTTTTCATTCTATGAACCTGAAAAGACTGCCTTCCCAGTAATATATTCTCGAAAGGTGTTTTCTTGTCTTCCATCTGATGACCTGATAGACTATTTCCAGTTTGAGATCATCCTGAGTATCCCAGAAAGTGGGCAGGTTGATCTGGTTTAACTATTTATGACTTCATACAGAAACCTCGACAAAAATATCCCATCCAAGTTCAAGTTAAGATATTTCCTGATCACAGATCAAGCAAGAATCCTAGCAAGCAATCTCAACCCAACTCTTCCCTGCTTCCTTTGGACCAATGTTTTTAACAGCCTCCCTGATGCTGCAAGTATTATGCCACATCCCCAGTGATGCGTATACATTTGAGAGCATGACGTATACTGAAGGATCTGCAGGATAAGCTGCAAGAAGCTTTTTGGCAATTCTATCAGCTAATTTAGCATTTTTGTAATTTCCACAAGCTAAAGCAATGAGCTCCATATAGTTTTGTCAGGTTTGAATGGCATGTGAGCAATTAATCTTTCTGCCTCTTCAAAAAGCCCAGCTTGACCAAGGAGATCAATCATGCAATAATAATGCTCAAAATGGGGTTGTAATCCATGTTCAGTTTCCATAGACTTAAAGATGGTCTCTGCATCTTCTACTAGACCAGTATGTCTACATGCAGAAGAACACCCAAGAAGGTAATCTCATTTGGCACTAACCCTGTTTGCAACATCTCATAGAATAATTTAATTGCTTCCTTTGGTCCCATTTTGACCACATCCCAAAATAATGCCTGTCCAACAGATAACATCCCTAACTGTCAAGCTATTAAACAATTTTAAGCTATCCTCAACATCACCACATTTTGAGTACATATCAATCAGAGCAGTAACTATTATGCTATCTGATTCATGTCCGCTCTTCAAACAAAAGGCATGCATTAGTTTGCCACTCTTAATAGATGCTAAACTAGAACAAACTTTCAAAATGCATGAAAGGACAAATCCATCCACATCAATATCTGAGATTAGCATCTCCTTGAACAAGGAAAAAGACAGTGAGTGATAACCCATATTCGCACACCCCATTATCACACCAGACCAGGCAATAATATCTTTCTTAGGAAGCCTATGAAACAGTATTAATGCATCTTCAATTTTCCTCACCTTTGCATAAAGATCTATGAGAATACTTCCGACAACATAGTCTAAACCATACCCACTGGTAACAATCAACCCATGCACTTGAAGCCCAAGCTTCGAGTTAATTAAGTTAATGCAGGCTTTCAATGCACTGCTAAATGTGTAAGAATCCAGACGTGCCCTTAGGCAATGCAATTTGGAGAACAAACTGAGAGCAGCTTCATTTTTTCCACCGAGAACATAGGCAGCGATGACAGAGTTGAAAATTGCTAAGTGCTCGTGGACAGATATACCAGAGCTTGAGTACTGATCAAACAATATAATTGCATCGTCTAATTCATTGCAGTCAGAGTACATATCAATCAATGCTGAAGCAACAAAACAATTGCAATCATATCCTGACTTAACTACATAACCATGAATCTGCTTTCCTGAGGATAGCAAACCAAAAGAGCCACATATTTTCAATGCACAAGGGAACGTAAACCATCAAGCCTGAGTCCTTCTCGGTGCATCAAAACCACAAGATCCAATGCCCTTATACTTCCCCTATCAGCAAAACCAGAAACAACACTATTCCAAGAAACTAAATTCTTTCCCGGCATGCCATGGAACAAGCTCAACGCCTCCTCCATCATTCCTTCCTTACAATACCCTGCAATCATGGTATTCCACGAAGTCGACGTCCTCGATTGAATCTCATCAAAAACCCTCCTAGCATCACTCAAGCTTCCACATTTCACATACATATCCAAAAGGGTATTCATCAAAACGGTGTCATGCACCAATCCATCCGCATACACGCTATCATGTTAAGCTTACCCAATTCAAGATCACCTACAAGGCTGCATGCTTTTGAGGCTGAAGAATATATGAACCCATTAAGAATTTGCGATTCAGACACCAACATGTGTTTTATAATTCAATAGCAACATGGGGTTTGCCAGAACTAACATTTGCGGATAATATGGTACCCCAAGTAACATGGTTTCTCACAGGCATTTCATCGAACAGGCTCTGTGCATCGGTTAGTAAGTTGGAATCTATGTACATGGACATCAAATTGTTCGCTACAAAGACATCATTTGATAACCCGAGTTTGAGGAGCTGGGAATGGAATGATTTTCCGTGTCTGAGTGATCGAATTCGACCACAATAACGCAATGCTCCTATTAAACAGTCCATCCTATTGACTGGAACATGTTAGACTTTGTCGAGGCAAGGCCAAGTAATTTCCCTTTTTTCTCTTCCCCCTCAAATGTCTGGAGTTATTCTCAGCCTGCTTCATCAACAAAAGAAAAGTTTCTATGCGTGAAACGGTTTTATAAAGAATATACTGCTTATTGAATTTTTAAATATAATAAAAATTTGATACATGTATATGTTATAGTTTTATATTCAAATTATGGGACACTAACCGCTCGTTTACTTCGCTGTAGTTGTAATTTTATTGCAGCCTTATTAGCTATTACGTCATTTAGTTCACTGAATAGCGATTCCGCAATAAATCCCTATTACATAAAACATTGAATTGTCATTCTTTATTCAAACTTATGAATACCAATTCGATACTAGAACAATCATTTTTTCAAAATATCATAATTTAAATAAAAAATTAATAAAAAAAAATACTATTACAACTCTATTCCATTCATTCGTAATAGGAATTTCATTACAACCTTATTCATTCGGTAAAATGAACGAGCTATAAGAATATAATGTGCTCGTTTTGAGCGTAAAAAAAAAAAAAAAAGAAAGGATGCGTGCGATAATAAAAAATAAAAAATTGGGAATAGTTGAAAAGGGCGTAGGAGATTGACGAATAATCGTCACTCGTAACCGTCTTAAGATAGAGGAGAATAAAAAAATTAAATTAAATTAATATTTTTGACACCGCAAATTCGTTTAATATTATTATTTATTCTACTATATACGTGTCAAAAATCTATTAATATTCATGGGCATTGTACAATTCAGTCTAGTTCGTCTCCCGAATCGAATCAAACCTAAAATTACGATTCAGTTATTTTTATAAAATCGATCTTATCCATATGGTTTGATTTGCTAATTTTTCGAATAAAAAAAAACTGTCCAGTACGGTTCGGTATATAATTCGAACTATATATCGAAAAGAGAATTTTCTATTTTTTTCAGCTCAATCAAAAAAAATCTATGAACGGTCATCCCACATCTCAAACCTCAACAGCAAATTGACAAGTTGATTTATCAAAACCATTAACAACATATTTATTGATTGATGAAAATTAGCATTCAATTATACAGAACCAAATATTTTTATATTATTAGTATACGATAATAAAATGAGAATAATTAAACAGAAACAGGATTAAATTAGTAATGGTGTAGTCACTCAAAGGTAGTCAAGTGCCATTACAAACATATATATCTGTGTGTATACAAGGGTAGGAGCAGCATTAGATTCTCTTCACCAATGAAAAACATAACTAATAGATTGTTGAATGTTTCCAATGCTAATTAAATTACAATAATTTTTTAACCATTGAAACTCTAAAAATATTAATTATAAATATAAAAGAATTTAAAATTTTACATCAAAACACAATTAAATATAAAAATAAAGACAACATTAATAGGAGTTTTTTTTTAAGTGAAATGGTTTTCTATTCATTACTCCAAACCAAATCCTTATTACTAAACAAAAGTGTGAACTTAACCATTTAAAAAAAAAAGAAGAAGAACAAAAAATTTAATTTGAATTGATTTGTGGTTCGATAGGTTTTTTTTTTCCCTTCAACCCTTTTATACACCACATATCATATGATAAAGAGTAAAAGTAAACTAAAATTCTTTTTTAAGAAAAATGAATTTATTTTAGTTATCTTGAAATTAAATTTAATTCATAAATTTAAACTACCCACCTTTGAGATGAAGATATAATTAAAGAGATATATATATATATATATATCCCTTATGGATTAAGACACGTACAAGATATAGGAAGATAATAATAGAACTCAATATTATTTTCCTAAATATATTGCTCATTTTTATTAACTTTTCTCTAGAGATGCAACTAGAGGTGGTTATAAAAAATGTAAATGCACTCAACTCTGCCATAGCGTCTCTTACCCTAAATATTATAGAGATTTTTATCGTCATATCTAAACCCCTCTCCTACAGGGCATCAAGCTGGCCTGCCCATTTTACCGAAAAGTGACAATTGGCTAACATTTAAAAAGAAAAAAAGAAACCCTTAAAGATGAAATTAAATTGCTAGATGTGAGAAGTCGGGGAATTGCAAATACGGAAAAATGCAGCAAAGAAACGATACTTTTATCATAATCCTTGAGAGTTTTTACATATATGATATCATATATATTAAATGTATATATAAAACTTCAAAGACACTCGTAATGCTATGTACAATGGTCTTTGAATCTTTAAAGTATATATAATTTTTCAAAAAACATTATTTTGCTCGTTTAACTTGAATTTTTATTTGATTATATTATTTTAAATTTTATATATTTTGGAGGGTCAAATTTCCTATTACCTCATAACTACAATTTGAGACCTAGCCCTAAATCCTATTGAGTTCATAAAAAAAAATTAAAGCCATATCAAAATTCTATAAGCTTGTCAATAAATCGGGCGACTTAGATATCCTAAAACGATTCACCCAATTGGATCCCTTTTTTTTTTTTTTTTTTTACCACTGTTAATAAGGAGCATCCACTAGTTCTATGGTAGCGGTTTACAATGGGCCAACTTACGGATCGATTTTTTGGGCCAGTAGAGTTCAGGGAGCTTAATTCCAAAAAGATGTCAAAGGAGATATGCTTAGTAGCATATAATAGAAATTATCAAACCAGTCTGCTTTTGGGCTTTTCTATTGGTCTTATGTCTTTATAAGTACTCATAGGCTGATCTATAGAGCTATTGGGTTATGCTGGGTTCGATTGGATCCATTTCCACTGAAAGCCCATAAGAAGTTATAAGAATTACAAGAGACTTTGACAAAAGCCATGAAAGGATATCTTCAATGGCTCATCTTATTCATTTATTTCTACAGTCTTCTACTGGCTGAGATCAAACTCCAAAATCTATAACTAAAGTCTTATCATCCTTATTTTCATCCATAACTAATAGCATTATAAAGAAATCAAAAAAATAACACTACGCGTGTTCTTTCTTTTACACTTCCTTTTAACGATATCTTCTCTTATAGTACAAGTTCAAATATTTTCAAAGCAAAACAATCAAATGTAATAGGTTCAATAGAGTTTCCTCTAGATCAAGGATTGAAGAACAACTGAAAAAAATTATAATGCAATATGCAAACAAGAAATTCATAGTTTCCAATGGAAAAAAGGCTCTTTTTTTTTTTTTGTTAAGCAATTTTATCAAAAACTAAATTCACATGCATTCTATCACACTCAAAGAACATAAATAATACACAAAATACTATTACCATGTCATGAGCATATAAGGGCTCAAACCTTACTAATGACCATAATATGTGAATACTACCACCATAAGTTTCAACCTCATGATAATACCTTCTACTTAGAATAATTACTTCATGATTTTAAAACAACTAGGATGCTAAATTACTTAAATAATATTGAAACCATCTATTTGTTATATTCTAAAGAGATTTAGATCAGGTTCAAATCTATTCTTTTCATTATAATCACTGACATAAAAAATCTATATTGATTAGTGAATTGTTGTGATACGACTAGTTTGCTGAAGGAAAATTGTAATTGGATTTTACTAATTTCATGAAACATTTTTATGGGCGATCAAATCAATAGTGCTAATGATCAGGAATGACATTGGCAATATGCAACCAAAAAATAACACAGAAGTGATTTTATATGGGTAAACATACCCTTCAAGTTCAACGCAGGATAGGTTATCCATAATTTTATAATTTCCTATGCTATATACCAAATTCAGATTAGATGAAAGTTCAAACTATGAAACAATAAAATCTATGAGAAAAAAGCATTTCTTTTTTTTAAGCTTTTCCTTTACATTAGTTGTAATATAGTTTTCAATAATATTATAAATATAATCTTCTTCGTTGATAACCTTTTTGCAGGCCAAATGGCTGTTTTTCATGGTGGGAAAGTGAACATCTTGAAACTATAATATTTTTTTGGTTAATTTTGAACTATAGAATCCTAAAAAAATAAATAAATAGTCATTCAAAGAACCATAAAGAAATATTTGCTTGTTTGGCTTTTTTAGGCAGATACATACACTTTTTTTTAACTTTTTTCTAATAAATTATTTATCAAAAAAAGATATAGATAAAAAAAAAAAGTTGGCAGCTCCCATCAAAAGATCAAATATAGATAAAATATAGATGCAAATCGAACATATTTACACATATCATTTTGAAAAAGATACAGATACAGATGAAAAACAGATTATTCAATCAGATCCTAGTGCAAAGGTGCTGTGAAGAAGAGGGTAGTGCACTTAATAGGAAAAAAAAAAATTATTAATACCAATACATCACCTATTCCAATAAATGATAAGCAAATGTTATTATTGTCAATAGCCTTGTGATCTAGTCGTATCTCCACTAACCTCTCATGCAAGAGGTTTCAAGTTCAATTCCTCCCTCCCTATTATAATGGCTTAAAAAAAAAACATCATTATTATTTTAAAAAATCGTGATGATAGTTGGTATATAGTAAAATTTTATGATTAGTTATAGGTTATTAATCAAACCACATAGTGTATTATGGTATTAGTATTATAAAACCTTTCCTGCGGTGATGTGAAAAGTGAAGAATCACTTAAACCTCAGGGGAAGTAAAACCGATGCCTCGCATGATTGGAGGTTTCTTCTTACCATAGGCATCTTATGAATTATTCCCATCAAGGGTGATAGAAGAAAAAAGGGGATATGCCTGTGCACCATTGTAATCTCACCTAGTGCATCAAAAAGGAGGTTTGAGATAAGCCAGCAGGGTTCATTTAAGTATGAGGATGCATGACGTTCAAATTCGATCACCATTTCAATGATAATGGCTGGTCCTCTGCCTTTAAGGTGTGGTAGGTTAAGCTGGTGGGTGACTTAAATTTTAGACAAGGTGGACAACATAGGGACACAGCCTATGATTCGGCTAAAAACATACTTTCCTGGTGCACTCATTCACTTGACCATACATGACTTTTTAATTTCACTTATTGATTTGGCTTTTGTAGTGTACCCCCACAGAAATCAGAACTTCAGAATATAAATTGGTGACTCCTTATGGATCACAAATTTGTGGTGGTGTTAAACTGTTCGGTGCGATTATGATTTACCCTTTAAATATCATAGTGATTGGGGATTATAATTGAATGCGCTTGGAAATGATAAATTTATTTTTATATTTGGAAGCATCGAAATGGAATATGATACAATGAGAGTATATGGGGATTTGTCAATAAAAGCCCTTATTAATAAATATAAATAATAAATAGATGATAGGATCAAGAGATAATTAAATTATAAAATTAATTACAAAAATATGATCTAGTTTTATAAACAAGTTACCTGAGATTTGATTTTTAATAAATATATAATCTGTGTTTTAATGCTTTGATAATCAAGTGATTTGAATTTTATTTTTAACAATCACATGACATGTGTTTTGGTGTTTTTGCAAAGTAGTAACCTAAATTTTGATTTCTAACTATTACTTGTATTTTATCACATTATGTTAATAATAAAATTGGGACGCTTTTTTTTTTTCATTTTTGATTAAATCTATTTAATAATGTTATGTACTAATAAGAAAAAGCCACATTCTCTAATCTATTATTAACATAAAACAATAAAATACAAATTATGTATTTGTCTAAAATAAAACTTAGGTCACTTATTTATAAAAACATGAAAACACAAGTTATGTAATTATTAAAAATAAAATTCAAATCACTTGATTACTAAAACTTCAAAACATAGGTTATGTATTTGTCAAAAATCAAAACTCAAATAATTTATTTGTAAAACTATTAAAACACTGGTCATATTTTTTGTAATCAACCCTACATTATATATAATTAATGAAGATGGAATAAAATCATGACTATGCCTTGAATTTCCCTATTAAACCAGAAGAAATCACAATTTCGACTTCAAAAGTATTCCAAACATGAGAAAGCGAATAAAACTTGGAATTGCAATTTCATTACAAGTTCATTCCCAAATAATAAATATGCCATAAATACTACATATATATTACATTAAGAATGTGAGGCTGTATATAAGTTGATTTCCTAAAACTATAGATAAGTCATCTTGTGAACCTAAATAAAAGTACAAACCTAATTCATTTAAATAAACCAGTTTTATTTTTTTTTTTTTTGTTACCAAAGTCAAGGATATATTTATTTAACTTATTTCAAAAGAGCTTACATAACACAGGGTCTAGAACCGGTATCCATAAAAAACAAAGTAGCCAAAGGGGATCGAAGATCACAAGATTTTAAAAACATTGCACAATCCCTTTTTAATTGGGTAGCAATGCAATCAACGCAAGCATTAGCTTCTATAGGAATAAATCTAAACAAACAAGAAGAAAAGCAAGCTTTAAGTCTTGAAATATCATCTGCTATTGGCTTAATATGCCAAGAAGCCTTATTTATATCATGAGTTTTATTTATGCTTAAAATTAACCTTTTGTTTTTTACACGTTAACCCAAACTTAAAGAGGGCCAAATTTGAAAAGCTCAAGAACTATTTAGCTCGTTTATGAACCTAACCAAAGGTGTCATTTCAAGATCAAGAAAGTTGAAAATTTATAAATCAGCTCGATTTTCAATATGATTAACTCATTTTACCCTTATATCATTTAGATAACATGTATTTTAATTACACTACATCATCAATACTTAAGAATTTTGATTGCGTTCATCACATCTCGTCACTTTTTAATGGTTCCTTAAATCTCACACTTCTTTGCCTTACCCATTGTTAGCTTGGACTCAAACTAGACCAAACAAGTGTATGGTTTTTAGAGCTCGACCCACTTTATAGTGTATGTGATAAAGAGTTTGTTTTTTATGAATAGGGAAGATGATGGTGAGTCGATGTAGGTTATGATTCTAGAAATCATTGACCCTCAATTATATAACATACTTAATGAATAAAAAGGATCTGGTTTACTTATGTTGATGTGCATCCTAGTTCATGCATTAGTACATTAATTCATTTTTTTCCCTCTGTGGAATTGTTTGTTGATGGGTGATTTTGGTCATGAGATGATCTACTTATCCAATAAATGGGGATCCTATCACTATTAATACCCTCAAGCAAGTTTAAGCATGACGGATCACTCTATCTACTTTCTAGCTGTCTTGTTATCGAATTACTCTTGCCTACTTACTGACTTAACAAATGAAGTGGCTATGGTAGACAATCGTTGGGATCCACTAGCTGCTTTATGTCTTGTAAGTCTAAGACCATTGTACTGAAGGCTTGTTAGGTTTAAAGAGCATGGATCACAGTTCCAATGGATCAATACAAATCTACTAGTAAAAATCCACTTAGAACACTATTATAACTAAATGCTTTTGAGAACTACTCTCCATATACATTCAAGTTTATTCTTCTATCTTTTAAAGTTGTAATATGTATCACAAAAAGCAAAAAAAAAAAAAAAAAAACAATTTTCTACTATTAGCATACATAAAAAATAATGAACAATTAAAATTAGTTACAAATGAAATTACTTAAAAAGTATATATAGTTTTTGTTTTTTTTTTTTTTAAGAATTGTGCATTCACACCCTTATTAGCCATATAAATAACTTATTTCTACTACTCTTTAATTTATATGATCGTTTTAAATAATCACTTTGTTCTAAATCATAGAAGTGTGAAATCCAAAAACTACCCAATCAATTTGATATCATAGGTGCTCGGCAGATTGCAATTAAAACAAGATTAGTAGATCATAAACTATCAACACTCGTGGTATAAAAGACATAATCTATAATATAAGGAAACAACTTTGAAATATTTTACGTTGCAATTAAACATATGAAAGACACTTTATTACAATATAGTTGTCACACTTCGAATGCCACCTAGTTCCATGTTCATGTTTTCATCCAAATTTCATGTTTTTTTAAGGACTTTTATATATTATGGATAAAACTAAAAAGTTCATATCTTTTGGTGTTTGATTCGGGTTTTCCATTAAAGCTGGAGGTAGTTCTTATTTATGCTCACCAAGTTATCCTTAGGAGTTTAATTGCATTTTTTGAGATATAGTGATAACATAATGTGCATTTTCTTTAACATATGTTTTGAAAATTAAATTTAATAAATAAATAAAAGATTTAAGTTTTTTGCAACTTTAAAAAAAAATCAATTTTTTTATGAATTTATTTTAATTATTTATTATTTTACTCATTCTTATGTATATAATTATTATTGAAAAAAAAAATTAATAATACTAATGTGACAATGACATGACAATAACACGTTAGCATTTCTTTCACATAAACATTGATGTAGACAACAATAGAGGGTTAAATGTTGTATTTTTATTAAGTAGGGTGTTGATGTTTTTTACAAAATTTATAGGGGGTAATCAGTGTAATTTGTCGACAAATAGTACATTTTTTATAATATTTGCCTTAAATTATTTTAATTAATATATTATCTTATTTAGTTAATATGTATATAATATGATAATAGGATAAATTACATCAGAATGTCACAATGTTTAGAGGTAAGTTTATTTGATGTTATGACGCCTCTAGTAGTTAAAAAGAAGTTATAATGTCTAGGGAGTAAGTTTATTTTAGGTCAAATGTTTTGAGTAGTTAAAAATAGTACAATGTTAAAAAAAATGGGTTAAGTGAGGTCACCATTAGCATGTTTTATAACGTGTCGGATCTTCTAAATTTTAATTTTAAATATTTCTTATACTGATGTAAGTCAATAGTAACCTTAATTGACCTACTTCTCTAAACATTATGACTTCTTTTAAACCACTCAAAATGTTATGGGCTCAAATGAACTTACCCTTGATTTATTTATATTGAAACGATGAAGGCACAATGATGACAAGAAGATGGCACACCAATGGCATAGTCATGACAAAGTGATGACATGTTGGTATTTGTGTAGTAATAGTAGTAGTAGTAGTAGTAATAGTAATTATCACGCCACAAGTTAGTTTAGTCATAATAGTCCTACCATGCACACTAACCTATGGCAGAAGCTCACCATAGAGCTTTTACCATAGCCTAATATATACAAGGCACAAACGACCAATCTATGCTGAAGCAGCATCAGCTCAGTAATAAATCTAAATAATGACAATAATAATATATATATATGAACATTACGATTCTCCAAGTCAAACTAGGCAGCTCAGGTTACCTAACGCCCCATTAGCCAAAAATAAAAATAGAAATGTAGAAAATAATTATTCTAACTTCCTCTTATTCACATTATTACACACCTGAGGACCCATAGTAATGTTAGCGGCTCCTACTTAAGTTAATCTGAACCTACAAGAAAATATATAAAGGAATTTGCAACCACAGCCTAGTAAGAGAGATGGAGGTAAAAATGCATTCATACAAGACGAAAAAAGGTTATCAAACAATTAATTAATGCAATGCGTGAACAAGCAAATGCCATCTATAAGACGTCACCTAATCTGTTGTGAGACTAGAGAAAACAACCCCACTCTAGCCTAGGTTAAGGAGTTTATAATGTAATGCAAAGCAACTATTGATCAAACCCATGCTTGTGCAATGAAGCCATGGCTCCTCCCAAGACTTCTCCGGACATGTTTCTAATCTCACCGTGACCTCCTCTCCTGTCACTTAGTTTGGCCTTAAGGATAGGAAAGGGCAACTTTGCCGACTTTCCTCAAGATCAGTGTTTGATCATAAAATCCTAATAGATTCCCTATCGGGTTGCAATGTGTGGCATTTAAAAATTTTAGTTAAAATTTTATTTAGTCCCATTTAAAGGCAATCAAACAATTTGTAAACACTTTAAGAACATCACAATTCACTCCAGCACAATATAGCATGAAGTTCCATTACCAATCAACAAGTCAAGGACAAGCACATGCATTACATACACACATCCAAGTTATTTTACAATCATAATCATGGATGCACTTCAACCTCTAAGTACCTTAAAATGGTACTCCAAAATGCGGTAAAGCATTGATCCCACTTACCAAAACAATGATCGTCGAACTCTTTGTCGCTCGTGATTCCTATAAAGAAAATTTTTGTGGGGTTTTGTATTATTATGGAAAGGAGACAAGTTATTCTTACAAAATTATTATATTTTTTATAGTCTTTTATGGAAAGGTGACGGGTTATTCTATATGTCATAAGTATCTATGTGTATTGTGTATATTTGTTAACATTCTTTATTTTAGTAAATTGAGTCTAAATATGGACCTAATAATTAATATTATGGCTAAGAATTATTTATATGGTTTAAAATAGAAAGCAATTTCTTATATTAATATATATAAAGTTAATTTATATTATAGTATGACTATTACTATAAGTTTTTAGTAAATATTCAATCATACCAGTAATTATTCTAAGTAGTAAAAGGAAAAGCCTCATTCTTAAAAAATTATTACAAAAGCATACGATATGCTATTATTCTAACTCATAATTAAAGTACCATATCTCTGCTTATAAAACAAATGAGCATCATTCTAGGTAGGTCTTATTTCCCTAAAAATAGTATATTTCCTACAACAACTTCTCAATCCATTAATACTAAATCAAATTCCTATTAATAAAGATATACTATGTATATAGACTTGCAATTGACTAGGACTAAACATGATAAGTATGGTAAAACTACATATAGTCGGATTTTGTCATGGACTAAATGGCATTTATAAACTCATGGCAATAAATTATCAAGCATACTTTATGCACATATATTCTAACACAAATATTAATCGACAAGGAACATATGGTATCAGATCCACATATTACCTGGTACTAGTATTATAATTTCCATGACTAGACTACCAATAATGATTAGAGCCTTTATCAATTTCTTAAAATTGTATTTTATTCATCATATTAGTATTTTTTTATTTATATTATCTTTTTAAAAAAATCAAAGATTTCTAATGAATAAGGCGTTATCTAGAGATCATCCAACTTCGGAAGCTTTTCACAAAAATTGTTCCGTAGTCTTCCTGTAATCCTCTGAAACTTTAACTCTACCCTAACTATCCAACTACTGTTCTAATTTTTACCTGATTTGCCTCATATTTTTAGTAGATGCTCATATTTATACCTTCTAGCATGAATACGTGAAGAATTATGTGTAAGAAAAAAATATTAGATTAGATGTTAAAAATAGGACAATTGTCAATTCATTTAATTAAGCTCCTTCCCACTATTGCTATGATGTTTTGTTAGTTACTTTTTAGTTAAGTTAGCTTTTTCTTAATCTTCTGGTTGTGTTTATAATCTATGTATTAATATTAATACAAATGATAACGATGCAAGTCCATAAATATTAGTCTATGTCATGTGATTAATTTTAAAATGACAAATAATTTCTTCTTCTTCTTCTTCTTCTTTAGGTCTTTATATAATTTTAAACTCAAAATTTGAAATATTAAGAACTAACAAACTACAGGAATGGTTTTAAAATTTTATTTTTATAGATTGGATTATATTTTATTACTCTGTTTCTAAAATATAAATTTATGAGGTTTTTTTTGTCTAATTCTAGTAGTTGATTTGAACTTTAGACTTTAGTATGATACACTCTTTCAAAGTGTTAGTTCAAAGCGCTATAATCTTACTACTATTTTAGGGGTTTACAATAATAATACATCAAAAGACAGAAATGACCGTTAGTGGTATAGCAATATCCCTTGTATCTTTGCATGGAATACTTAATATCCTGTTGAAGGAAAAATAAGTGATTATAATTAATAAAATATATCATTTTGCTTTAGCATTACATGCAACCTTTATTTACCAAATTATGTTGTTTTTAAATATGGTGTTAAATGTGAGATTAAAATGATACCCATTCCCACCCATTATGATTAGTAATCTTAAGCCATTACATAATTGTAGAAATTCCACATATAAACTGTAAGCTTCGGAACTAAAAAAATTGCATCCTACAATAAAAAATAATTTAGTAATCATTCGTCGTCTCCTTTTTGTTCTATTTATATATTTATTCATTTTTTAATAGATATTGAAAAGGGAAACCAAATGCAATATTAATAAAAAAATGATTAATTTAAAAGATGGTACTTAAACTTTCACAAAAAGTTCAATTAGGTATATGAAGTTTTATTTTGAATAATTTGGTACCTGAACTTTCTCGAAAAGTTCAATTAGGTATTTAAAGTTTTATTTAGAACAATTTGGAACTTGAACTTTCACGAAAAGTTTAATCAGGTACCTGAAGTTTGGTTTTGACAGTTTTTGTACCTAAATAAAGTTTTCATGGACTTTTTCGTACCTTATTGAATTTACTTTAGGTATGAAAAAAGTTTGTCAGAACTTTGTTCAAGTACCAAAATTATTAAAACCAAACTTTAAGTATGAAAAAGTCCATAAAAACTTTATTCAGATACCAAATTGTTCAGAACCAAGCTTTAAATAACCAATTGAACATTTTCGAAAGTTTAGGTATTGTTTTTGTCATTATACCTAATAAAAATGTTACTTACATCTTGGCTCATTAAATTGTGAAGTGTCACTAAAATTTCCCTAATATAAGTTGTCTAATTAGAACTAATTAAATAAATATTATAAAAAATACGAGTAAATTCAAATCTTAATTTAAACTTAGTTTAGTAATTGAAATTAGATAGTCTAATTAAATGAAAAAGGTAAAGTATAGGGAATAGCTAAACAAATTAGCGTAGTTCGATTAGTAAATAAATCAAATTGAAAATAAATTCAAATGTTCTAATCACCCATCTCAGAATGCCAAATTTCTTAATTGCTTCCAAATGTCAATTTAAGCCTAAATTCCTTATTTCAACCACCTAAATAGTTAGAATATAAAATCCAATTCCTAAATTCAAATATTACTATCTAAGCCCCAATATACCTAAGTTTAACTAAATATCAATTTTAACAAAATAAACCATCAACCTAAATTACAAAATTAATTTAGCTAAATTATTTCTCATTTATCGTCCACCTAGACCTACATTCTTATATAATTCTTAAGCCCCTAGAAATAAAAATCAACCCAACTAAAATAACTCAACTACGTAAATAAAAATCTATACCCACCTAAATACCAAGGGCTCATGTCCATGTCTTGCCAACAAAGTAATGGCACATAAATCATGTGATTAGACTAAATATAACCCACTTAAAATGTTAAACCCACCATTTAACATTTGACACATGCCACCTAATCCGTCCATTACATCCTAACCATTTGGTCTTAAAAAAACTCACTTTCTCCCTAACTCATTCCCTCCAAACCTTTAGTTACAACTAACTTAAGGTTAACCCTAACCCATCCCACATGGCATCTAAACCCAGCAAAGACCAACAAAACACCCCTCATTTTCATGCCAACTTCAGCACAATTCTATGAGCAAAACCCATCCAAAACCCTCTAAAAAAATACTATAATTTCCTCTTAAAAAACCCACAACAATTGTAGAAATATTCAAGCACCAAACAAGGGTAAATGCACACCCAATTCTACTATTATCAATACCCTATTTCAATACCATTCTAACCTTGTTTCAAATTGAATGTAGGGTAATTTGAAGAATTAAAATCAAGAACAAGAGGATAGGAGAAATTTCAAAAACACAAATTTTAGAGTAGGGTAGTAGAAGCTTAATTGTGTATTCTTTGTCACTGGCAAGTATTTATTTAAATTTCTTATAAATATAATTGGTAATAATAAAATTAGTACAAGGATGATATAGATCTAAATATGATTTAGTTGGTAATACATAAGTATACATATATAAACCGAAAATATAATATATACACCTAAATATGCTTAAATGATGTTTTGATAAAATAATCACTTAGATTAACATATAGGTATGATTAATATAATATCTTATATATATTTCATATATAATGTTGATTATATGTGCATGTTTGTTTGGTTTTAAAGAAATCATAAAGCTTGGAATATGGTTTAGTAAGTATATATCCTCGAATTTAAATAACAAGAATATCTTATAATAAAATAGTAAAATCATGATTAATATGCGTGAATGAGCACATAAAATGGTATTATATATTGAATATTGTTAATAAAATCATGTGGGTCATTGATTTTATATTTATGATTTATGTTTTGAAATTAGTTATAATATATGCTTTTGTGCTAATTATATAAAATCAAATGAATTCATTTTTGCATGAAATTTTGGTAAATGAAAGTTTAATGAGTCTAATTAAAATTGTAATTTTTGTGAATTTGAAACTCATTTACTACTTTTAAAAATTATTTTAAATTCAGCTAAAACTGTAAAAAAAAAAAACACTGCAAACCGATCATCTTCTAGAGACTTAACTGGTTACTTGCTAATCGCCTTTAGTCATTAACCCTTGTTGGAAACCACTACCAATATGTCTAGTATAATTATGATAGTGAATCGGACTAAAAGACCCTATCACGCCCTAGGATACCTTAGCAAGATAGTCTACCATGCATAATAAAGAACTTAAGAATGACTCCAATGTCTTTCAAAAGCTTATCATACTGTGTAGAAGTGTATCCACTCCAAGGTAAACTAAGGTATCACATAGCACCCAAATAAGGCTAGAAATGGGGTAACATATAATAGATAAACGACAGCTTCATTGGTAGCTCAAGTCGCTTTGGTTTATTACAAGACTAGAAGTATTCAATATAGTCAAAGTCTTCCAAAAGTTTTCACAAGGAAGAAAGATCTCCTCAAATCTTAAGTCATCCTATAGGTCTCATCGGTGAAGTATAAGGGTATGAGCAAACCACAGCTGTGAAGTATAATCCTCACACTATATCATCAAGCAACAACAACCAAGTTGTTCATTACACAAATGAATGCAATGCAACAAACACATGGGCAAACAAATGAATGCATATACATAGTCTACTGGTACCATATATAGAACGGATTTATACCCTTCGTGATAAAGGTTCGGGGCAATTCCAAATACTACCAATTATCGAGAACCTTATACTTCGAGACCTAAACTAAAAGAAAAAATTATTTGAATATTTATAAGAAGTAGGCATAATCTCAAAGTAATGACACTAGCATAGGCCTAAACATAGGTCATACCCTTAAATCGACTTAGTTCCTATTATCAGGACAGGGCTTATGGTACGTGGCTTGCACCCATGATAGCTCATTCAATTCATTACGAATGATGGCAGCCTTCGACAATGCAGTACGCATGTAAAGTATATCTCATTAATCGTCATAACCAAATAGAATTATGTCCAGTTCAACCATGTGATCAATCGACTTCACAAATACTCATAATTCTTAATTACATCAGCTAGTACAACTTAGGTTAGTTCTGATATGTTATAGTAGCTTAACATACAATTCAAACACATTGCAAGCACATACATTTCCCAATCCCACGTGCAATTCCAGTTGCTTAGATAGTTATGGTGCACTACTTTACAAGCACAAACAATATAAAGATCATAAGATATATATTCATTCCGCCATGTGTTAGTCCTAAATGAGTAACCAAGAGATATTGGTTACAAATAAAATTTAAAACTTTTTCATATCAAAATTATTCAGAACCCCAATTAGTTAAACAATATTAATGGCTTATGAATTCACTTGCAACATAGTTCAAACATAACAAATAAATATTAAATGCATGAAATAAAGAGTAAGGTAAGAAAAGATCGTGCAACTATTTATAGAGGTTCCACCCGTGCATCGGTTCTCTCTTCCAGCTCCAAGTGAGGGACCCGATATTCCACACCAATATGTTCCATTATATCCAATCAAATTCTAGAGGACATACAGTTGCTAAATATAATAGACCCTATTCCTTTGCTCAGCTTATCTAGCTCACCAAGCTAATTATTGATCTATAGAGATATTTGTCACTCTTTCTCACAATTAATATCGCCAAGTACAAAGAAAAACAAGGAAATGAAGAATATAAAGATTCCTCAAATAATCTAGCTTAAAGTTATAAAGGAAATCTGTGCGAGAAAACTTTAAGCTCTGGTCGGACCCTAAGTTATCCTCTGAGTTAATCTGTTATGAAAATAAATAATGAATGACTTCTTGAATAGTAGAAGTATCACCACTTTTCCACTTTTTCTTGTTATTTTTTATTTAGGCACATGATAATCCTTTTATATGAAGCTTTTCTAGTGTTCAAATCCTTATAAATAATTTATAAGTTAAATCTTTTTACCATTGGAGATGGATAAACTTGAGAGATATACTTTAACAAAATTTTTTATTTTTTTTTTTATGTTCTTCTATTGTAATTCGAATTTCTTTACTGGTATGACCTTTAAATACTGTAATTTGAATCTTCAAATTCAAACTTTCTCGTTATCTTGGAGCTTTCCTTGAAATATAGAGTATATCATTGAAAAAACCTTATCTTTTATTTAAAAATCATCCAAAATAAATCTCCACAAATTTCTATGAAAATTTACTTTTAAATCTGCATAATCTCCATCCCAAAGACATCTTTATAATTTCCTTTTAATTTGAAATAGAAATCCCTAAAATCTTCATAAAAAGTTCACCAATATGCTTCTCTTTGAAATATCTTCATATCTTTATAAAATATGAGTGTATCTTGCTTCCCTTTATCTTCTAAAAAATTTGACTTTATTGTTGTTGAATCATGACTTGATACTTCAAAGATATGCAAATTTAACAGATAAGATGTCATTCATAGAACTAGAATAAAATTAGACATGTATGGAATAAAACTCATATTGCTATTATAAACTATTGAACATTCCATACACTTAATTTGATATTAATGCAAATCCCCTAGATATATTGACCAATTTTGTGGAACATTTTGAATATATTACCAAAATACATTCAACTTTAGAGCTGGACCTTCAAATTGATGAAAACTTTAAATATAAACTGATTTGAAATATTCTATCCATTTCTGCAGTATTTGTTCTTTTTTACATGCAGCGGTCTACCATCCAAGTCAATCTCTGACTATTATAGACTTATTGATAATTCTCCAAATATCATCTAATTCAACTTCTAATTACTTTGATAAACCATCTTAAACTTCTTTTATCTTTATAAATCCTTATTAAACTTTTATTAATAATAACTATACACTTAACAACTTTGTTAGTGAATACTATACATGTTTTGTTATCATAAAAACCAAACTGGGAAACTTAACATTCTCCTCCTTTTTTATGATGACAAAATATTATACACAAAAAATATATAAATAAATTAATTATGGAAAACATTAATATTATTTTTTTGTTCACCTATTCTCTCCCCCTATTTGTCATCATAAAAAATCAAACCTAAATATTTGAAAACTATTTGCTTTTAACTTTCTTCCCTTTTTTGTCATAAAAAGATAGCTAGTCATTTTTTAAGCATACTTTCTCTAAAGTATTTTTTAACAACAATTATTTATCAAGCAATAACATTTAATTGATTTTATTCAATTTGATAGATACTTACTCCCTTTTATATTTTTCTTTTAGAAAAAAAGTTCCCCCCTTAATATGATACCAGTTGATTTTTTTCAATTATTGTTCTTTTTTTTAAAGCAAAATATTAGATTCTAATAATTTTCATGTCAAACCATGGAGAACAAATAAGAAAGAATGGAAAATCATAATCAAGAGAGTTAGAATAATGATGCCAATTTCTTTTACAATTTTCTTCTTGTTTATGAAAGTCGCATTACTTCTCTTTCGATTGAAGCATTTATTCATACTCATTTGTACTTTGCCTCAAGAACCTAAATCACTAACAAGCATATTATACTTTCTTTCTAACCCATATAAGTGTAGTTCTGCTGAAAAGCAAGCTCATTTTTTTTTTTATCTTTTACTTGTCGAGCATTGAGCTTATTCCTTTTGTAAAAACAATATCTTTTAACATAACCAAGTTTATTGCAAAAGAAACATGCATAAGAAGATATATTATACATTTGATTTACTTGAAATCGTTGATTTTGTCTTGGATACCTCATATTATATCCATACTTATAATGTAAAGACCCGACAAGTATACAATTAAATTTTACATGTCAAGTCCTAACCACGTACAATATACAACGATATTTCATGTAAGGCTGTCCAAAAAATAGGAGTTTATGGAAATTGCTTGCTCTACTTGTTAAAGTATAAAACTTTACAAATACTACTCAATTAAGAGTAGATGACTTTATATAAATACATATGGTAGCACTTACCTTCATGTACTTAAAAAATTACAAAACCAGCTTGTAATATACATGCTAGAAAACTTAGATGCTTTATATTATAAAACATAAGCTTGGAGAAAGCCTTAGTTTATACTATTACATTAGACAAAAACAAGGTTTCACTTTTTGTCTTTTCTAAGAAAACTAAATGGAATAGTCCAGTACCCTAATCGCCTCACTCATCCAAAAATGCTTCCTAGTCCATACCATATCCCAAGTCGTTATAATACTCATCATCATCATTGCCTAGAAGAAAAAGTAAGTCAAGGGTCTAGTACACAGTAACACAAACAAATACATAATGGCATACTCTCCTATATTAATGCAACGTAAGAAACAATAACATTATTTACCTTTATTTAAGTAAAACATTTCAACATTGGAGTATTCAAAATCTAATTTTAATCCTTGGGAATCTGAGGGTCCTAAGTAGCAACAGCTGTCTAGGGATTGAAATAAGCAATTTGAATACTTATATCTCCTATGCAACTTTACAATTAATAATCTCATCAAGGATTCATAACCATTACTCAACTTTAATTAATTTAATCTATAATATCACCTGGTTTAACCATGCCCATAAACGTGAACTAAATTATATTATTTCATCTTAAGAATAAGCAAATGTTACACTGGTATTATTCCTCCTATCGATTGCTCGCTGAGCCACTTATGAAAGTTGTTACATCATGGCAAAGATGGCCTAAGCGCGTAATCCACCATGCTAATTGCGTTAACAGGGTTGTCGCTCTCTGGATCGGATTCAACGGTGCACACACAAACAATTCATACAAATTTTTAAGTCAATCTTTAATTAAATTTGAGTTGATAATGTCTAACCTAGCACTTAACAAACAAGTTACTATGTACCTGAATAATCTGATTTATCAGATAAAAGACTTGTATTCAAACCCAATTGGGTATGAGAATTTGTCAAGGAAAATCATTTCATGTAAAACACTTTAATCCACAATGAAATATTAAGTCATTATACGTTCATTAAACTTAAAATAAGATTTAAATCATCACACAACATCTTACCCATACAAGTACAAATATACATATCATATTTCATTAATCATCTATCTATTATTATTCATTTATTTATTTATTATTTCTCTTTTTTTTTATATGAATAGTATCAGATAGTCTGTCACCCCCATGACAAAGGCCACAATATATATTACGAGCACCATCACGACCATGTTCTTGGGTCGTAGTGTATCTCACTGTCTTGTCATGCCCTTAATAGGAGATCACGCTCCCTATAATGGTCGTGATATAGGCCATGGTGAAGAATACGCTCGTAATGGTCTGTTTAAAATATTTCTAAAAATGATTCGAGGAGATAACAACCTTTGTAACAGCCATAATCTAGGCCATGCCCTTTGAGAAAAAGAGATCAGACGAGATTACGAGCTTAGTAATGGATGTGATTAAGCTTTAAAAAACCACACAAATGAGATAACAGCTTCGCAACAGTCGTGATTAAGTTCGTTTCATGTTTTAAAAACAAACAGAGAATATCACGGCCTCGTAACGGCCATGACCATCAGGAAATCAATATTTCAAAGAAAATAGCCTTTGACACACTCGTTATGAACAAGGTATTGTTCATTTGATACTTATTTCAAAAATATTTCGAGATCTATATCTTTGAACTCCTTAATAAGATCTTAATTGTTTATGAAAACATGCTAAAACTAACCTATAATCAATATTAAACATCATCAAGATTACTTACCTCATATATCTGTTTTCACATCTATATGTACAATAATCATAACCTAAAATATAAAGCCATCATTCGTGCTTGCGGAAGTCTATTATCACTCTAACCATTCAAGTTCTATTTATTTATCACTAAAATATCAATTATCAATTCATCATAAACTCAAAATCCATTTCTTCAAACACCTAAAGTACATACTTTTATGGCATATTAACTTATCTAAAACATCAAAGTTCTACTCCTATTCAACATTAACATCCACTAGAAGTTACAATTAAATGTAACATGCAAGAAATCAACTTTACTTACTTTTATGGCTACTAGAATCAACTAAGCTTTTCTTTCCACTTTTTTGGTTTAAATCTTACTTCTACTTATTACTTGGATTGATTCTTTGCTTAGAAACTTATGGGATAAATTTTATAAGAGAAATTTGAGCTTGTTTATTTATTTATTTATTTTTTTGAAAGATGATGAAGATAGAGGGAGAGAGAGAGAGAGAGAGAGAGAGATGATAGTTTAGGTTTGTTTTGGATATGATATTTTTATCCTTTTTTTTTTGGTTACTTTTGGGGCATTTTAGAAGCTTATGAAAGACATGTGAACATGGGCTTAAGCTTTGTGTGCATGTAGGCTTGAGTTTGATTTGTAAAGATGGGCTTTGGGCTTTTCTAAAAAATTTGCAACCAAGAAGGTCTCTCAATTTATCACAAAATAATACACATCATATTATCTTAATGCAATAAAATTCCATGTATTTTACGACAATTACCTAATCACACTAACACACTTTCAATTAAATTTTTATACATTTCAATATTAATAATCTATCATGTCATCAAATCAAATTATCATAACTTAGCTATAATAATTTAAATCACAAAAACAACAATCAAATATATAAAAATTAATTTTTCGGTTTAAATTAAGTTATTTCATATAATATGTGTGGTATTCTTTGAATGGATACATAATTATTGAGGGTACCTTATGAGATATCCTTTGATGCTATCATTCACATTCTTTTTGATAGGTTCCATATTGTTTTTAGCAGATTCAGCATGCACAGATTCACTTCTTTTCGCAACTCAATTTTTTCACAGTATTAGATGAACTACCATGTTCATATTCAAGGTCATGTTTAATACTTGTAGGTTTTTGACTAGTTATGAGTATATTTAACTTTCTGTTACTTTCATTGGATTTATTGAAGGTGTTTTTTATTGATTGTGAAAGATTTTCTATCCGTGCTTTCAAAACTTTAATTTTATCCTTTAAAATACCATTTTCCTTTCGTAATTCTTCAGAAATAACATGCATATTCTCACTATCATTCTTCAAGATATCATTCTCATCAATAGTAACTTGTTTTTTTTTTTATTTAAGACATCATTTTTTCATTTTCAAAGCATTATTTTCTGTATGTAGCCAAGATATCTTAACATTTTCCTTTTTAAGAGATTTTAGCAACTTTTTTCATTTCAACATACGTCTCGTTATTAAATATTTCAGTTTCAGACTCGGAGTTTACCTTAGATGTCACCATCAAACATAGATTAACTTCCTCCTCATCCTCACTTATAGCCTCTAAGTCACATTCTAACTCATCTAGATCACTCCAAGTTGCCATACATCAATTGATCATATTCTTCTGCGATTCTGTTTTCCTTTGTGAACCCTTGACATTATTCTTTGTGGATTTTTGTTGCTTTCTAAATATCTTAATATCAAATGGCTGGTGAGAGTTATAGTTCATCCCATACTATCAGCGAGGCTTCCCATGCAAAAAACCTAAGGATGGCCTCTCCCATTCCATCAACGATGCAGTTAACCCCCATTGCCCTGATCGTGATAGAGAATTGGGTGAGGGAATATGGCCTCGCCGAATGATTATTACACCCCTTTATACGACAGTGCTCACTTATTTACAACGGCGAAGTCCTATCCTAAAGACCTTTAGGACAATTATACTTTACTTGTTTTGCAACTTAAGTAAACAAAAACTATTTGATCTTCACTACTTCTTCTTCTTCTTCTTTTCTAGATGATGTAGTTTCCTCTAACTTATTTTTTGTCTTCAATTTATCCTGTGGTCTTTTTGAATTTGATATTTAAGTTTATTTGTTGGAAATAAAACGAAGAAGAAGAAAAAAAGAGAAAAAAAAAAACGAAATGTAGAGAAGAAGAAAGAACAAAAAGAGAAGAGGCAATGGGTAACTAGGGAAAGGAAAAAGAGAAAAAGAGGATAAAGTTAAAAGATATTTATGGGTAAGAGTATTAACTTAAACTCTCAGATGATTATATTAAGTATTGAAGATAATTATAAAGTATATTAAAAATATACAGAATAAAAATTAATGACTTGAATTAAAACCTAGCTTAGAAATTTAATTTGTAAATTTTTATATTTAGTCTAAGTTCGAGCTTAAGAACTAATATTTTTAAGTAGGTAATTGAACTCAAAATTTATGGGGATTAAGGAAATAAGATTTAGGTTAAAATAGCTAAATAAGGCCTTTTGTAAAAATTAGATAATTCAACTTTGGAAATTTGGTTCATTTAAAATTGAAAGAAAAGGAAATTCAATTTAGTAGTTGAAAAGAAATTGAATAATTTGATACTTGAATCAGGTCATTGAAACAAATAGATAACTTGAAAAGGATATTTGAAATCTCAAATTTCAGTTAACCTATTTACTAACTTGATTATATCAATTTATCTAATCCTCTATTGTTAACTTATTTTGCTTAACTTATTTAATTAAACTATCTAAGTTCAATTTCTAATTATAAATTATAATTCAAGTTTAAAATTATCCACCTATTACACTATTTAATTATGTCATTTTTAACTTAAATAGGTGAGGATTTAAGGTGTTTGACTTCAATAGAAAATCCGAATCAAACACCCAAAGATTTAAGCTTTTTAGTTTTATCTATAATATATCAAAGTCCTTTCCAAAAGAAAAAAAAAAGAAAGAAAGAAAACAAACATGAAATTTAGATAAAAACAAGAACATGGCGTTGAGTTCTCCTAAATGAGTTTTGATGATAACAAAAAGGGTAAAAAATATCTAATGAATTTGTTTTAAGTGTGTAAATCAAAAGTATTTATTTTTACAGACTCAATTAGACAATCCAATAGACCTTTCAGTAGACATTTTAATTGACAGGTGGATAAATGCTGCTTTGGCTTACAAAATGTTTGCTTATACAATTTTTATCGATCATCAAAATACAAGTTAGATTCATTTGAAGCCTCGACTCTAATAATTAAGTTTATTTGGGTAATGCACTTAGTTTGTTCCATATAAGGAGTAGAATAATCCATGCAGATTTTTTTCAAGTGTGTTTCACGAGTTTTCAAGGAGGATTTTATAAGTTACTATTAAAAAAAAAGAAGCTTTTTATAAGTTTTTATGAAGATGTAGCAAAGATGTCAAAATAAGTTCAAACATGTTTTATTTCAACATAACAATATTTACGGATGAAGATAAGATGTTATCATTTTAGTTGGTTATCAGCTAATGCTTATCTAGATTTAGAGGGATATTTAAATTCAAATTAAAGCTGATCTAGTCAAGTCATTGAAGAATTGGATGAAGATAAATATCAAGAATATCTCAAGATCACAAGCGAAAGAAAAATATATGTTTAAGGAATTCAAAGTTTGAATTCTTAGATAAGATATTCAAATCCCACAAATATAGGGATATCAATCTTATCTACTCAATAAAGAAGCCGTTTGAAGATTTCACGGGATATTAAAACGTTTGAGGATATTATCAACAAGAGAACCATTTGAAGAGTTTATAGATTTTAGAGTTTAAGATTCTTGAAGGAAGAAAGAAAAATCATGAGAAAGTGAACAATAAAAGACAAACACAGAAGTTACATTACAAAAGTTTTGTAGTCTGTGCATAGCCAAGTGGTAGCCTCGAAAGACAGAGTAAGGGCTATTAATGTTTGTAATTCTTCTTTGCTATTGGATTAGTGGAACAACTAGTGTGAAAGACCGGATTTTAGTAGTGGAGTTGGAAGAGAGGACTGATCCATAAAGATAAACCTCTATAAATTGTCATCTCTTTTACTTTCTCACACTTTAATTTTTTATCATTTTATTTGCATCATATAACTTGCATTCGTACTTTAAAAACATATTAAGCAACAAGTTTCACAAGTTTGATATTGTTTGAATAGTTTTGAAAAAGTTTGATTTAACAATTCATGCCCCTTTTGTTTATCATTTCAGGACCTACACATGGAATATCATATCAACCCAAATTATAGAGATTCAATAAAATTAACAACCGTCTAATCAAATATTAATCATAAAACTTATTTGAAAATGGGAAAAAAAAAAAAAAGAATTGCATAGCTATGTAATAATCAGTCAATATAAAGAGAGATTGTTGGTTAGCTCAGGATCTTAGCAAGAATTTATTACACATAAAACATGAATATGAAAAATCTACTGGAGGTAGATTATTTTTTATAAATAAATAAATAAACGTTTCATGATTTGTGTAGCATTTAGAAAAAGAAAATCAATTGTTTTTTCTTAATATATACTAATTTGTTATTATTTTAGCCATTGGTAAATTAATTATAATATCTAGACAAAGATTAATAATATTAATATGATGATGACATAGTGATGAGAGGTCAGCACTTATACCACATCAGCATTGATCCAAACAAAAATAGGGGGTAGTGATGTATTTTGAAAAAAGTAGGGTTTTAATTTTTTTTTTTTTTGGAAAATTAGTAGGGATAGCTAGTGTGATTTATCCATATGAACAATATTGAATTACAAAAGTGTAAATTTGAATTTATACTAATAATAAAGAATACTTAATAAAAAATATATCAATTCTCTTATTACGATAGTATCCAATTACAAAACCCTAAAATTATTAATAGATAATAATAATAAATATATTATAGAAGTAAGTATAATTATTCAATAATCTTATAATCACAAACGAAAAATTTTAGTATTAAATAAAAAATAGAAAACTAAAAAAGCCTCATTAAATAAAACCTTATGAATATTTTATAAGAAAAAATATTTTTTTTTTTTGCCTTTATAAGAAAATAATGTTGGAGGATAAAATATGAGTTAAGGTGACATGGTCGGACTTATATGCTTGGAATGAGAAGAAAATTGAATATTTGATAGATCCACATCGATGATGAGACATAGGACACATGGGCTTGGCGCGATGAAATGGGAGGTCAGGTTACAATAAAATCAACTTACCAGAACCTTTTCATGGAGAGACATACACCATAAGTTGAGAATTTTAATGCTAAGATCTAGTGTATACAAACATATTCCAAGTCTGTTTGTTTCATCATATTCTAGTTATTTTAGCATCATGTTTTTATCATTTTTAAATAGATATTTGTTAACAAACATATACAGATAATAAACTAATAATTTTACTCATAATATAACTAAACATATATGATACAGATATAATACAGATAAGTTACAAATGCAAATCAAATATATATATATGATACAAATAAAATCAAATTTTTCATCTACGAATGTTGGAAAGAATGTTTGCTAATAAGAGATAATTTAATTAAAATAGGCATAGATATCAACCCAGCATGCCCCTTATGTAAAGAAGCTAATGAAGACTAATCCCTCTTGTTCATGAGGTATAGATGGACCTTACGTAAACAGAAAACCATTAATCCTCTATAAGACTTTTCAAACTCTTTAAATCTGCCTTTTAAAACATGGCTTCAAACAAATGCTAAACACAGGAAAGATGCAAATAAAAGCTTAGTGCCTATTGTACCCCTACTCTCGGGGCAAATATTGAAGATATGCAATTGTAACATTTTCTAAGATAGAACCAACACATGGAATTGGGAATGGACCACCAGAATTGCAACACATGAATTCTAGAGCCATTAACGATTACTCAGAGCCACTAGCAATAGATTTGGATACTAAGAGTGGCTACACCAAACTCAGGTTAGCTAAAGATTAGTTGATGCTCCAGTCAATGATGAACTTAACCTTACAGCAATTGGTAGATGTCTTAGAAACTTGGCAGGAGAATTTTTAGGTTTTTTTGGTAAAGCTGTCCACGCGAGCTCTCCCCTTGAAGCCAAAATTTGAGCATATATTAGGCTATAATATACTTTGCGCAGTCTAAAAATATTAATACGATCATTGAGACAGATTCATCAAAAGCTTTTAGGTGGTTAACTGTACAAAATTTTCTACTAATTTCCTTGTTTCATGCAAGCAGTTGATCTAGATGACCTCCTTGGCCCGATCGAGCTGGACACTTAAGGAAGCAAACTAGATGGCTCAAGGATATCACAACTTGCAGGCACTCCTCATGCAATTGTGTGTGGATATATTTTCCTATGGTATTTTTGCAATCTTCCCTCGTCACATTAAAGAACTTGTTACTTCTTTCTAGTTGGAAATAGTTGACGTAGGATGGGGGCTTTAGTTTTCGATCAGGTAACTAGGCTGGACTAATCTTTGCCATGAAATTTTTTCCTTTGTGCTTTATAATATTTTTGCAATTACCACAAAGAAAAAAAAAATGACAAAACAACATGTTTGAGTTTATACCTAGGTATAATACAATATAATTAAACTATATATAATGTATTTTTTGAAGCTAAGCATACAAAGTTTAATTGAAACATGTTACTTAGGCTCTACATTTCTTAAAATTATTACCTTTTGTTTTACTTGTAATTACTTAGAATATGTGTATATATCAATTAGACTTTAATTCGTACACCTAGGGATTATTTGTACATTATACGATTATATGTTTAGAAAAGTGCTTACCCACATGTGTGTGTGTGTATATACTGCTATATCTCCTTTTTTTATTAGAGTGAGATAATACCATTTCACAACAAACTCTTTCTCTTGCATTCTGTATAGATATGTAGAGGATTTCTAGTGCAATATTGCACCATCAAATAACTTTTCACTTCCTATGCTGTCTGTAACCATGCCATAACACAAACTGTTTTTATTTTTTTATTTTTTAAGTATTTTGATGGGACCCACATGCAGCCAAGTTAAAAAAAAAGGAAAATATGTATTTTCTAATATTTAGTTTCTTAATTCCTTTTAGGTCTCATGCATGTTGTTATGGCTGCATTTTGAGCTTACTTCCCGCTTAGTATCATGTCTTTTTTTTTTTCTTCTTTCTCTTTTTCTTTCTTTCCCTGTTTTTGTCATGTTGCAATCTACATATATAAGAACATTTATTATCATTGAATTTATTGCACTTTAGAGGTTTTGTGCTAGAATAATTAATAGCCTACCTAGTTTATATTGTATGAACCATATAATATGAAAAATAATGAACAACAAAAAACTTATATTTATGTTTATACTAATAATAAAGAATAATTAATAAACAATATGTAAATTCTCTTGTTACGATAGCCATCCAATTGCAAAAACCAAATTTTGAATAAATAAGCACAACAATATGCTATAACATAGAATTATAATTATACAATATTATAATGACTAACGAAAAATTTTAGTATCCAATAGAAAAAAAAAAAAAAAACTAAACAAAACCGTTGTCAAATTAAAACCTTATGAATATTTTATGAGAAATAATCTAGATGATAAAAATACGAGTTAAAGTGATAAAACAAAATGTTTGAGTCTATACTTAGGTATAACACAACATATAATTAAACTACATATAATGTTTTCTCTAAGCCAAATATACTGACAGTAAGAAAGAAAAGCTAAGTAAAAAGTTTCATTGAAACATGTTACTTAGACTCTTCATTTATAAAATTATTCCTTTTTGTTTTACTTTTAGCTAATTATAAGCAAGTAGGCAATCTTGTTGAAATCTCTATCCTAATTGATTTTGTCTGATCAAGTGGCTTTAAGGCCATACTAAAGATCACAAGGTAGGTTTTGCTACACTTTTTTTAGAACCTACTTGCATAAAGTGTCATATGAGTATACTCTAAATTTATTGGATGTGATTCTACAGTAACCATAAATTCTCTTCATAAAATAATCAATCACATTAAAACATAATATTATTTTTTTACTTAAACATATAGCTTGTACTAGGAGTTCCAACCTCATACACATAATTTTGTCATCTCTAATAAGAATAATTGGAAATTGTTAAAAATAGTACTTATAATAATGTTGACACTGACAAATGGTAATATGGGCTCAATAAGGTAATTAAATTAATAATTAGTTTTAATTTTGTATTTTTCAAATGATTTATATTGTGATATCATTTAAAGTCTATTTGAATGTTTTGTTTTTCATTTACATCTTATCTATATTTTGATTCACATTTGTATCCAATCAACAAGGTCTGTTTATGGTAAAATATCTTTTTTTATTATCTATATCTGATTTTGACAAATAGTCTAATTAAACCAGACATGGAGCACATGTCAAATATTGTTAAACCAATGAACTAAATGCACCTTATATATTTTTAGTTTTTTAAGTGTTACCATGTATGTTTAATTGTTTATATTATAACATATGTTATAACCAAATTTTATAATCAATTTCTTTATCTCCTCATAGATTTCCTATTTTTATAATTATGATAAATATATATAACTTTTAAAAGCTAATTTACACAAGCTAATAAGTTATAGAAACATACATTTATATACCAACCTTTTGGCAATTTTCAATAAATACGCACCTTTATTTATCTTAGTAGTACCTACTCTTACCCTCATGGACCTTAAGTAACCTTAAGGTAGGTGGATCTGCTATAATGAGATTTGAACCATTAGAGTTAGTAACATGGACCGACTCGTAGAAAAAGAACAATAAGGGAAAAGAAAAGAAAGTAGGAAGAAAAGATAAAAAACTAAATGTAAGTAAATTAACAAGTGTCTAACTATTTTAATTCCTTATAAATTGCAAAATTTACTATCCATTGAAAATATATTGATATTAAGAATATAAATAATAAATATACCTTTGATAAAGAAAAGATAAGTAATAAATTATCTTAAAAGTATGCCTATTTCTGGACTTATTTAGTCCGACATTTATCAAAACTAAAATCTCTTTTGTCTTATAGTCTTTTTTTTTTTCTAATCTGTATAGTATTTTTATTTTTATGCAACATTGGTAACATTACAACTAAAAATAGATGTGTTAGTGTATAATAAATGCATATGTTAAACAATCCCTTAGATATATAGCAAAAGATTGTATTGCTTTTTGGTCAATTTTGTTATTTTAAGATTAAAATATATCTTATTTAATATTATAATTTCTTATTTTTGTTAATTTTATCTTATGAAAAAGATATAGCTAGTAGAGCTGTACAAGCAGGTCCACCCTGCCTGTCACGCCCCATAGGATATCCTAAATGTAACAACAGCCCGCCACATACTATATAAGACTCTCAAATCCCTATCCGAGCCCTTCGGGAGTCTTCTATAGATGTAAAGCGTCCCTTTACGACAATAGAATACTCGATCAATGGAGTTAAGAAGTTTAATGTGGCATTCATTAGCCATAGATAATAAACCAAAACACATATATATACTTCACAAAAGTCTAAGGGGCATTCCCCTGCAAAATAATATCAAGTCCATTACAGTCATCTAGAGTCCTTTAGTTTCCAACGGAAGTCTAAACAAAATCGAAATAAACTTCTAAGGGAAACTCTTATCTCCGGTACCTGAGCTGTGGCTTGCCTCGACCTAAGCCAAATGAATTCGTGCTGCAACAAGTGAAAACTATAGGGGTGTAAGCTAACTAGCTTAGTGAGTGAAAACTTCCATATCACAATTAAGACAATTCAATCAAGCAAGTGATTATTCAAACAAATGGTATGAATCAAGCAAATGAGTTCAACAAACATATGACCAACCGGAAATCATATGTGGATGGACTTGCGCTCTCCATCCCGGGTTAGCAGATTAATGAATCCTGCAGTACGACGCCGTTTAAGCTCACAGTCAACTAAACAATGATTCGTTTTATGGATCACGATTAACCAACAGTTTCGTTTTATGAATTACGATTAACCAACAGTTTCGTTTTATGGGTCACGAATAACCAACATATGCTAATGCTCCATTCCTGTCGTGATATGAATGAGTCCAATTATAATTGAGGTCCAATATAGATTAATCCAATTCTTTTAGGTGACCAACAATTATTCGTAGACAATCAATATAAATTCTCGCTAAACAAGTAATAGCTTAACACCCGGTTTCGATATTCCTTAAGTTCAACTTCACATATCAACAGCAAAAGAATATAATTCCCATATACCCCATCATGCATAATCATTTTTATCTTTGCCTAAACAACTAATGCCACTATCAATACAATTACGAACATTAATTGAGAGCGGAAGTAATACTTACTCGGCCATGGTACGTCGGTCTTTTAATAATAGTAGTCGGGTGGTAGGGTATCGTCTTGCTCGGGATCACCTACCAAATAAGAACAACCTAATAAGAATCTCATCACTAAACTAATTCAAACTATGTATCTAAACTACACAAAATCGGAATTCTCGCTATTTGCGAAAGTTTCAACTTAAAACGGCCATAACTTGGTCATTTTAACTCGGAATTTCGCAAATTTTATATCGATCTCTATCTACTTCAAAGGATCTATCTATTTCTAATATTATTTTCAAGTTTTGAAAATTTTAAGGTCACGGAACAGTATGATCATATTTGTTTCGTAACTTCCCTTTTCCGAAAAATTGTTTCGCATTTGGTAAAAATGTTCCTAGTTGATGATTCACGTATAGATGGTATATGAATGAATTCCTAGTATGAATGTCATGTAATGAGTTCAATATATGTATGATCTTGATGATTTTTGATAATGAACTCTTAAGAACTCCTAATCATTACAAGACTTCACATTAGCCATTTCCTAAGATCCATTCTCTCCAAATTTTTGCATCTACTAGAATTTTATGATTCTATTCCAAGAATTTACTTGTTATCTAATTAAAAACAAGTCTTTATCATCTATACTATCTAAGGCCTCCATTTATGCATAAAAATTCACATTTTTCATTTGTAAATATGTTTTAAACAAGCTTTTCACAAAAATCCGAATTTTGGAAATTTCCTTTTTTGCATTTTTCCTATAGGAAAACTTGTTTAATGCATAAAAAATTAAAGCTTTATTATATCTATTGCCTAAAGACTTCATTTAACTCATAAAACATGCAATTTAAGTTTGGATATTAGGTGTTTATGTAGGCATTATTCCAAAATACGAATTTAACAAACTAATCACTATCTCAAGATTTTTCATTCCAACTCCACTACTTGTTTTACATTTTACTCATGCTTAAACTCATCTAAACTTATGAAAATCATTTCTTAAGAGTACCTATTACATATACCTTCCATTTTCATGAAAAATATGAGTTTTAAAGTGGTTTTAGTGGTTTTTAAAATAGGGTTCCAAAATCATCCGAATTCTCGACTAGGCATTTCTAACAAAATCTTTTCTTTTTCAAATTTCTTGTCTTCGATACATGAAGATCTACCATCTAACATATCTATATATAAGCAATGTTACATTTTTATGATCATCAATGCATGAAAATCAAAATAACCATATGAACATAAATGTAGATGAAGGTATGAATGTCTAAACACTAGATCTACCATATATAATGCATGATTCATGAGTTTCATGGCATGCACATAAATTTCTATGCTAGATCTCTACTTTACATGCATGAACAATATAATATCTCAATAAAAACTCTTTTAAACACTAGATCTACTTCTTGTGATGGCTTGATATTCTTGTATAAGTGTTTCCATGTCCCTACCATATGATCATTGGGATTAAATGTGGAAAACACACAAGAATAGCTTTGCCATTACAAGATTTGGGAAGAACAAAGCTTGAAATCATCACTTTAATGGAGATTTAGAGATGAAAAGAAGAGAAAATAAATGTGTGAGTGTGTGTGTGCACATGTGTGGGTCACGACAACAAGCTAGAGGGAAAAGAGAGGGTTTCAACCTTTGTAATTTTTTTGGAAGAGTGAAAATGAGAAGAGAGAGAGAAAAATGAGCTTATATATGAATAGATTAGGGTTTTAGTTGTAATAAAATGAGTAAAATAAAACAAAAATGAGGAAAATTGGGAGGGGGGTGCATCGGCCTTGCATAGGGGAGGGAGAGAGAAAATTGAATTTTTGATAAAATTTGTAATTTATGTAATAAAATGTAATAATTTATTAAGAAACAAAATTTCTTGGAAAAGAAAATTGTAATGAGTAGTTGTAAGGATGTAAGAATAGGGTATGGGCAGTGTGTAGTGTAGGTTGTACTTATGAATAGTAGACAAAACATCTACTTTACATATTGTAACGAAAACACGGGAAAAGGCTTTAACTGTAATTTTTATAGCCCGGAAAATTATAAGATTGATATTTTTAGAATCCTTATAAAATTTCGGTTCTAATGAATATTCCGGAATATTTTTCTGAGTTTGTGGTCCTGGGGCACGTTTTTCCGTAATTGAGCTCGGGAAGGCCGGAATTGAAAAATTCTCAAATTTAAAACTTTCTAAGGTTTGAAATATACTTTAAAACAATAATTAATTTTCATTTACTTTATAAAACTTCTTTTATTATGAAACCGAAGGAAAGTCGGATTTAGGGTTCCTAAGCTTCTCTCACTAGGCTCAAATGGGACTGGATTAGGGTTTCGCTTTTCAACTCCTGGGGTTTACTTAACTACTGAGAATACCGGGGTTTACACTGCCCCTCTTCAATCCGTGGGTTAGATACTTTCAATTTTTGACAATTTAGTATCCCGTTTTTATATTTTAGCAATTTAGTGTATATATTTTCAAAGCATATGCAATTCAGTGTCTTTATTAAATAATATTTAACAAACATTCATTTTAATGATAAGATAATGGCAGATACTTGCCGAATTTTTCTAAAATTTAAAGATGCAATACTAAACTATGAAATTTTTTTGAAAAAAAATAAAAGTACAGGCACTTGGTCTCATTATCTTGTCATCAAAATGAAAGTTCATCATCAAATATTATTTAATAGAGGCACTGAATTATACATACTTTGAAAGCAAGGGCACTAATTTGCTAAAATCTAAAAATGAGATACTAAATTGCAAAAAATTGAAAGTATAAGCACTTGGCTTGTCATTATCTCTACTTTCATTATAATGTAGGTCGATAACCTACTAATATTTTCTCGTTTAAAAAAAAAAGGATTTAACATTTTAATATAATTATATCAAAAGTATATATTATTTAAAAAAAAATTTATTTACGTGTAGGATAAAAAATTCTTATTCCCACAAGTTTTTGAAGTTATTTGTTTGAATTTTACTTTAGCGACCGATAACTTAAAATATATAATTTACGTGACAAAATATATAAAAACATCTCCACTAAAATAGTATTGATATTTCATTATCAATTATCATTAAAATAACAAACATTTTCAAATTTGAATTAAAATATATATGTACATTGCTTTAACCAAGTTTATGGCCAACTCAACCTATAGTAGGTTGGCCTATTATAACTTGTGAGGTGGACTAAAATAATTTGTACATTAATGCGGTTGAACTTTTAAGGCTAACTTGTCTTTTTTAAATTAAATAACCTGGCTCACATAAACTATCGTAATTTATTTAATCACAATTTGCATTTATTTTATCAATGATCCTTAAATACTTTGTATTGATATTGTTATATGTTGATGTTAGGTGAATGAAGCTTGAATTGATAAAAAATTAGCAAATAATCAACAAAAATTGTCAAAACGAATAGACAGGGGCAAAACGCAGTTGTACCTAAGGACGGTTGAAGAAATTTCTTATCATAGCTTGTCACACAATCCAAGGTGTGAGTGCATATGAGGAAGATGAAGATATAGAGGATGTCGCAACCTTTGCCGTGGCCATGGGAGAAGACACGTCTCGAGTTAAAGTAATTCGTTACGGGATTCAATATTATCTAGGCACGGGTCTATGATGTCAAAGTTCACATTCATAGTTAAAGATACCATCTAAGACATGGCCATGCGGATGCCAACATCACAAATGAAAAAATTTCGCAACCAAGCCTGTGGTTAAAGGCGTGAATGTGGGTAGTTTGAAGTTTATTCATAATTAAGAACGCGTTCCAAGAAATGGCCGCGTGAAGAATGAGCCTTAGTTAAGTCTGGAAGACATGGCTTTAAGTCTAGGAGACATGGCTTTAAGCATAACTACGTGGTAGGTGTGTCTCACCCATCTGGTGTGGAGTCTGATATTTTTGTACATTTTTGCCACATCAACATCCTTTGTATTATCAACACTTTCTTTTCACAAAACCTTAGGGGGTAGAGAGTACATTTGAGTTTAACATACAAAGCTTTAGATACGCTTTTGCATATTTGATCTTTTATCTTTAAATTTACAATTGATCTCCAAGTCTTCAAAAACAAATTCAATGACATTGTTCCTTGGACTTCACTGATTCCTAATTGCAAAGGGTCTTAGTTTAACAAGGTTTTTTTTTCTTATCATGATCTTCATTTACTTCTCTAAATTATTGAATGATCTTGTGAGATCCATGAAGAAGTAATTATTTTAGCTTAGATCTTAAGGAATATTAGGTTGAAATTATACAACTCTGCTGTGCTTTAATTGAATTAGTGTCGATTTCTTAAATTCAATAGTTTAAGCTTATTAGACCTTGAATTTGTATAGTGCACAATATGAATTTATGTTTAATTTTGTTAAAATTAATTAAGAAATCGCTTTTATGAATAGATATATGCTATTGATGATGATTCCTCATAACTTTAGAGATAGAGTAGTTAAATCCTTCTACAATTGATTGATTATTCTAGAGAATTCTAGTTCTTAATACAATTTTAAGTTTTTATTAATTAAGAATAGATTCCAATTGATAAATTTAGAATTAAAAGTTGATGATCTTGAGAAAAACATGAATATATCTTTGAGAATTCCGTAGTTCAAGAAATTGATGCAAAATTATTGAGAATTGATTGAGTTACATAATAAGACTTAATGGTAAAATAAGAACCAAGTACCTTATGATTTAGATTAACCTCAATTTTGTGAACAATGCTATAGATCGTTTTTAGTTTAGTTGTAGTTTTATTAGATTAGTCAATTAAATCCTCTAATTTTCTTAGGCCAGATAATAGGAAAGTGGTGAGTGGAAGTAATTGTCAAGTTCCTTAGGGTAATATGATATCTTAATTCAATTCCATACTACAATAGGTATACTTGTCTTATCGTGTTGACTGTAGTGAGAATTGTTTCCATAGACCTATAAAATTTTTGAAGCTCAATATAATTGATTACCTTCTTGTAGAGATTGTAAGAACGACACAAACCACAATCCATAACCTATGGGTTTGATTCCAATGCTATAATGGAAGGGTATAGACTGGTATTGAACCGCAGCGTATGTAAAGGTTAGCACGGGTTGAACCGGCTTTGAACCACCGGGCCACGGTTCAGGGCGAGGTTGATCTGGAACCGGCCCGTGAACATGAAGGGTCGAGCTGATTCAAACGTGTGGTTCAGGGTCGGTTCATGGCCCTTTAACCCGTGAATGATTTTTAAAAAATCGTAAATTTTTTTAATTAAATTGATAAGAAAAAACAAATAATTATATCATCATACAATAGATATATAGAGAATTTTAAATTACAAACTTATTCAAAACAAACAAAATTTATTCAAGAAAGCACACTTAAATAAGAAAGTTATTCAAAAGGGCACACACTTAAGCTAAAAAAGCATATTTGAACAAATGAAAGAAAAAAAATGACAATTTTATCATAAATACTATCTTTTCACATTAAAATAAGTTTAAATATTTATTTCTTATTTTTTTGCTTGTATTTTTTTAATTTTTTCTATTTTTTTATTTTAACTTGTCCTACTCACCGCGTCGACGGATCGGGACCTTGAACCGTCTTTGACCTGCTGAGCCGATGGGTTGACTAGCGGATCATGACCTGCATGGTTGGACCACAAGCCATGACCCGCCCGTGATGGTTCGAACTGGATCGATGGTTCAATCCCGACCCATACTTATGTCTAAGCATATGCGGATCTAAGGTAAGGAGCTTTTGCCAGTGGAGCTTAGGCCCTTCACCTACGGGTGTGCAAAAAAACCGAATGTTTAGGATAAACGAACTTAAACTGGAAAACCAATAAAAAAAAAAAGTTAACCGATCAATCGGTTTCAGTTTAGAATTAGCATTTTCAATTTTTTCGGTTTTTAGTTTCAGTTTTTAGATTCTAGAAACCGATGGATTCGGTTAACCAATCCGTAATTATAATATATATAATTTATAATATACCAATATAATTATTTTTTTAGTGTTATCAATATAAATTATGTTAAAATGAATGATTCGGATAAGAAGAAACAAATGCATATATGTTTGAAAATCAGACTGGTGGTGTTTAATTGAGATTTTGTATTGAGCTCAATTGATAAAGGTTGATAAGAACACATGAGTAAAAAGCTATTATGATGATTATATTGATGGCACCGATATATCTTAACAGCTATTTTCCATGTCTTACATTCTTAATTTATAGTTTTTAATATAATTATACAAAAAAATACTCTAATTTTTTTACGGATACATTGAAAAATATGATTAACGGTAAAATTTGCACAACCATTATGTTAAACGGTTAAAAACCGAAAACCAAAAAAATTAATAAAAAAAACGGTTAACCGTTGTGGTTAACCGTTCATAATGAATTTAATGTAGGTATGGTTCATGTCTTGGAGGTTCTGGGTGGATGGCTCGAGAAGGAGATTGAAGTGACAGGAACTGAGGAAGAAATGATAATGGCTGACAGCAAGACAGTGAAGACAGTGAATGGAATTTCTGGAACGAGACCGGGCTTGCGCGTGGGCTGAGCTGTGGACCGATTTCATTCTGCAAGTGGATATTGATTAAAAGCTAGATGGACCCATAATTAAATAGCAATCAAGGGCTTAGCCCATTTCATTTTTTTTGCATTTCTGTTTTGTTTCCTTAGATTCCAGTTGTAATTTCACATGGATGGCTGATGTGGCAAGCTACCCATGTGGTTGGTTAGGGTTGTTATGCAGAATATTCCACATTCTTTCTGAATGTGTTATATTAATATCTGTATGAGTAACAATATGAATCAATGAGTAATATGAATTAAGCTTGCATTCAAGCGTATATTTTCTCTGCATTAGAGAAGGTTGTTCAATCATTAGCTAAATTCCTTACCTACATCAATTGGTATCAGAGCCATCAATAGATGGTTGAGACCCGAGAAACAAAAAAAATGGAAGAAACCATTCGCGCCATCTTTAATGAACAGTCAGACAAACAAGCAAAATGGGAAAAATCACAAGCTGACAAACAGGAAGCTTGGATGCAAATGTTTAAATATGATTCAAGGGCAACAAGAACTGTTGGAAAACACGGAAAAGCACTTCTGTGAACTATCGCAGCAATTACATGACGTCTCCAAGAGGACCTCCACTGGTACGAAAGAGTTAAGCATGTCTCAACCTGAATCCAGCAAGTCCAGTGCTGATCACAGCATTGATACTACTCCAGCTGCATCTGATAAGGCCAAAACCAATACCACCCATCAAGATTATAACTATCAACTGCCAGTGAAATCTACCAAGTTTGAGTTTCCTACCTTCAATGGGGAGGATTTAAGGTCTTGGTTGATTAAAGCTGAGCATTACTTCAACTTGGATTCAACTCCACCTCAGTTTCGTGTGCAAATTGCTGCAATGTATTTGGAGGACCGAGCTCTTCATTGGTATCATCATTACTCACATAATCGCAACTCGAACACTCCTGTCACTTGGGAGGAGTTTGTGGTTGGCCTGCAAACAAAATTTGGAGCTAAACATTATGAAGATCCAATGTCAGATTTCAAAGAGTTATTCCAGAAGGAGTCCCTACAAGATTACATAGATGAGTTTGAGTATTTAGTGACCTTGGTCCAACTTCCAGAAGCTCATCAGGTTAGCTGTTTCCTGAGTGGTTTAAAACCCGAAATCCAATACCCTGTCAGAATGTTTAACCCCCAGACATTACAACAAACCAACACACTAGCCAAATTGCAAGAATCCACCCTCACTGTATCCCATAGCTCTCTAAAAACATACAGAACCCCCAGTTACCCAAGCTACCTAAACACTAACCATAACTCAACCACCACTAGTAACCATTCTAAACCAGTAAACACCAGTTCCAGTACCTCAAAACCATGGACAATAAACCAATCATCTGTACGAACCAATTACACCAAAAGCTACCCAAGCATTTCCACTTTCCCAAACACCAACTGTAACACACGCCGACTCACCCCAGAAGAATTGGATGAAAAAAGAAAGAAAAAGCAATGTTTTTGGTGCAATGAGCCTTTTGGTCCTGGTCATAGATGCAAACAAAGGGACTCCGATCTATGATAATTGAAGAGAGTGTGGAGCAGGAGATCACAACAGGAGAAACAGGGAATGACACTAGTGGGTTGGAGGAGGAATTGTCACATCTGACATTGTGTTCATTGGGTGGAAATTTGGATGTTGGAATAATGAAACTCAATGGTTATTACAAGAAAAGGAAGCTCAATGTGTTAATCGACAGTGGCAGTTCCTTGAATTTCCTGGACACATTTATTGCTCAAGGAGGGTGTACTGCAATACCTACTAAACCCTTCAAGGTTGCCTTGGCTGATGGCTCCTATTTGGAATCATATAATAGAGTACCTGATTTGGAATTGTGGCTGCAAGGCACTAAGTTTCATGTCGAGGTCCATCTACTTCCTGTGAAGGGGTATGACCTAGTATTAGGTATACCCTGGTTGGCAGCACTAGGAGACATCAAGTGGAATTTTCAGAGCATGACTATGGAGTTTATCCAGGGTAATGACCTACGCAGGTTGCATGGGGACAAGGAAACATTAGAATGCATGGACAGCAAAGAGGTGGACAAGTTGGCCAGCAGGAGCAACACTACCTATCTATTACAGTGTTGGTTGGTACAAGGAGAGAAAATATCCTCCGAACACCAATCTGTTTCCTTTATCCATCCTGAGCTATTGGAACTAATTGATGAGTACTATGATTTATTTGAAGATCCCAAGACGCTGCCACCTAGTAGGGACCACGACCATAGCATCCATTTGAAGGAAGGAGCTCAACCTGTCAATTTAAGACCCTACCGCCACTCAATTGCTCAGAAGGATGTATTGGAGGATATGATACGAGAAATGTTGCGGCAGGGCACTATCAGGTACAGTCATAGTCCATTTTCTTCTCCGGTAGTGCTTGTAAAAAAGAAAGATAACTCTTGGCGGATGTGTGTTGATTATAGGGAGTTAAATAAGTTAACTACTAAGGACTGTTACCCCATACCCTTAGTGGAAGACTTGTTTGATGAGCTGTATGGTGCTAGTTATTTTAGTAAATTGGATTTAAGGTCAGGTTACCACCAAATTCGTATGAATCCTAAGGATGTGTATAAAACAGCTTTTAAGACACATGAGGGACACTATGAATTCATGGTTATGCCCTTTGGCCTAACCAACGCACCATCTACATTCCAAAGGCTAATGAACGATTTGTTTCACCCTTACTTGAGAAGGTTTGTCTTAATATTTTTTGACGATATCCTTGTGTATAGTCAAACTATTGAGGATCATATTGGTCATCTCAAGCTGGTATTAGAAGTACTGCGTAAGGAACAATTGTTCCTGAAGAGAAGTAAGTGTGTGTTTGGGGTAAGGCAAATAGAGTATCTTGGGCATATTATCTCAGAGAAGGGAGTCACCACTGACCCTGAAAAGATAACAGCAGTATTATCTTGGCCCAAACCCCAGAATGTCAAACAACTGAGGGGGTTCCTTGGCTTGGCTGGGTACTACCGTCGTTTTATACAAGGTTATGGGCTGTTAACAAGACCTCTGAAGAAAAAAACAGTTTTGGTTGGAATGAATTAGCTGAGAAGTCCTTCAATATGGTGAAGGAGGCACTGGTTAAGGCTCCAGTGTTGAGGCTGCCTGACTATTCCAAACCATTCATCCTAGAGGTTGATGCTTGTAATGATGGATTAGGAGCTGTTTTAATGCAGGAAGGACACCCAATTGCGTACATAAGCAAATCACTTCCAACAAGACAAAGGGGGTTGTCCATCTATGAAAAAGAAATGCTGGCTAGTGTATGCAGTGGACAAGTGGAGGCATTATCTCGTGGGGCGCCATTTCATAATCAAGACAGATCACCAAAGTTTGAAATACTTGTTGGAGCAAAGGGTAATTACTCTAGTCAACAGAAATGGTTGACTAAGTTCTTAGGATTGGATTATGAAATCCAATATAAAGTGGAATTAGCAACAGGGCAGCTGATGCCCTATCTAGAGTGTGTGAAGCTGACCTACATACTCTTTTCATACTGTGACACAGCTCCAGACTTACTGTTGAAATCCAAGGAGTCAACTCTACAATCAAATACCAAGTGATGATCCAAGAAGCTGCAAAAGGGTGAAATGATTCCAAATTATACATTGAGCAAGGATCTGAAACGAAAAGGAAGGATTGTAATTGGTCCCAATGATATCTAAAAAGAAAAATAATGACTCTATACCATGATGGGGTGCTGGGAGGACATTCTGGCTCTCAAGCTACATTTAAAAGAGTAAACTCTGTTTACTATTGGCCAAACATGGAGAGGTATGTGAGACAATATGTGCGGGAATGTATAATGCCAACGGCATAAGTATAAATATTGCCTCACCAGGACTACTACAACCCCTGCCATACCAGAAGGGTAACTGGACTGATATCAGCCTTGATTTTATAGAAGAATTGCACATCTCATGGCAAGGAAGTGATTTTGGTAATTATTGATAGGCTAGTAAATATGGGCATTTCATCGCTTTGGCTCACCCTTACTCAGCCAGGATGTGGCTAGGCTTACTTGGATAATGTTTAAAGCTCCATGATTACCCCAAACAATGGTTAGTGATCGTGATCCTATATTCATTAGCCATTTTTGGAGTGAATTCTTCAAACACAGGGGTAGAACTCAGGTTATCGACAGCATACCATCCACAAACGATGGCCAAACAAGGTGTGAATCGTTGCTTGGAAACTTATTTGAGGTGTACTACTGGGGAAAATCCTAAGAAATGGAGCGAATTCCTATCACTAGCTGAGTGGTGGTATAATACAAACTTCCACTCAAGAGCTAAGACTACACCATTTGAAATACTATATGGATATTCCCCACCCATTCACTTGCCTTATATCTCGGGTGATTCTCGGAATGAAGCAGTTGATTCACTGTTGACAGATCGTGAGAGCGCGATCAAGTGCTAAAATTCCATTTGGTAGGGCTCAGACTAGGATGAAACAACTGGCGGATTGGAGGAGAAGTGAAAGGGAATTTCAGGTTGGTGACCTAGTATGGGTTAAACTACAACCTTATCGTCAATTGAGCTTACGTAAAGGAACAGACAGCAAACTTTCACCACGGTTCTATGGTCCTTATAAAATTAAAGACAGAATTGGAAAAGTAGCGTATAAACTAGACTTACCAGAATCATCGACTGTTCACTCCAGCTTCCATGTATCGCAATTGAAGCCATGGGTTCCAAGTTCCAACCATCCAGCTACTCCCCTGCCGCATCCTATTGAGACAGATCCCTTGGAGCCTGAAATGATTCTCAACAGAAAAATGGTTAAGCGAGGGAACGCAGCTGATACTATGGTTTTGATTAAGTGGAAAGGTCAGCCTGAAGAAGATGCTACCTGGGAGTTCTATTTTGACCTCTCGCTCCGCTTTAAGGACTCACCCTTGTGGTCAAGGGTTTCTAAAGGGAGAGGAACTGATGTAGGTATGGTTCATGTCTTGGAGGTTCTGGGCGGATGGCTCGAGAAGGAGATTGAAGTGACAGGAACTGAGGAAGAAATGATAATGGCTGACAGCAAGACAGTGAAGACAGTGAATGGAATTTCTGGAACGAGGCCGGGGTCCTTGCGCGTGGGCTGAGCTAGTGGACCGAATTTAAGTCTGCAAGTGGATATTGATTAAAAGCTAGATGGACCCATAATTAAATAGCAATCAAGGGCTTAGGATCAGGATATTGAAAATCCGATTATTATGGTTAAAATAAAAAAATAGAACCACGAACCGATTAACCGAACTATGAACACCCTTACCTTCATCCCCTTCTTGCATGTAATATTCTACTCATAATATTCTACTCCCACGCCGAATCTGCCAAGCGAATCTTGTCGGTAGATGCCTCAATAGGGATAATCACTTTTCTTATGCTTTATATGGCATTGGAGTTGGGCTTACGAAGGCAAATCTCGTGACTTGTTAGCAAAGATATTCTCTCAAATATCAAGTCAAACATCGATAGCGACTTTTGTTTGCGTTATCGGTAAAGATCGTTAGTTTAATTCTTGTTAAAGCATTCCATATACCTGCAGGGACCATGATTTAATTAATTTTGATTTAAAAAAAAAGATTTTTCTATAAATATTATAAAATATTTATTTTGATTAAGGTTTATGGTTCATCATCATCTTAGAAGTTTCCGTACCAATACCATTTAATAGTTGGTGATCATCAAAGATAATAGAATGATTAAATATTAGTAGCGGTCAATCAATGAAAAATGGAGAAGAATAAGTCTCCTTTTGAAAAATACATATAAGTTATTTTATTATTTTTTCATTCATATTTTCTACGATAGCTACTCACCATCATTATGCCTCAACTACGACTTCTTAACCATCTCTCACTAAAAGCTATCCTAATCACTAATATTAACGGTCCATTTATTTGGTATGAACAGTTAGTTATTCCTTCTTCGTTTGACGTAAAGCTGATATTGTGGTATTCACTTGAAATGAGCGACAATTCATAATGAATTGCTATTACGTAAAATAATAAATAGCAATGCATTATGAATTTTGAAAATAACACCCATATAATTATCCTCTCTTTATAATAAATAACCATACAATTATTCTCTCTCTATAATAAATATAAAGGGTATTATAGATATTTTACCTTTTACTCTAATAATTACTTGTTTTATTTTTTAGATCAAGTGAATATTATAATAGCTATTACAACTCTATTACATTCTTTTTGAATTGGAATTTCATTCCCTATTTATTTTATTCAGCGAAGTGAAAGGGCTGTATTTGAATATATTTAAGTTTTTAAAGTAAATATTAAATAAAATTAAATATCTAAATAATGAAAGATCATAACTTTTATTATATGACAAGTTGTATTATTTTTTTGAGATATCTATAAATATTGAAAGTAATAATAATAACAACTTTAATTAATGAAAATAAGAAAATATTGTTCCCTCTTTAAAAAATTTCAAAGCATTTTTTTATCCTATTGTGTTCCATCCATTATTGTACACAGATTATCTGATACAGCATTCATTGACCCACTTACCATCAAATTGATAAGTAATCAATACTATACAATATTTTTTATATTTTAAAATTTAAATATAAAAAAAAAATCCAAAAGTTGGAAAGCGTCATGAAACAGCCCGTGTCGCTTTAAGTACTACTAAGATAATCTGAAAATAGTGGGAGAAAACAACGTCATAACTGTCTATCATGCTCGCCAAACTTTCGACATTTCAACTGAATGCGATTTAAATATTAGGCAAAGCTTAAATAGCATCTAAACTATCACTAAATCGTATTTATATGGTAAACATTTTTAAATGATACAAATAATTTATAAGATTTTAACAAATTACAATACAAAAGATATTTTTGAATTTCAGTAAACATACTAAAAACAAAATTTAAGAGTTATTAAATGCACTAAATTTGAAAGGTAATTTTATATTAAAGTTAAAGTTAAGAATCAATTCTAATTTTCCAGATTATATACTAATTTATTAAAATTTTAAAAATTATTTATAACAGATGAAACTTAAAAGGTATATACAAAATAATAATGTCAGAGTCCAAGAGATTAATTGCAAGTTACCCCAAATATTACTTTGGTTCAGTAGCATCTTTGAATTATTCAGTAGTTATGCTATGGTTAAATCTTTAAAAAAGCTGGAAATGCTACCCCTCTTTGCCATTACTTACCATTGTTATTATTATTATTTTTTTATTAAATTGTGTTATTTTTTTTTATAATTTATAGGAATGAGCTGGTACAAGATAATAAGCATGAAGCATTATCTCTACCCTACTCTATAACCACAATGTAATATATTGCATCTAGCAGAGACACTTTTTACCTACCCTATACCTTGTACCCCGTAAAATTATAGATACGGTGTCCAATAGACCTATAGATTTATTTACAAAAATTTCAAAATTTTTTTCCTTTCTTTCTTAGCTCAAGGTTTATAGTGTATCTAATAACGTAATCATATAAAACTACTTTAATTTTATATATTAACTAGTGGAATGAATTTTAAAAGGTATTTGTTAATATCACAAGCTTCTCCACAAATAGAATCTATTTAGCATAAAAGTTTAAAACCTATAATAAATAGCTATAAAATATTTTATGTGATATTAAACAAAATTGTAGAATTAAGCAAACTAAAAAAATTTAAAAACTTTAGAGTCATTTTATATCAATAGGTCTTAAAGATAAACAACACATCTATATAATTTGAAGTTCAAGTATATACATAAAACTGTAGTTCATCTAAAATAAGAATAACAAGTCTTTTCAAAATAAAACAATAGAACTTTTCTATAGTAAAATTTTCAAAAGGTAGTTTTTAAACAATAATCTTGAACAATAAGTGCTTGTAAAAGGAAAAAATTGAATATTTTATTATTTCTTATTATTAACATTATAATATTAATAGGATAGATATAAGATATTCAAAACTCATACCCTCTATATTATTAGAGTATAGGTTTAAAGATGGGTATAAAGTATGAAAGCATTGTGTTTTGAAAAATTTGTATTTTGTACCTTACCTTGTAACCCTTAAACTCACTTAGATTCCTATCCATCGAGTAGGTCCGAGTGGCTACCTTGTACAACAGGCTTATCTGCTCACACCTAAATTAATCTATATAACCAATACATATTGTTTTTTATAACATTTGAAGTCATAAGCACAAATTTTGTAAATGCTCTTTACATGATGTTTTTAATTGTAATCTACAGGCAAATATCAAAATGATAAATAATTAAGTACTATAGATATGTTTTTTCACGTTTATTATAATTTTACTAAAAGACATTGAAAGTATTTACAATTTTAATATTTTAAATAATTTCTACCAAGTAAGTCGAAATCCATTTTTGGAAAGGGTTTAAGGTTTGTATTTTCTTTGATTATAATGCTCCAAATATTCCTTGAAAAGTGAATCATAGAGCAAGCTTTGTTGCCTCGATCTAGAGAGGGAAGGGTGAAGTACTAAAGTTAGTAGTGGCCACAATGTTGTCCCTCTTTGGTGGTTGTTGCTTGCTGGTTGCTTGGTTAGGCAAATAATAGGTGTTGCATGTACTAGAGGCAGGCTTAACGGGCTGAGTTGTTTTGGCCCACTTTTAAACAAGTCATATTTTTTAGCTTCGGACCCAGCTCGCTTCAGCAGCCGCCAGCTAAAATTAATTTTTTAAATTTTTAATTTTAAGTTTTTAATATTAGTTTATGTGAAAATTAGAATTATTAATATATTTTAAGGTTTTATGTATATTAACGACTAATTTTATTACTATTTTGATTATTTATATTTAAAAAACAAGTTTTTAAAATGATTTATTAGATATCATATTATGTTTAAATCAATAAATATGTATTTTAAAAAAATATTATAATACTTGTGATACATGCATCCATCATTATTCTTTCATAACATACATTAATAATTAAGATGTTATATTATTCTTATTTTTAGACTTTTCTTGTTGTTGTTGTTATTTTTTTTTTTTCAGTTTTGCAGGTTAGCCTGTGGGCAAACCTGACCTAGCTCGCTTTTAAACAGGTAAAAAGTGTTTTTGCTGCAACTCGATTTTTTAAGAGGGTTGGCGACCAGCTCAGATTTTTAGCTTTAGCATGTACGGCGAATTTAATAGGAATTACCTATTATTTTAATTATAGAGGTTGTTTTTGTTAACCTAATCAATACTTCCTGGTCGTTAGTGACTCTTAGTAGGTTTTGTTTCTACATCATTGGGGTGATAGAGAACTGGGTGTTTGTACCATGATTGTGTTGAGGTGCGACTTTTGTTTGTAATCTCTTAGGCTCGATCTAATGGATCCCCTATCACTGTGAGTAAAGTTTAACTTACATCAATGGCAAATGTGACCTAGGAGCTTTAGGGAATGGTCTTGGCAAGTACTTCGACTCTTAGGTTGGTGGAGGATTTTAAATAGAAGAGACTGTAACCAATTAAAAGAAAAACAAGTGAGACAATATAATTGTTTAGGTTGCCTGGATAAATGATTACCCGATAGCTTCTTAATGAAAATCATGGAGGTAATGTATTGGAAAAGATATCAAATAGTATGCGGAATCAATGATCTCTCCCCCCTTCATGTGACAAGGGATGTAGGTAAAGGGAAACTTATCAATTTAAGAGGACACATCCCTCTATTATTTTATCCTTTCTTGAACAATGGTAGATACATGTTGTAGGTGAGATAGTAGTTAATAACGACTTCCAGCACTGTGTCACTTGTCACAATAACCTATTTCACTCCCAAATGAGAAGAAAGATTGATAAAGAAAGATGGCAATTAGTAGCTGTTTTAATCTATCATAGAGCAATTTCAATTGAGTGTTAATGTTTCATGAATTCCTTTGCAAGGCTCTATATTCTCTAAGAAGTAGGAGCATGCCTTTATTTACAAATGTTAGTGTTTGGTCATGAAGATGTTAACATTTTATCATGAATATAAGATGAATATAGTGATGGACGAATGAGAATGTCATTATGACATCCATTGGATTGCTTTTAATCATCAATGGATACAATGGAGCCTCTTAAACTCCTCTTGGGTTTTGGTTGCACACGTGCTTATTAAGCTTAAGGAAGCCTAATTAGACATAAAGAAAAAAGTCTTAAACAAATTATTTGCACATGAGACAATAAAAAAAGGTTGATAATTAACTACAATTGATATTATTATGATTTTGCTTCCCATCCTACTCAATAAGGTGTCTCTAAGATAATTCCGAATAATTTGACTCAACTTTTAAGTTTGTCATTAGTAAAAAAAAAAAAAAAACTGATTTATAACACCAGAGTAGGTTGGAAGTTCACTTATTAAAATAACCTTTTGATTGACTTCATGGATAGTAGATAAAAACCAATGAGCTACTTCTTTATTATAAACCTCGTTTATGAAGTTAATTAAAAATTTGTCTATAAGATGCTTTTGCTTGGAACATGAGAAAGGGGGATTAAGGAAAAAAAAGGTAACTTTTTTGAAAAAAATTATACAAATTTCAACAAATGAAAAGACAGGATTTATTATGTCCTCGTCTCTTGAAAAGAGGATATTGATAACTTACAACCTCGTTTCTTCAAGAGATGAGTTCAACTTGTCTAATTCTGAAATTATTTTTATTTCAATAGTATTTTTGTAATTTTTTAAATAAATATATATATATATATATATCAATTTCCTTCTCCCCGATAAAGAAAAAAGAATGATTTGAAAATAAAGGAAAGTCAAAGAAATCATTAATAACTTTTCCCTTATTTGAAATCTTAGAAGTGGAGATAAATACAAGGGCATAAGATATCTTAAAACCATACTTTTCTTTCCCTCCAAATTGACGAAATGGAGGAAAATGTACTAAAATTCTAAACCTCACTTTTTCTTTTATTTCTTTTTTTTTTTAATTTCTATTAATCTAGCAACTGATGGTCAAAACTAGTATTTAAATAATATCTCAAAAAGCATTATTTATTTCTATATCTTCTTTATAATTTTTTTTTTTTTGGATTGTTAGATTTTTATTTATGTTGAATCTATAATAGTTATTAGTATCGGATCAATATTGATTCGATTTGATCAATTTATAGATAAAATTATTAATTTTTTATCGATATTATATTTATGATAGTTCGGTTTAAAATTAAAATCAAAATGAGGTTGTCTCTCGTCGCAAAACGAGTATAAACTGTAAAGCAACCGAAACAAACTTCTTCCTTTTAATGTTTCACCACAATTTCGCGAGTGGATTTCACTCTCCTGTCGCACGCGTGGGATTTGCAAATCACACGGACCGGTTTGTACTTTCATTCAACCTGCATGTTCAAGCTAACAAAAAAACCCACCTTCCGTCTCTCTTCCCTTCCTCTTTCTCTCTCTATGCGTAAATCGGATACGCACTGACTCACTGAGTCACTGAGCCGGTGAGTGAAATCGACAACTATCCACTCGTTCGCTTGCTCCTGTTCTAACCGTACCTCTTCTTCTTCTTCTTCTCCTGCAATGAGGATACGAATACGATTCTCTGAGCCACGTTTCATGCTAATCTCATGTACTCTCGTCCTTCTGTTCTCATCTTCATTGCCTCGTTCCCTCTCTCTCCTCGACGACGAGTCCAACTCCATCACCGAAGAACTCAATGTGACCGTCGCTGAGCCGAACAATAACGGGTCGATGTCGAGATCCAGGGAAGATAGCTTCGCCGACATGATTGATCGTGCACTTGAGAAGGAGTTTCAAGAGAATGATCAAAACGAAGGTAATTTACGAGATCTAGGGTCTTGATCATTGGAAGTTGTGATTTTGTGCTCAAATTCGCTTGATCTGGATCGCTGAGCTAGGTTTTTGCGGATTAGGTGATTAAACTGTGTAATTTATGTCAATGTGAGTTCGCATATTGTGTTCGCAATCTATTTTTCTACTAAAAAATCTCTCTGCAGTACATAATTAGGGTTTTGCCTTACTAGTTTACTTGACTTGTGTAATGAATGCATTATTTCTTGAAATTACGATGTGAAGCTTCGGCTGTGTAATGTGCTGTACAATTAAACTTAGTGTTCAAGTTGCAGTTATATGCTTATTTGGATTTAGTTTGTTGTGTTTATTTATAGTATTAAAGGAACCAATTTTGTAGTTAATAGAGCACAAGGTTTGTATTGCTTTTCTCTATTAAGATAATCTGGCAGTGATGATGGTGGCTTTGGTCTAACAATGCCCTGTCTTTACTTGCAGTACCTGATTCTGGAAGCTTTAATAATAGTGTTGCTGGGCAGCAGGTTAGCGGTTTTGGTTGTTTATTCTATTCTGGAAGAGTTACTTAAGTGCTGTTGTTGATGTACTGATAGTTACAAATTGATTGATGCAATGTGGTAGTTTTCAGTGGCATTAAGTTTGATATAGTACTTCTGATGGATGAATCGTTTGGATGTTTGTCTTATGATCTATGACATAGGATGTTAAGGTGAATTATGAGGAAGGATATTGGATATTATTCTGCATCAAGTTGTTGCCAGGCTTCCATTAAATAAAACTTGCTCATTAACTTTGGTTACAAAGATCACGTATGTATAGGAGTTTTGTTTATTATATATGAGGATGTGGTGATGCCCTGTGCTGGAGATTTTCTCTTGCAGCAGTTCAGTTTTTAATTGAGCTGGCTTGCATTGAAAAGTATCAGAGAATTAGTTTAAGTAATACTATGATTATATTACTTCACTCACATTAAAGATGAAAATTGCGATACTTATAGATGCAAGGAGCCTGTTCAAGATAATGCAAAATTGATTACATCTAAGATGCTAATAAAAAAAAAATTTATGGGTATCTACTTCAAATCTAGATAATTTTAACATCTAAGTTCTAACTCTAAGATCTTCACCCCTCTGCTAGTTGGTGCATAGAAATCTATCATGCACAACTTGTTAGTGAAGTCTTTGATGTTGGTGTAACTGTCTTTGGCGAGATATTTGTCTCTTCCACCCGTTTAAGTACAACATATATATAAGAATTTGTTTGAGCTTTTCCTTAATAAATTGTCTATCAATATCAATATGTTTGTCCTATCACAGAGTTATTTGTAATGCTGATTGTGTTTTTCTCTTTACAGAATAACTTCACTGGTACATCTGAAGGCTGCCTTAATTCCTCTAGAAGTGTTTGAACCATGTCTCATGATTGCCATTTGTCATTGCTCTATACTTTGGCTTTGCACCACCCCGACCCACAACATTTTGCTTCTTAATCTATCACGTAACTAAGATTCCCTAAACATAGGAACAATATCTAAATGTCCATATTTAATTTACTACAGATCTTGCCTAATCTGCATCTATGAAAACTCTAGTAGTTCTTTGATAATTTTTGCTCAACGATAACCCTTACTTGTATGGTTACAAATGAGCTAAGTCGAGTTGAGCCGAACTTTTAAAGATTCGGGTTCAACTTATTTAAAAATTATCGTGTTTGAGCTTGGATTGAACTTTTTATCGTATCTAAAATTCAAGCTTGTACTCGACTCATTGAGATAAATGAGTTGTAATTTGCACTTGAGTTTGACTTGTTTACAAATCGAGTTTAAGCTGAGCGGAGGTTTTATCGAGCCTTAAATGAGCTTTATTATGAGCTTAAGCTTGACTCATTTTCCATTGAAGTTTTCTAATCTTAATTTTTTTTTTTAAACCTAAAAATAATGGATAAGAGTTGTGGAATATATATCTACACATATATATTATATAAAAATTCGTTTTTAGTTTTAACTATACATTTATATATAATATTATACATTACAAACCTGCTAGCAAGCTTGTTCACAAGCCTGAGATTGTTTGCAAGTCTATTCTCAAGCTTAAATGAGTCTGTTAAGCTGACTCACAACCTTGAATCAAAGTTTGAACTTAGCTTGTTTAGTTAAATGAATTTTGCTTTAAGCTTGAGCTCAGTTTGTTTGCAACCTTATTTACTTGGTGCTCTCTTCAAAATACCTTAGTATCTATTGATATTACCCATGTGTTCTAAATAAGAATGGTGATGTTCTCTTCAAAGTACCTCGGTATCCTATTGATATCACCCATGTGGTCTAAATAAGAGTGGGTGAACTGACTCACAATACTCACTGCAATTGCTAATGGTGATGTTCTCTTCAAAGTACCTCAATATCCTATTTGATATCACCCATGTGTTCTAAATAAGAACGGGTGAACTGACTCACAATACTCACTGCAATGCTATGGCTCTCAACTGGTTTTTCATTTGCAACATCCTGTAATTTATTATTTGGATCAATGTGATCCCGTATGTCTACATCCACTCATTCCAGTTTCCTTTAGTAATGCAGGGTATGCTTCCTCTATGATATAAGAATCCTCTTTCTCAACTTAGGCACCTCCATTCCAATGAATACAAGATGATCCTTATCTCAAATCTTGAATCTAATAATTTTTCTAAATCCTTCAGCCATGGATCACCTCCATTAAGGATGATTCATCAATACAAACGATCATGATTGTCAATCTACCTTCATTAGTAAATGCTGGATATACTTCCTCTATGATATATGAATCCTCTTTCTCAACTTAGCCACCTCCATTCCAAGAAAGTATCATGAGTACAAGATGATCCTTATCTCATATTTTGAAGCTACTATGTTTTCTAAATCCTTCAGCCCTACTGGATCATCTCCAGTGAGGATGATTCATCAATACAAACAGTCATGATTGTCAATCTATCTTCATTAGAAACAATGTATCACTGCATTGTGCTTGAAAGTAATTTAGTGTTTGCATGCACCTTGTGAGATGGTTAAATCATGCTCTTATAGATTGCTGAGGAGCATAGAGTAATTCTTCAGCCTGCATACTTTAGACCCATGCTGTGGGCTGAGACCTGGGGGTAGATCTGCATAGACTTCCTCCTCTATGTCTTCAAAATGGCATTCTTCACGTCTAGTTGGTGAAGTGGCCATTGCATATCAGCTGCAAGAGATAACAAAACTCTAATAGTGTTCAATTAGCAACAGGTGAAAAATTTTCGCCATTGACGATATCCAAGTAAATCCACATGTATAAGCCTTGCTTTATATCTCTTAAGTGTTCCATATGAATTATACTTGAGTGTGAACAACCACTTGTACCGCATCAGCTCCCTTTGATGGGAGATGGCATCAGTGACACTCTAGGTTCTAGAGAACAGTTGTTTTAAACAGCTAAATCCCATCATAGATAATATTTGCAACTCTTCTGACATAAATGTTTCTAAGCCTTGTTTGGTTATTTCGTGGAATAGTATTCTAAAAGAGTATAAAATTCTACTGTTTCTGATGAGTGATGAAAATGTAGGGTAGAATGGTAGCCACCATGACTTTCAAACTCTCTATTCTTGGAATTGAATTCAATTCTCCCACTTATTATTAGAATTTCAGGCAATTGAAAGTGTTGGTGCTGTACTTCTGGATTATCCTAGACTACCTTTCATCAAGTACTTGCAAAAAATAGTGGAAAAATTGGATTCTTTGGTAACCAAACTGTACCCCCTTTGCAAATTCCTTTTATAAATTATTGAAAAAATATCTGACATTAACCAAAAGAAATTAATTAAACTGAGGCCTTTGACAAAATTGAAAAGTGCTGTTTGTAAAGCATCAATCATAAGAAGTGCTAAGTGGTTATGGGCTGAGCTCTTACAGCAATTTGCATAAATTTTGTGTACAAATCCTACAATGGTGCTTTTTGGAATTTCCTCCATAGTACAAGCCATACTCATCTGATGTATGGGCTTTTAGGGTGGTTCATATGCCTAAAGGTCGCTAACCTAATTGCAGCCATGTCCTTATGTTGTCAGGCATAAAAAATCTAATCGCCTGTTCCAAGAGAAATTGCTAGACTAAATAATTCATATGCGTGATGCATGTCCTGAATTGGAATTCTACCTACCCTCTGTCTGATGATATTTTCAACTGCTGCTCAAGTTGGCAACTGTTTATCTTACATACTAAATATGAAGCTACATTATATGCTGCATCTCTAAACTGTATCACTTAGTTCTTCTATGACACTATAGGTTGACATCTGAAAACTGATGACTTTTCTTTATCAGGCAGTTCTGGAAACTGTTGCAAGAGTTAAGACAAAAAAAAATGAAACCAAAGAGGAAAAGTATGCTATCTTACTCATAAAAGGACAAATCTTGTCCTTTCTATAGGGAGGGATGGAAGCTGGAAAGTTAATAAAAATTATAAATTATTTTTTGTACTCAGGTCATTTCAACTCCACAATGTGTTTAACCTGGATAATGAGAACCGAGGAGAAGATACACCCACATTAATTGATCGAAAGGTATGTCCAGGGTAAAAATTGCTAATCATATTGAAACATCAATAGCTTGCTGGCACACAATTTGTTTCTATGTGCTGCTATTAGTTTCGTTTGCGCAACAACAAGACTAACGATACACAAATTTTTGTCAAGTATGTTTGAAGCAATGAGATACTATCAACTGACTGTGTTGGATTTTGTTGTAATCAGGACAATGTCTTCATCATATCTAATCCGAAGTCAAAATTCCCTATTCTACAGTTAGACTTGAGGTCAGGTTACAGTTTCTGCTTCATTCCTTCTCCTGCCTTGCCTGTGGCATTTCTGATATATTGCCTAACTAGGATATTTTAAACCTCCAATGCAGATTGATATCTGACCTGGTTGTAGTCATTGTCTCTGCAACTTGTGGTGGCATTGCATTTGCCTGTGCTGGACAACCGGTAAGATGTCCTGCGTTTCTGAGAGTAGAAATCTCTTTCCTTTTTTTTTTTTAATAAACTATATACAACATTTGAGACGTTTAAATTATATGCACTTCTTTTTAGTGGTGCGCTGGTTTTACCTTAAACCATGATTAAAATCTCTAAAGTTGTTTCTCCTCACATTCTTTCACTTCAGGTGATCACTGGATATCTGCTGGCAGGGTCTTTCATTGGACCTGGTGGCTTCAATTTTGTCAGTGAAATGGTGCAAGTATGTGTCCCCCCCCCCCCCCCCCCCCCCCTCCTTGATGAATATGATTTTAGTATTGCATATATATTTGTCAATGGAAAACATCGTCTTAGATTCAATTTCTTATGACTAATGTAAAGCCACACCCCTGTGATTCATCAGTTGTTTGTGACTTGTGAATCTAAACTTAATGTGGTGTAGTGGGAAGATTTAATTTGAACATATGTGCGGTTATTTCATTTTTCTTTTATTGTTTAACTTGATGAGCTTCAATAGATGTATTGGCTCATATGCAAGATCAAGTATTGCAACATAATAGTTATACATGATTATTTGTTAACTTAAACTTTAAAATCGGTCAAGTGTAGCTAGTTCTCGTGTCAATCAATTTTCTGTTGGATCTTACTTGCTAATAGACCGACCGTATAACCATAGGTATACCCACTCAGCATGGAGTTTCATGAATAAAATCCCTATTGCTGTTAATGTAACAATCTCTCTTAGGCTTTAATTTGAGCTCAAATTCTTTTAGTCTGTTCTCTTAATTATTAATGTTATTAATCAGGGGTTTGAGGGTTTGTTTTATCATTTTCTATTGTTCTTAATTCTTAAGCTGATTCTTTGGTGAGGAATATGTTTCATTATTATTTTGCCAGCATTGAATTTAGATCAACAGCCAACTTATTGGAAAACTTAAGCTTTTATTAGTTGTGAAAATTCAACTTGATTTAATTCCATATGATCAGCTGTAGTCACTCTCTTAGCTAGCCCACATGCAAAAGAGAATTTAGATCATAAATACAAAAAATAACCTATATCTTTTATCTTAAGCTTTTGCATTATTTGGATAATGGTATCAAATTTTAAAGGCAAGGTACATATAACGTGCTTATATGATAAATTCCTCTCAGTAATTGCTTCTATACACATTATGAGATTCAGTTTTGTTGAGTGGAGATGTCTTCTGACTATTCTGTGGTTGCATACAGGTTGAAACAGTTGCTCAATTTGGGGTCATTTTTCTACTTTTTGCTCTCGGCCTTGAATTCTCAACAACAAAGGTTAGCTAGAGTTTGCTCTGCAGTCCTTTTGCATATTTGCTTATTAATTCTGTTCTATTTATTTATGATTTTTTTTTATATAGTTATAAACCTTTTCAACAAAATGACTTGCAGCTGCGGGTTGTCCGAGCAGTTGCTGTTTTGGGAGGCCTTCTTCAGATTTTTCTCTTTATGTGCTTATGTGGGATTACAGCCTCGGTATGCTTATTCTTTGAATACAATTTTTACAAAAAAGTTGACAGATTATCTTGATCTCTCTTCTTCTTAAGAGGTTATTTGATAATTAATTGGCGTGTTTGGTTGGTCCTTTATCATGTGCAGTAGCCGTATGTCAGGGTTTGCAAACTAGTGAGAAACAATAGATTTCTGTTGTGTTTCCATTAGGCTGCCTTTTAGACCCTTACATTTTCTGCACTTCTTGATTGTATTCTTTTGGGCAATTTTCTTGGTTATATTTTGGATATCTGTCTTACATAATATCAATCACTCTTTCATTTTTGCAGTTATGTGGTGGTAAACCATCAGAGGGTGTATTTGTTGGAGCATTTCTTTCCATGTCTTCAACTGCTGTGGTAATTCTTTGTTATCTTTTTTTTATTATGCATGTTGGCTCCTTTTACTTTTTGATGGAAAAACATTATGGTTTTTATTTGGTGATGCCGTGAAGCTTGGCATGGAGAATGTTTTTTCTTGATTCCTTGTATTGCATGTGCCATCAGTCTTTGTTATTTTTTACTCTTTAAGGGGTTTGCCTGGTGGGTAAGTTGTGTACGGGAATTGATCCAAATATCTGGAAACCTCTGGAGCTCTCTGATTGAAAAATGTTATTCAACTTTTTTTTTTTTTTTGCTGCCTTTAAGATAGGGATGCTTTGCTGGAAAGTGTTAAAAAAGAAAGGTAAGCATTGTGTTTACATCAAGGCGTGATTCCTAATTGTATTCTTTTCTATGTGTGGTTCATAGAATGAAGAGGTACATGAGTAACTTGGTGCATTCTACTATTTTGAAAGCTTAAACTCATAAATAGATCTGTGTGATTTCATGCTTCAACACTTCATATGGACTGATTTATGAAAAGCCTATTGTGTGAAACAAATAAATTGAGTAAACAAGGAAAAAAATCAAAAAACTCATATTCACTATCTTTATGTAATATGATGGATAAATTCTGCATGGATTGGGATTCACTCACTGATAAACTAGTTTTTTGGTGGTTTGATAAATTTCTTATGGTTCATTTGGAATTTACTTAATGAAAATAGTTAATAATTAATTCTTAAGAGATTTCTGTTTGAATTTTTGAAATCTGTTTGAGATTGCATAGCTTGTCTATATTTACCAGCAATGTGGGGTGTATTTCGACTTTTCTTTTAGCTTTAGTTATTAATTCATGGCTGACTCATTTTTGGTTACTTTTTCTTTACATAAAATGAATCTTGACTAGCTTTTACTCGTCCCCTTAATCCTTCATTGGGTGAACATGTTCTACACATAAATGTGGTTTACATATATTTTGCCAGCAGAGCATGCGATGTCATTTATAATTGGACTTTGATGCTTATCCCTGCTCTGTTTTTGCTTCTTGCAGGTTTTGAAGTTTTTAATGGAAAGGAATAGCATCAATGTGCTTCATGGTCAGGTTACTGTTGGAACCCTTATTCTGCAGGTATGGGTAATATCTTTCTTTGATTTAGAGTATGCTATCTGGTGAGGAAGAGTTTCTATCGTTTCCTTTTTATTTGGATCTATATTATTCTTTTGGGAGATTTTTCAGGTAAATTACAGCAATTTGTTGGGAAAAGGAAAATAATATTGATTTTTTTTAAAAATAATTACAAAAATGCCATTAAGGTAAAAATAATCCTAAAAATAGAAGTAATGAGGTCATTAGTGGCTGACCTCGTCTCTTGAACCTCGTCTTTTCAAGAAATGAGGTCAGTGCAAAGAGACGAGGTCAACTTGTTTATTTCTGGGTTTATTTTTTCATTTGGCAGATTTGTGTAATTTTTTTTGAAAAAATGGTTATTTTTTTCCTTAATTCGAAATTTGTGATTGAAAAACTTTGAGCTTGTTCTGCCAGGATTGTGCAGTGGGTTTGCTCTTTGCGTTGCTTCCAGTGCTCGGTGGTAATTCGGGTGTACTTCAAGGAGCAATATCCATGACTAAATCGTAAGCCAAGACACAGAATTTTTTTCCTCTGACACCAAAAAATTAAAGGGTTCTAATATCTGTTAGAGAATTTAAAGTTGTGAATTTTGTTTCTTTAGCCATCATTTGGCTAGAGAGATGGGAATTGGATGGTTTATGAAGGATACTAAAAAATTATAAGTCTGCCATTGTCACGCAAAAGGGTCTCATTATTTTTTTAGTTAAATTAAATTAAATTTATTTTTTTTATATACATCCTTTTATTTTTAAATTCAAATTGGAGTTAATTCATAGGGATTTCAACCACTCTGCTTTTCATTTTACAAATATTTTTTACAGATCAAGGAATGGAACACAATTTGATCTCATAATTTGATTTCTTGATGGAATTTTGTACAATATCCATCTATAGATGTATAATCCTGAAAGTACAGTTCTTTAGCATGGGGAATATTTATGTGCATGTTGAAAACTTGTGATCTTTTCTGCAAATTTTCTCTTCATTCCTGGTATATCCAAAAGAGATAATTTAACTTCACCAAAATCCGTATTAATTGCTTTTTATCACATGTAAACATTAGCAATACCTTGGTGCCAATTCAAATTTACATTTCAAGTGGTGCAATCACTGAGAAATTTGATTGATTACGTTTCTGTTATTCCTTGAAATGTTCATAAACCTAATGCCACCTGCTTTTTTGCTCCTGAGAGATAGATTTTCAAACTTTTACTTATACTTTGTGTACATATGATTGCAGGTTGGTGATTTTGATTGCATTTTTGGCCATTTTATCAATATTTTCACGAACCTGCGTACCTTGGTTCCTTAAGCTCATGATCAGTCTGTCTTCTCAAGTAAGGAATGATTTTTCTTTGGAAGTCCATATAAAGTGTGTATATCATACCTCCTGATATAAATGTAGGAAGTTCTTTGTAGGTAAACACTTCCACTTGTAGCTTTCTGACTGAAGTTTCTTTGCTGAATTTTTCTGCAGACAAACGAACTCTATCAGTTGGCAGCAGTTGCCTTCTGCTTGCTTGTGCTTGGGTCTGTTCTTTTTCCTGGCATGCATTCATATTAATATCCATACACCTACTATTGTAGGCGTTTGAGTTTTCCTTGAATCACTAGTATCATAAAAACCATCTGATGTAATTTGTTATATTTTTCAGTGTAGTGATAAATTGGGCCTAAGCCTTGAATTGGGTTCCTTTGCAGCAGGAGTGATGATATCAACAACTGATCTAGCTCAACATACACTTGAACAAGTATGCTTGTTTAAATTTGATTATTTTCTGGTGTGCATGATGTGTATGTTGACAGTTAACATGCTCTTTTGCCCTGTATGGGGCTTACAGAGGAAATATACTAACTTCTGATGTAGTCGCGGGTTCAATACATGAATAATTGGCTATTCTATTGATTTGAAAAAGAAGTACTACATTCCTTCCATGGTATGAGAGGTGTTCGAGAGCACAATTCCTCTTCCTGAGTTTCTTATACAAGGAAAGCAACCAACCAACTTTGTCTGACCTTGTGGAGTTGTGTATAAGCTCCATCTAACTAACCTGAAGTAATTGCCAACTTTCTAGAACCATCTAGAAAGTACTGAACAGAAAATATCTAGTTAACTAATGACTATCTAGTTACTAACTACAAAATCTCTAAACAGTCTGACTACAAGTAAAAAATAAAATAAAATAAGATAAAGGAAACATAAAACAATACCAGGAAACAGTCTTAAGCCCAGGCTTGTGCTTGTAAACTTGAGCTAGTGCCTGATGAGTCGTAAGGATCATATTATCTTCAGTGTCATATTTTGGTAAATTCTATTAAAATTGTGTCGGTTGAGCATCATAGTGATCAGATATTGGCATGGAGCACTTGATATATGCTTTTAGTGAACAAATATCTGCATCTTGTACATTAATTGTCATTACTCTAAAATTATACATGTGGATGGTTATGAAGACAGATTCTACTTGGCAAAGAGAGTGTTTCAGTGATTTTACTCTTTCTATATGTGGTTCATAATTTAGTGAGCCAATTGCTGCTTTGCAGTTACTTATGCAAGTGAGCAGTTTAGTAAAATGGTACAAGTTGTGCTGTCACAATTCTCAATTACCTTATCTTCCTGAAAATTGCTTAATCTACTTTTGTTGTCCATATGTCATTTTGTAACTTCATTAGGCATTTCTCCCATCCCAATATGCTTGAGCAATACCCCCTATATCAAATCATTCTTTTTAAAGGTTCCAGATGCCTTTTATGTGATTTTCTTCAAGTTATTCGTGGCTGTTCTTTATTCTTGTAGCCAAGCAATGCATCTGTATACCAGGAAGAATGAAGTTGCTATAACATGATAGTTATTTGGGGTATTTTGCCAAGTACCTTACAAATATTTATAGTTAAAAGTACTGCAGGACATACTTTTTCCCGAGTCTCATACAATTTGAGTCATTTCATAGTCCTGTAACAGGGTTGATTTCCTTTGCTTTTGTGAACTTAAATATTTATTTGATCTTCTTGTGATACTTTCTTTTCAGGTTGAGCCTATCCGCAATTTCTTTGCTGCTCTTTTTCTTGCCAGCATTGGGATGTTAATTCACATTCATTTTCTATGGAATCATGTTGATATTTTACTAGCAGCTGTTATATTAGTGATTATTATAAAAACCGCTGTGGTTGCCACTGTTGTAAAGGGATTTGGGTACAACAACAAGACTTCACTCCTTGTAAGAACCATCAAGTTCCCTTCATTTTTACTGATTTCAGAGTATGTATTGACTGCATTCCAATGCTAGATCTTAAATTTTGTGCAGGTTGGAATGTCACTTGCACAAATTGGAGAATTTGCATTTGTTCTTCTTAGTCGTGCTTCTAATCTTCGAATAATTGAGGTTGGCGCTCAAATTTTCCTAAATTTTCCGTTGTTGTGACTTCTGAGTAAATTCTTTTGGATTTTTAATGTTTTATTGTGTAAATCAATATAAAATTTTTAATGTTAATTATTACCTTTTGGAAGTCTTTTATAGTCTTGCTCTTGGCTAAAACTGACAATACTATATGATGCGTCCTGGTATGGTGATGAACTTGGATGGAATGTCATGATCTTTTCGTGTGGCATGGTTCTTCAATTTATTTCTAACAAGGAAGATTTTAGATAGTGCATGCTGTACACTTGAGTGCTTATGTAGTCTTGATGTTATTGCTCATCTTTCTGTGCTGAAAGAAATGTTTGGAGCATTTATGAAGTTTACAGGCTCTTGCAGGGTGAAGCACGTGTCTAATGTTTTTTCAAAAAAATAATACATAAATACAAATTATATAAAAATAAATACAAAATTAGAGTTACTATATCGCACAAATGACTAGAGATACTAATGTTTGCACTTGTATCGCATATGGTAGAAGCTCAAAATTTTGAGATGTTCATGTATCGCATTTGAAGATGGCGATACAGTCCCACAAGTGTATCGCTGCTTAGCTATGCGATACACGTATATATATATCGCATAGCCAAGTGGCGATACACATGTAAATCCTGTATTGTATAGTGCTAATGCGATATAGGACACTAATCATGTAGTTATTTTCTTCGAAGTTTGTTTTATGTAATTTTTATTAAAATGGATATTAAACATGTAATTTCCTTGGCTCTTGCATGTAAAATATGACTGGACATGAAATGATTAGAATCATGGAATGAACTTGATATGGCATCCTTTGTAAACAAGCTCCCATACACGAGAAATTAGTCTCACTTAAATCTCCATATAACATATATTCATATACAAACTGTGCACTTTGTTGCGTCACATTTCAATGTGTATTTCTCGCTGAACAATAGGAGACAAAGTATCTGAATTTTTCTTGGGCACTGATTTTGCGATTTAACAGGGGTATCTAGAGTTTTTGATCTCTTACATATTGTCAGGTCCTTTAATGTAAGGATTCCTAGTTCAGTTGAGTTATTAGCTTGAAAAAAAATCAACCAATAGTGAGAATGATTGTAATCTCAAGCTTGACTCTAAACACAAATGATTTATTCTAATTTCCTACTTGGGTAGAAGTGCTTTGACTTTTTCATTCAACCATAAATGCATAAAGAATCAGTTAGATGAGCTCAAGGTAAACTACAAGTGAGGAGCTTGCTCATGAAACTGCTACTCGAGAAATTGATTGACAAGTTCTTGTAGGTCCATCAGCATTGAATTAAATATCCTGATAGTTTGCACACTACTCTTGCTTGTAGATTGACTTGTTGACTGCCTTGACAGATATTATGGGGCAAGTGTGTAGTAACTTTTGGCGTAATAAAGTTTGATACTATGGAGATGGTTGCTTGTCAGGACAGAATGTTGAGATGCATATCTTTCAAAACAAATCATGTATAACTTTGACCGAAATTTTTTTCAGTACTGTTTGTTTTTTGGAGTATTCTCTCTCCATAGACTATTTATAGATTCCAAAATTTGCATATTTACAAATTATCACTGGAGATGGTTCTGCCTATGGCTGTCAGACAACCTACAGAAGGTCTGGCATGAAATTAGCATAGAATAGAGAGATGTCTACTGGGATTCTCTTCGGATTACATTTCCTAATTTCAAATATAATTTCTTTTTGCTTTTGACAACTTTTAGGATTCTCTATGATTCCATGTTGAATTTTGCCATTAGTCATGTAGGTCGGTGATACTATGCTCTTAGTTGTGGGTCTAAGGTTCATGCCTTCGCAATGACTGAGTTATATATATGGAAAATTACAAATGAATGACCTGTCTTTTCGTCTTCTTACAAATAGGTGACCTGTGTTTTTATTTTTGACAAAAGACTGACCTGTGTTAACAAAAGTTGTCCCGTTAAAAAAAAAAAGGGTTAACTTTGTCATGTGGGCTCCATGTACCTTTTAAAAAATAAAAGAAAGCTTCAAAAAAGAGCGACTTTTTACTATCTGCCTCAAATCCACCCCATTCCACTCCATTACAAAGACCCTAACGCAGTCATGATACCCATGATTGAAGGCACCCAGAAAATTCCAATCAGATAAATCTCTTCGCAATGCCTAAATCCCCTTTCTCTGCAAACACCCTAACCCTTCTAACATCCGTTCCTCACTAGTTTCATTTGCAATTTTTGCATGTAACTACTTTTCTTCTTTTTTCCATTTCCGTTTCGAGTGAAGCATCGATACTTTATGATTTTTGTTTGTGTCGTATGTAGTTCAAATTCTGTTTTTCAAGATGTTTGTTGTGATGATTCTGTATGGAAAGGAAGTTTCTTTATGGCTCATCCTGGCTGTTTCGTTCACACAAATCACTATTTGGGATATATGACTTTGACATGCTTTATTTGCTGTTCTTGGAGACACATGACACAAATGAGAGGAGAGTTGTTTTATTCTTGAATTTGCTGTTCTTGAATTTTATTCTTTAATATTTTTCAAATCTAGGACGTTAAAAAAATGTTGTCTATACAATTATGTTTGCAGACCTCACACTCTATATGTGAATGAGCATTTTTGAAGTTTTCTTTTATTTTTTAAAAGGTACGTGGAGCCCACGTGACATAATTAACATTTTTTTTAATGGGACAAAACTTTTGTTAACATAGGTCGGTCCTTTGTCAAAAATAAAAACACAGATCACCTATTTGTAAAAGGGCGAAAACATAGGTCACTTAATTGGAAGTTTCCCTATATATATATTATATATATCATACGTGTATATATGTATGTAAGGAAGAAGAAGAAACAATGTCAGTTTATTTTTGACAGAATTTTCATGGTTGAAGGTCTCCCCACCCTTTTTGTATCGAGGAATTAATGTTTTTTATATCTACATTCTGCAGGGTAAATTGTATCTATTGCTACTTGGGACAACTGCTTTAAGTTTGGTACGTATACCTTGGTCATGCACTATTAGAATATGCTTAGCTATTCCAAGTCTATAAAATGAAATGGTGTAAAGGATTGTCAGTAGCACTCTGAGTCATTATATATTAAAAGCCATATGCATATATTTTGTTCCATAGCAAGAAGTCGAGAAAAGAAAGTAGGACAGAACTTAGTGAAGTAATGCCTTTTGGCCTTAGAGTTGTTTTAGAGCATGGTTTGTTGCAAGTATTTTCAAGGAGTATACCCTGCTTTAAACTTTTTGGAGTTCTTAGAGCAAGGAAACTTACTGAGCGCATAAAATTGCACGAATCAGTTTATTTATTTAATCCCTTGCTCCAGTCCAGTTATTTTACTTACTATGAGATTGAGTGAGCATATCCACTGCCATTGTTGCAGGTGACTACTCCACTGCTCTTCAAGCTGATTCCAGCTGTTGTTCATCTTGGGGTGCTCTTGGGATGGTTCTCTCCTGATATTCCTAGTGAGGTAAGCAATGACCGTTAATACTTCCTTTCAGTTCATTATAATAATGAAGAGCGCATGTAGAAAATTTTTCCCTACTTGTTCCTGGAGCAGACATTTGGTGGTATATTAAATATGGTTTCTCCTCCCAGATTGGATATAAAGGGGATAGCCTTCGCGCAGACAGTGCTAAGCGTATAGCGTTCATGGTCCAGGGCTCTCATGATTCATGATATTAGATAAACATGATCCACAGAAAAATGCAAATTTCAGGCTTTACCTGATGAGGTTCTTATACTCTGGGGGAACAGGTGCCCAAGAGTGCAAAGGCTTTCTAACTCAAAGCTCTTCGAATGTCGTCCTGGTCCTGGTGGACATATCAGATCGTGGAGAGCAAATGAAACATCAACTAATACGAAGTAAAGCAAGGAGGTTGTATATGATGCACATGCCAATATGCTTCTAATTTTGACTGGGGCCGTCAATTTAAAGTCTTTGGTGGCCCTTCATGTAACATATTTTTGTTTTGTTTTCTGTTCTTTTGTGTTATTCTTCTCTTTTCCTCCTCTTGTAATTGTAGTTAGAATCAGCCCATCTATAATCTGTTATTTTTCCGAGTTGATTGATTCATTGTTTCTTCTTTTTTTTCCCAAGGGTTGTATTGTCTTTTCATTCTCTTCAACATTTCATCTAGTCATTAATCTCAAAAAGATTTTGATGGCTCATCTGGCTTCTATGCCATCATTTTGTATCTGATTTGTTTAGATTTTCTTGTGGAAGCTGGTTGATCCGATGTGGAAACCTTTGGATGATCTTTTGCTTAAACGAATGTAGTTGCTTCAGCATCAAAGCAAAACTAATAGTTTGAGAAAATCACAGTATAAGCATGTTAAGGTCTGAAGAATATCTCATTTATATTGTAGCTGCCTATGTGGCTGTGTATGTTATTATGACTGATTATTTAGTCATAAAGGAGCTTGGAAGGAGCATATTAACGAAAATGAATCAGGCTTTTGGGAATCGTCTGTGTATTGGACAGACAGGATAGGAAAAATAACCATATATTCAGGTTGGAAGTATTCCTTTTTGTTTTGATTTTACCTCTATTTCTAACTTATTGGATGCACTTATTAGACCACCTTGCTGGGTCCTTAAATTGCTTCATCATAAGGAGTTGTTTTATTCAAGAACCTTTCCAATATTAATAGAGATTTACAAATTTAATTATACGATTAACTGAATGATTCCCAAAAAAAAAAAAAAAACATAGAGGCATAAAATTAGAAAAGAGTAAAAGTTGATCTGAATGTGGCGGTTACAATAGTAGTGCTCATCCTGCGATTTTACGTTTTTATCATGCTTCATCATGTCTGGTCTAAAAAAAAGGAAAGAGGAGGGTCTGAAATGAGGCGGTATGTTTGAGTGCATCAATGATTATTATTTTATCCAATCTTTGTGTCTAATCTAGATAAGACCAAGATCAAGGAATAATATTTTTTATTGAGGAGTACGATGAAACTGGATAATTTGTCATTTTCCCTGGGAAAATGGCTATCCCTATGATTCTCTTGATTAAATTGACCTTCCACAACAAATTTGCAATCCTGTTTCCAACTCTAACTGCAAAAACTTTGCTGCGGATAGACCCATCTTATCCATGATTGCCATATTTAGCAAATGGAGCAGTGATTCTTCTACAGAGAGGTTATATTGAAACAGGGAGAGCACTAGAGAATTTTCTCCAAAGATGTGTTTCATAAGTGGCAAACACTTTGCTGTTCCAGATGAACGATCTGGATTCACTAAATTGCTATCAAATTAAAGATGATTTTTATTCATTAGGCTACACGCATGTCTTTAGCCAGTTTAAGTAATGTGGACACCAACTCCGTTCAATTTGTGAGTGTTTGTATCATTTAATTTTCATTTTTGTCTTATTTGTATCCCATCTACATCTGTATTTCATCTATATTTGATCTGTTTATAGATAAAAATTTTTATTTTTCATCTGTATTCACTTTTGACAAATAATCTATTTAAAAATGATAAAAAAATAAAATGCTGAAACGACCTATAAATGACGAACCAAATAGACCCATTTGTAGGATGCCGTGCCACCTCTTAAAACTTGGACTAAGTGATCAATTTTGAAATATAAGAGTTGTTACTTTTGATTTTATATCTACCGAAATAATTTATTTCATGGCTTCTCTCCTATAATTCTACAATTTACAATTTTATAAAATAATTTTTATTGAATCTCACATAAAATCCTTTTGGTACAAATCATTTTAGAACTTGAGTTAAAGTTATACAATTTGTAAAGATGCAAATATATCATTGATGTCTAAAAGAATGGGGTTAGCAATTTTGGATGGAATTTCTCTTCACTATAAGTTTTACATATTAATTATTTGAAAAAATAATTAATTTTGATTATCATTATTCGTATTTCTATTAATGATAAGAAATATGTATTTGACACCACTCTAAAGAATTATTTATTTATTTATTTTTTTTTAAGAATGAATAATCAGTTTGAACCATGAACAGAACCAAACCAAACCATTTAATAGAATTTATTTTTATGGAAAAATGTTAACTTCAATTTTATAGGAAAATTGAATTTAATACTTTATTTTGAAACTAAATGGTCAATTTAATACTCTATATATCAAACTTTTTCTAACTATTTTTACCATCTCTACTAGCATTGTTTGTTCAATTTATTTACATAAAAGAAACAACCTATTAGCACTAGATGACGTTACAAAAGATAGACGAAACGGTACCAATGAATCATAAATATAACCATTAAATGTTTGATTAGATATTAACATGATCAATTTAAAATTCAAGTACCAAATTAAATTTTCATAAAGAGTTATCCTATTTAATTTATTTTTCATTGTTTGCGAATTATTACATGATGTTAGAAGAGAAACAGAAGCTATTCCATTTTAGTGGGAAGATAATAATCACGAGAATGGATTAGCATAATAGTGTAGTAGATAAGGAAAATTAAACATAATATGAAATTGACAAAAATAAATAAATAAACAAATTAAAAAGGGCATAAGCCACTATGTGCTTATATAATCTGCCTCTTTTTAAGTCTAATGTAGTGATCAAAACATCTCACATATGAACATATGTATATGTGTATGCATTTTCTTTTGATATATATCATTACCATCATAATAATAATCATAATCATCATTACCCTCATAATCACAATCACAATCATAATCATCATCATCATCATCATCATCATCATCTTCTTCTTCTTCTTCTTCTTGCTTCTTGCTTCTTGCTTCTGTCCTCTTTAACTCCACTGATCAAGTAACACTAACAACAGGTCCAATTAAAAGAGAACTAGCTGATGATGGACTATTTTTTCCTTCTATAGTATTTGTTGCAGCAAGCTTGAGCTCCAAATCCGGTGCTGAATTCAATGACATTATCGTATTTGCAGTGAGGATTGTTGGTTTTTCATATGATTTGATCAAATTATAGATTGAAACACCGGTAACTCGATGTAGGTCCCTGATGAGGTTTGAAGCACCAGGTTCCTTAACATTTTGTTTGATGGGGTTCACTGTTGGAAGAGGAAAAGGTGTGCTGTAAAGAGCTTTATTGTGAGGGTTGTCTGGTCTTAGGTATGGAGGAGGAAGCGCATCACTTGGCTTGAAGCTACAGTTGCTTTCTACCTAAAAAAAAAAAAAAGGAAACATAAATATCATTTGGGATATATCATTAAGGAGGAATTTCTATCACTAGTGGTAAGTAAGGGTAAAGGACTACCTTTGTTTTTCTCTTTTGGGGTTTTTTTTTTGTCTTAATTTCTTTTAACGGGTAGATGACATAATTAAACTTTTCTCTTTACATTTAACATAAATTTAAAAAATGTAAATTTATTATCTATAAACTTTTTGGGATTATTTATGGAATCTGAATTATATAGCTAATTCAAAAAAGAAATAAAGTTAAGATAGTTAATTAAAAAATATATAAAATTTAAATAGTCAATAAAAAAAAGAAGAAATATTAGATACCAAATTAACATTTCACATTTTGATTAATTACAACGCCTTTCTTTATTCTTATACATCACGCGATGTAAGTATCTTTATTTGTGAGAGGTTTTAATAAAACTTTAATCTTTAGAGAGGGTATTGTGAAAAGCCAAAAAATTTGTAAAAGAAATCCTTTTCTTTTATTAAACCTAATTTTATATCAAGAATTGATTTTATACGGACATAATTTGTTTAAAATCAACTAGTCGTCAATATTAATATATATATATATATATATATTGAACAATAATATGTTCTTACTGTTATGCCATTACATGCAGACTAGCTAAGAGGCAGCGAGTGCAAGCTGCAAATTTTAATATGACACTAAAAGAACAATAATTTTTTAGAGAAAAAATATAATAAAATACTTACAAGTAAAAGTTTTAACAAAATTTAGAAGTTTCTAGGGCCGTCGCATGGCCCTCCTATTTGCGGTCTTCGCCCTCTAGTACTTCAATCTAATCTAGCGTGACATTATTAATTTTTACGGAATCGATCCGTTGTATTCAATGCCCACATCATATCTAACTGTGATCGAATCAATAAAATAATTAATATTTTAATTACTATATTTATTTTAATGATTAGATGGTTGACTGAACGGTCTGTCGAAAAAACCATAAAAACTCCCACATGCAAAAGCTTGAAACTATTAGAATATATTTAATCAAACTTTTTTTTATTAAATTTTATAGTTAAAAGTATAGAGTTACTACATATTATACCGAATTAAATTTTTACATATAGATTTATTACTAAATCATATTTAAAAGAATCATGTGATAAGCACTCACTAGTCTAATACAAGTATGAATAGTCAAAAAGGAAATATTTTGACAAAAAAAGTTAGTCAAGTATGATATTTAGTAAGTTCAAATTTATAAAACCCAAAAAAATTCAAAAGTCGGGTATTAATTTTGACATCGTCCCAAATAAATTTAGAACTAATCTAAACCAAGAGGACTTTTAATCCACCTATACGGTATAACCACATGGTTTAGGTAAAATCTAATTCATTTTATACGATTTAAGGAGGATAAGTGTATGAGATGTTATTTGTTTAAATACTTTGTTATTTATGCTGAAATTTTATAAGATTTTTTACATTTTAAGTGAGCTGCTTAAGTTCTTAATGTTTATGTTATGTAAATATAACTATAGTATATGTTTATTAATGTCTTATCTAAAAGGTAAAGAACCCAATTGATTATATATATATATATATATATAATAACTTAATTGACTTAATTAAAATATGCTATGATATATATATCATAAAACTTGGATATGATGGAGGACTTGGGAGTATTACCATATCAAAGAGGCTTGATCTTCTCTTTTTTCTATTGAGACTTGCTTGTCTAAGAAAATACTTTGAGCATGACTTGCAACTTGTGTTGGAGTTCTAGTAGTCACAAAATTCCTAGAGATGCCTCTCCAATCACCCTTCCCTAGCTTCTCTAGTCCAATCAGAAACGTCCTATGTTCTTCTTCTGTCCATGGAACACCTAATAAACACCAACCAAACACAATTAAAGCTAACATCATAAGACAATAATAATAATAATAGAAAAGGTATATTATCATAGTATAAAATATAAGTAAGACATAATCATGTCTCCTTATATTAAAGTTGTATATTACTGTACGGGTGCAGCATCCCCTAGTATTACTATAAGAATGTTTTAATAATGTTTCAAGTATTGCTCCAACCTTTCCTCTTCTCATGGGATCTGCTAACAAGACCATCTGATAAATAACCAGTAGAGGCTTTATCACAGTTTTCATCCATAGGAACCGGTGAACAAGTCAAACAAGGTGGAGGAGAAGCGACGGCGATACCGATGAAGCAGCCGCTGGGGAAGATAGACAATCCATGCTCAAACTTTTCTTTATAGCAAGATTTGAAGTAGAGGAAGAAGAAGAAGAAGAAGATACATCAAGTTGCACACCAAACAGCCTAAGTCCTCCTGTATTACTACCTCTGAAATTATTACAAGTCCTAGAATTATGTCCTATGTTTCCACAATGTGAACATTTTCTGCCCATGCTTTCCTAGACAAAAGAATAAACCCTAGCTTCAAAGAACTAACCAACACCAAATTTAAAGAAGAGAAAGAGGGAGGGAGGGAGGAGATGGAGAATAAGTAATGATATGTTTGGTGGTATATAAGATAATAGGTGTGGTGGGATTTATGAGAGTGGATGCACTTCTAAAGAAATTGATTGGATGGATATAGTTTAATATTTGGATTTTTCTTTCTAGTTGCTCTCTAAACCAATATAAACATAAAAATAGAAATGTCGGTACAAATCTATTTATGAGGTAATTTGAGATACTTATTAAAAACCTAAAAAATATATTTTTTAATGTTTTCTATCACTGATTACATACTTTATGAAAAAATAAATGGATGAAAACATGGAAAATTTTATTATTTGGAATATTCACGGGTATACAAAATATTCATAAATATTTTTCTTATATCTATGTGTGTGCATATTTATAAAGCAAGCTTATCTTATCAATGATAATTTTACTAGCTCAAATATCTGGCTCTGAAAATTCCATGATATAAACGTAATAGATTATGAAAAGTTTATCTTTTAATAGTACGAGAATAACAACATTCTAACTTATTGTTTGACTATGTAATAATTAGGAGGTGGGATGTGCTAATCTGGAAAATAGCAGCTCATTTGATCAAACAATTTGTTGGGATTAGTCAATTAAATGAAATGCTTAGTCCAAGTTAGTTGATAGATATTGAAATCCTAACATATTGGTCTTTTAAATTTTATACTAAGGGGTTCTTTTCCTTCACAAGGGGAAATGAAAATATAGTTTACTATATGGAAGGTAGAAAGGGCATGAAAATGATTTCTCAATGGTTTGAAGGTGGTTGGATTTGGATGGATGTAAATTCAATCCTGGGAGAGGAAAATTAAAGAAAATGACTTTGAAACTCCTTCTTGATCAACCAATTCAACCTCTTTTAGTACTAAAGGCTATCCGTTCAAGTAATCACCAAGGCATATTGAGAGACAAGTCAAGAATGAGATGACTTGAATTAATTGTTCTGTTTCATTGTTTGTTCAACTTTTGATTTAAAAGTTTGAACCATTTCTCATTAACTGGCTTATATTCAACTGTTTTTGCTGTAATAAAATGAGCATAAAAATGCATACATGTTGATTTATCTTTTTTTTTTTTTGGGTTACATAAGTTCAACTTCGACCACTCTTAAATATGAAAAAGCTAAAAGAAAATATGAAAGCATGGTTAATAAAATTTTGATTTAATTAACTTATATCTAAGTGAATTAAAAATAGCAGAGATATGCAAATTGAAAAAAACAAAGAACTTAAATTATGTAATTGACAATTGAAATCATAGATATCCTAAATATGAAAAATAAAGAATAAAGGGTGTCTTTAATTATGTAACTAAAGAAAGAAATAATACTAATAGGAAGTAGAAAAACCAAAGAATGAGGAAACTTGGGTATGTTTTATTTTTTTTTCCAACTAAAACCTCATGGATTATGTTATACTTTGATTGCTTGAAGTGCTACTTAATCATCATTCAAGGTCATCAAAAGGTCCATGTAGCTATTATTAACTACATTATGTTACCTGCCTAATGAAAAATATGCATTATCTTAATACAAATTGACACTAGGAAACACTTTAATCCTCAGTTTGATCTTTACAGTTGAAATCCATGTAAAAACGGTAGTCCCATTTACATGGAAATTACTAATTAAATTCAATGAGACCGTATGATCAAAATGTTTTCAAGTCTTACCTAATTCTTTACCATCAAACAAAAGAACCTATTTATTCCAACCGTTTACCAGACATTTCACATCATTCAATCTTAATTTTTTATTAATGTGTCCTTTTTTTAATTGCTTTATTTTAGGTACAAGCGCCATAAATTTAATTGAGGACTATGGAAAGTTGGGGACTAGGATATTCTCTTTCCAATAAAAGCAAGGGAGAGAAGATGGGAGAGAAGAAACAGATAGATGTAGACCTTAGGACAAAATATGTTGGATGGATATCTTAACCAACTAGGTTTTGTCTGATGTGTGGAATTATTAAATTATGTCATCCAAGTTGTACATGATATTTTATTATTATTATTATAATAATAATTCTTGGAGATATCATTATTGATCCTACAATACAACAAACATTAGAACAAGTTGAGGATAATTATATCCTCTTGATGTTTTTAACTACAAATCCACTCATTTTGCTCTTTTCCATTCAAACATTGGGCATTATTTAATTCCGGAATCTTCTTCCTACTAAGCTGTAAGATAATGTACAACGCTCCCAAAGAAAATACAATTATCTCCTTTTGACATGGTATATGGAGGGATTCACCATCCACCTTTTTTGTTTTTCTTTTAATGTTCTCATGACTATTTGGTTAATTTCTCCTTCTTGAAGACATATATAGAATTCTATAGATGTAGAGACTTTATATTTAAGAAAGAACTTTTATAGTTTCTCGATTAAAGTCAAATCAATTATTTAACTATCAAAATAAATAATATGATAGCTACTATGTTAAGTATTTTAGTGGTATAATTATGATTAGTTATAAATCTACTGTTAAAATAACCGATGAGATTAGTTCATAAGACCATAGAATTTTTCCATTTGAAAAGGGGAAAAACGACTTTATATAGAGTTCATGCTTAATATAGTTTGTTAACAAATATTGTCTACTTAGTTTTGATATAATTGATGCATCATATTTGATCTAGAGGAATCACTATTCAGATAAAAAAACTAGATTTCTCAATGAACAATATGCTTTTCTATAAATTCACAAAAAAAAAAAAAAAAACTCAATATTTTATCTCCTTAGAGACAAAATTCAGGCACCAAATGAAAAAAAGGCCAAGAAAAAGCTTCTTGGAATAGGGTAGTGCCTTTCGGCACTCGTGTCCTTTTAGTAGGCTTAATGGATAACTATCCGCTATTTTGTACTTTCGATCTAATCCTTTTTTGTTACCCACCCGATGAATAATTCTTTGAGAAGTGGTGTATGTGTTTGCAATTACTGTTTTAGAAGAAAACAACTAGGTGATATCTCTTGGTAGTATATGATAATTTTTAAAAATTTTCCGGCCTACTTTTACATGATATGACACACATGTTATCCAATTATCCTCACACTATGCAATCTTGTCGCGTATTTTTTGTATTGATCCAAATTTGACAGGAATTCGCATTCTTTTGTTGTGTTTTGGACAATTTGAGGCATGTGTTAGCATCAATAGAAACACATAGAGTTCTTGGATGGCTGATGCCATCAATCTCATAACTCATAAGGGTAACCATATTAAGTCTCCACAAGTTTTTGAAGTACATACCCGTTTTTTGAAGTATAAGAAACCCTAATGATGAAGAGCAATAACATAATTAGACCGATTGTCTCAAAACCTTGTACTTGCAAATGTTTGCACCAAAAAAAAAAAAAGTAAAAATAAATAAAAAAAGAAAAGGGTATTGGTGTAATTAAGCAAGCACCTTATACAATTTATAATATGATTGATGGAGACTTACCCACGGATAAATATTTGCTAGAGAATGATGTCTCCGTTCTATCCTAGTAAATAAACATCTTACCAAATGTCAAATAAATTTAAAAATAAAAACTTTCTAAAATAAAGTAAACAATTATTATCACTTTATAAATATAGACAAGTATTTATTTACTAGGACAAAATGAAACAACACTCTCAGAAGAACAAATTTCTATCCCTTACTCACTTGGCCAAAACGAGAAAGGGACTAAACAGAACAAACCAATCAAAATAATCTTCATGCACAAATAACCAATGCTTTTGTTCTGCAGATTACTCTTCCATTCAATCATCTTCGTAAGGGGGGAAAAAAATAGTCTGTGATCAATGAATTGGAAAGCACTTTCATCCAACCAAAGCTTGAATGACATGATAAACAAGATATTCAATTGCAACCTATACAGAAAGCTTGCATGATGCTGTAAGACTGCACTAAAGTGGCTAAAAAGATTGTATTTAACTAAAAGAGGGAAAAGGGCAAAATTTAAAACGCTTCAATGCATCTTTTTATCAATGAAAACACAAATAATGGAGTAAAGAAGAATATTTAATCCTCAAAGTGAGAAAGAGAGCTTCAGAACCCTAACCAATCTCTCTGTGGGTGCATGTCGATGCCAGCATGATGAAGGGAGGAAGGGAGTAAAGACACTAACTTCTTACCAGGACGCGTGTATCGCCCTGACCATGTATGGTTAAAAATTATATTGTTCAACTATGAATGCCGCCTAGCCAGTGAAATTGCAGGAACACAATTCAAGAAATCTAAAAAGAGAAGTCAACAATAAATTATAAGAGATAGTAGTGGTCCACCAACATCATCACTAGATCATGCAATCAAACATGATTCCTAATGTAACCAGAGAATTATTCTATTAGATTCCATGACAGATAAGTTAATGATGCGGTCAACTGCAGGACATTGATTAATTAACAGGCTATCTTTGCAAACACAATGTTGTCTAGGGAAAGGAAAACAGGTCTATTGGTGATTAATTCATTGTTTAAACCCTGATTCCTTAAAAAAAGGGCTAAAAGATTAAAGAATTACATCGTTGATGTCTGGATTCAGAAATGACATCAACTTGCCTTAATAAATAATAGAAAGTACAATGATAAGTGTGAACATTACATATGCAGGCTAAGCTGTTGATTTTTGTGGGAGGAATGCACTCTACAACTCAATACAACAAAAATGTAAATTACTACAATCCTATAAGTCTGCTAAAAGCAAGAAATATAGTACTGCCTTCCTCGCCTGAGAAGCTGACGTCTATATTTCTGATATCAATCTCATCGGGTAATTATATCAGCCTATAGTGCCTCTCATCATTGTGGCAGCTTTATCATCCTGCCACAATCCCAGGTACTTTGAAGAGATGGTCTCCAACGGAAAACAGTTTAAGGCGTGACTCAAAAGGATTGACCCCTGAACATGACATAAGCTGTAACATAATGAAAAGACAGAAAAGAAAAAAAGAAAAGGAAAGGAAAGGCAGCTATCAGCGAATAAACCTGGCTATTGGTGACATGAGCTTCTAACTTACTAGGGACTTGAAACTAATTACTACACTTTACCCAAGGCTATGTATTGAATTGGCAGATATCAATCGACTGATGTCTCATGAGACGTTCCATTGTTTGAACTTGCATATTCCACGGCGATCTTTCGTAAAAGAATCACGAATTGATTCTAACATGGAACAAACAGCAGGACTCTGAGACAGTGCTGGATGTTGCTCCTGTACAACCAGTTCTAGCGTTATTGTAAAAATTTTCAATAAAGTGTGGGTTAAGAGATAAAGATGTGTACCACTTCAGCAAGACGTTCCTCAAAGCCCATACAAGTTGCTTCAGAAGGCATGAATATCTTCTGATAAGCTTCCCTCAGGCTCTTTATCTAGATGCTTGCCCAATGAATAAAGCTCTCTTTAGAAACCCAACCACATGAAATGTGTTCTACATAAAAATTGGCTAAAAAATCTACAACTGACAGGTCTCTAGACAGCAAAAGATTGTCACAACAGTTCTATAAACCTAACTAAAATATGGGGATTTGCAACTAAACCCAAATTAAAGGTCACAGCTAAGAACAGCAAAATCAGAAGCACTTCTTGTTTCATAAGCATATTTATTTGAATCACGTGAAGTCAGCAAATAGTTCAAGAGACAAAAGCGCTTATCGTGGTAACGTAAACTTAACCTAAGAGTCTACAAGTGAGAGATCAAAATGCCAAGTAACAGTATAAAAAAGATAAATTGACAGCCAACCTCTGCAACTGTGAAACCTCTACGTCGAAGTCCCTCAAAGTTCAAACCTCGAAGTTCAGCTCTTTCTCCAGTTACCATCATGTACTTGGGAACATCCTGAGATATCTGAAGCTACATTTCGTAAGAGCACTATACTCACACATGATGTGTTATAAATTTCTTTAAGAGAAACATCATCATATAATAAATTTAATTTTGTACTTTAAGATTAACATCAAGATTTTAAAATTAAAAACCAACCCCACTTTAATGAACAGATATAACTGCCACCAATAAAAGATATTGTAGCTATGCAGTTCTGGCTAATGTTACCATGTGGATAATTTGGACTGGACTCCTTGGACATTTTCACTTAGCCCAAGGAGTCAAGCCCAAAATAAAAGTGGACTTGACTCAATATTTTATACAACAAATATAACCCTCAACAAATACGATTGGAAGAAGTTACAGGTCAATGTCATAAAATGGTGAAGGAACATACCACGGAACCACCACCAATGAAAGCAAAAGATCCAACATGGCAAAACTGATGAACAACTATGGCTCCTGCAGTATGAGTATAATCCTGCAAGCACAGCACTTAAATGAATTCCAGTCAGATGCTGCAGTCAAGACATACCAGAATATTTATTCAAAAGAACAGAACCATTAAAATTAAGCATATGAGTTAGAAACTTACTTCCACCACTACATGGCCTGCGAGAAGAGTATTGTTTGCAAGTATGTTATTATTCCCAATCTTGCAATCATGTGCAATGTGACAAGATCCCATAATGAGGTTGTTATCACCAATTACCTGGTAATTAACAACAACAAATTATTGACTAGGAAGAAGGCCTAAATTTGAAGTAAGTGATTGCTGATTTACATACTTACTGTCTTATCAGTTGATTTTGAAGATCGATGGATTGAGGTATGTTCCCTAATCTCGTTGTTGTCCCCCACATCAAGAAAGCACTCACTGCCTATCTAAAGTTAGCACCAAGTCATGAATTGATCTTATTTTGAAATAGTCTTTGTCACTACGATGAAAAGCCTGTGAAGAAGCATTACATGCTAGAAAGTACGACTGCTAACTATAATCAAAGAAATTACAACTACTCAGTGATGGCCTACTCCAAATTTCACCCCTTCAGCATAGACTACCAACACAAAGTCACAAAGAGACAGAGATAAGATTTCCGATACAATCAAATAATGAATTACAGAAAGTAACTAAAAGAAAGCTAGCATTCCTGTAAATTGCTGAGACAAATAATGTTAAAACCCCCAAAGGGTTAGACTAATGATTTAAGGCCCGGGATACACTCATAATGACTTGCATAAGGTCTTAGATTCAAATCCCATCTAGGACACTTCCTAGGGATACATTATAATGCAACTTCTGGTGCACGGGTCATGCCCCCATTATCACCAAAAAAAAAAAAAAAAAAAAGATGTTTTCGAAAGATCAATGGCTTACCTTGTACTTCATATCTTGGCACTTAACACCAACCACAGCATGATAACCAACAATGTTATTGTTACCAATAACTGTATACCCGGAAGATCATCGCCAACGACAGCACCACTGCCTAACATAATCAAGGAGTATCAAGAAACTGCATAACAGTCAATTCCTGACTCTGCACTGAACAAGTAGTTTGCAATTTACCAAAATATGAAACTCACGTCATTAGCACGCATTGGTCTCCCAGTATTGTATTACCAAAGACATGACTCCCCGGGTATAATTGACATCCATTACCAAGCTTTGCAGAAGACCCAACACTACAAAAGGGACCAACTGAAACACCCTGAGCAAGACAAATGATTCATTAAGTGAAAGACACTAACTGGATAGCTAGGGATGCTGTAAGCAAAGATCATATGATCTAATTGACTGCAAGTTGAATAAGCTATAACCCTACAAACATCTTATTACATAACACAAATTTAGTGACCAAAAACTTAACCCTGCATGTTTTCCTGTAGATAAGTACTTCATTTTTCAATAGACGCATTGTAAATATCCAATAGTTCATTAAATCCCCACCGTAAGTTAAATTCAAAACCATAATTCATTCAGCAAACACTAAAATTAGTCCTGCCAAGGAAGAAAGACATGAGCTATGATTAGACAACGACACATTGTCTACCTTTCTTTAGTTCTATCCAATCATATGCCGCTACGTATGAATGAAAAAAAATGAAGAGTCAATTATATTGATCACCTTATAAACTTTATAAAATACAGAGACATCTCCCATTTTCAAAATATAACAAATACCCCTTAAAGTGTCAATACCAATATGTATTTCACAAAGTTTATACTGGGATAGGCAGTTTAATTTACCCAAAAATAAATTAAAAAAGGAAAAAAAAAGAGATTCTGCATTGGATATTATTCAATTGAAAGCATGTAAACATGGCAGTTAAATCTAATGAAATAAAAATCATTAATCTATATATGCCAAACCAATTTCCCACTAATTTTCCTCCTAAGATCAATACCCAACATTGATAAAGTAATAATAAGTGCACATCACACAGTAAGAAGGACAATAGAATAAAAATAGTGAATTAGAAAAACACAGACATGGCCAATGATTGCATTAGGATGAACAACAGCAGTTGGATGGATGAAACTCGAAGATTCAGCAATCGGGTCTTGAAGTTTCTCATCCGTAGCATCTGCAAACACACACAAAAAAGTGGAAAAAGCAACAACCTTTTTTACCATATTCACTTCAACACCTTCACCTTTAATACATGTACAAAACAGACAAACAGAAAGAAAGAGAGTTAGAGAGAGAGGTACAGGAAAGACTTCGAGTGAAAGTTGTGGAGAAGAGGTGTCGAGCAGGGAGAGAGTCTTGGGAGTCTGAGGAGTGATCTCATCATCATCACCGTGGTGTGTCTGCGAGAGATTGTGCGTCGTGTTTTACTATTTGTTTGATGTTTGAGTTTTGACGGGATTTCTGCTTGAGAAATGGAGTGGGTTTTGTCGGGGTTTTATCATATCCATCAAAAATTTAAATTAAACTTCGAATTGTGTTTTTATTTTTGAGAATTTCTACCTATTTGAAACCATTTAAAATATGTGTAATGGCAAATATAAATATGAGTAATTAAATAATTAATTAAATTAGAAATTATTTTTATGATATTAATATTGTTAGATTGGATTGATATATAGATAATAGGTGTCATGCCCCAATGGTACTCTAATAGTAGTAAACAAGCTACACTTGATTATTATTACTAGTTTTCAGAACGACATGTTTTCAAACAATAGATCTTTTAGTTGTTTTGATAAGAAACGATAAATACATGTAAGTCACAAATTAGTAAATAATAATCATCCCAATGCTTGAACATAGCATTACAAACCATAATATCTTTCTAAAAGTTTCTAAACACACAACTAATAATTTAAATACTAGCTAGCTTAGACTAAAATAAAAACAAAGAACTTAACCTATAATCTTCCATGAACTTTCAATCTTCAAGTTTTTACCGGTGCTAACCTCTTGGAAGTAAATAGTCATGGCCTAAGTATAGACCTGAAAGGACTGTTGGAGTATGAGCGAAACCACGGGTTTAGTGTTTAACCAGAACTTATCACATATCAAACAAGTTTATTAACAATCATATGAAATGCATCTATCAAGCATATGTATAATTACAAGCCGGGATAACATGAAATCGAAAGGAGGATGAAGATTTACGCCCTCTCATCAAAGTTGAAGGAACACAATACTATGGCCTATCTACCAAGGAGAGACTAAGCATACAGGAAAACATCAATACTCACTTTAATTATCATTTTGAATTTATCATGTCTTTAACACTCATTTCCTGTTTTAGTTTTAGAAACTCTACTAAGTGCTAGTCATTTCAAGCAATACCATAAGCGGCGTCCTTCATTTACCATTTAGTTTCTATGGTATCAATAGAAAAAATGTAATCTTGCGATTAACTAATAACTTCCTTGCCTAGATAAATCAAGCATTACCAGAGATCCGAAACACTAACACGTAGCAGGCTACTATTTACTCAAATGCTGTTTATGCAAATCATGCAATGCATGTTCATTTCCTTTATGGTACCAGTAGTTTTTAATTAGGTTTAAGGCGATCAATCATTACACAGACAAGCAACATGTTATACAAGCAATATAGTCATACATAATTCTGTTATTATTATCATCAGAGTGACTTGGCAATCAATATTTCATACAACAAACAATTCTCATAAACCTATACAGCAAATTTAGGTTATTATCATTCATTAAAAGTTAGCTAAGCTACAAGCACATACAATGTAATAGGACTGAGTTACTCACCTGCTCATACTGGTTAGTCGTAGTAATTAATGGGAAAACTCTCACAGGTATCAAGAGTAGCTATCGAGATGAATAATATATTCATCAATATCACACAAACTATATGATAAATTCCTATGAGTGTCTAAGTGTCCTATATCAATATTGAGTTTTCTTTCTATTACTATATTGGTCCTTTAGTGGTCCTATGATAATAAATTATTATTTAATATTTATTTTCATTTTGTTTGTCTTGATCTTGTTAGGTATTTATATATATCTATCGGGTATTTCGAAAAATTGGTATTTAGTAGGCTTATTTTTATAGTTATTATTATTGCTATTTTTATATTATTCCTTATCTATCCTATTATAGGAACTCGTATTTATTTACTATTGTTTAGTATCGTCATGTTTCTTTTCATATATTCATATAATTTCCTTGTTATGTATAGGTATCATATTATTAAAAAATTTAGCTTATTTAAAATTTTCTAATGCATAAAATAAGTATTTTACAATTATTATACTTTATTTTCATTATAAAGTACACTAATATTAACAATAATGATAATATATCAGTAATATTATTAATGATAATCATAAGGTAATTTGTTAGTAATACTAATATTATTTTTCATAATAACTATATTAAAATAGTAGTAATCGCAATGACATCAATAATAATATAATAATAATAATAATATATAATATTTAAGAGTAATACTCATAATAATATTAGGGTTATAATGATAATAATAACCATTAGTGATAATATAATAACAATAATAATTGATATTAATAATAACAATTATCATAACAATAGTATTATTAACAATATTACTAATACTAACATTGGTAACGATGATGATGATGATGATAACCATATGCATAATTGTAATAGTGTCATTAACATTAACTATCTTAATGAAAACAATAGTATATTAATATTAATTTTCATGACATCAAAATATTAATGTTAAATAACAACTATAATATTATTATTAATAAGTTGTAGTAGTATTAATAATAGTATTAATAATATCCGTAAATACCATATTATTAGTAATATTAAAAATTTTAGTCTTCCACTCAATATTACAACAACTACCATAATAGCAATAACAATAATAATATTAATAATAATAATATTAAGTATAATAATAATTATTATATTATTTAGTGTAAATAAATCAGTTAAAAGAAATTACTTTTTTTAAATAGCGAGACATACACGGAGTGAAACACGCTCGTGTTTCTCTTGTGCTCATCTGGGGAAGACACTGTTTGTCGTCTTCCTCGATGAGTTTGTCCTATTTTCTTGGATTTTCCACGTTAATGATGCCTTCAAATTATTCCTATGAGTTTATACATGATATATTTAGACATATAACAATTCATTACTTCATAACATGTCCATGATCTTTAAATTTTCGGATTTAAATAGTGCAACTAGGGTTCATGAAGTCTTACCTTGTTGGAGCTTGTTTAAATGTTTTTAAACTTGTTCTTGAGTTGTTTTCGATGCTAGCTTCATCAAGACACGGTTTAGAACATTGTTTTTGTAAACCCCTTAATTTTCGGAATCGGTTTAGCACAAAACCCTAACCGGAAGTCAAACGAAACCCTAAAGGTCAACAAAACCCTAGTTTGCCGTATCCATCTAAATCCAGCATTGCCGTTTTCTTTGGCCCTGAAAAACGAAGTTAGGATAATTAGGTCGAATAGTCCGTAATAACCATAGGTTTTATAAAAGTTTCAGTTTCGTGAAATTCGGGTGTCCTTCGAACCCGGTTGGACACAGTTCTAGAAAAACGTGTCCGGAAGCCCGGACTAGTAAAAATATTCCAAATACACCGTTAGACTCGTAAAAATATAAGTTTTCCAAAAATATCAGTTTCGTAATTTTTCGGCAAGTAAAAATAACAGATATAGCTATTATACGCGTATTTTCTTACTACCGGTACTTTAATTGTCATATCTACTTTATATTCACTATTCATTACTATTCTACACTATTCTTTTATCTCTACTTTTTCTTACACCTACTCTTACACTCTACATAACCTATATCTTAACTTTTTACCTTTCCCATAACTTTATATCACATCTACCTTACACATTACATCTTTCATTTATCAAAAAGTCATAAAAATAAACAAATCCCCTCTCTCCCCACATGGCCGGCGCCCCTTCTCTCTTTCCCCTCATTTGTTTTAAATTTCATTTATTTTAATCACACAAAAATCACTCCCATTTTCCTATAAATACCCCCCTCCTCTTTCACTTCTTTCACACATTCACTACCCACAAATTCATACCAAAACTCTCTCAATTTTTCCTCTCAAAGCTCTCTCAAATTACTATCTCAAAACTCTCTCAAAATAATTCCACAACAACTTCCACCAACAACAAAAACCCATAACCACATCAAAATCTTCTTTAGGTAACCCCTTTATTCTTTCCTCTTCTTCATGTCATGTAACTTCACATGACCATAGTGTGAGTTTCCAAATACTACAAGTTGTGGAAACTACATTATGTTCATGTATTGTTCTTGTTCATGCCAATCCATTTATGTTTATGTTGATTTATTATTTTTATATATCTATACATATTCTTTAGAGCATATAAGCTCACTTGCAATTTATTTATTTCATGCAAAGCAATTTATTTACTTTTCCATTGCAATTTATTTATTTATTCCAAGTTGTTATTAAGACTAGTCTCTAGTCTTAGACTTGTCCTCATCAAGTCAAAACAAGCTTTTCTTCTTTCATTTTATTTCTTTATGGGACTAGTTTATTTCTTAGTCCCGGGAGCCTTGAAAAAGCTAAGACTCCAATACTTGACTTTATTATTTATGCTTTATGTTATTTTGGTTATTATTATTCTCATAATCTTGTTCATTTAGAATGTTGTCCAAAAGTTTTATTTTCTAAAGATAATCAAATAAAAGAAGGCTTTTTGTCACTTAGGAATAAGTTTATGTGGAATATAAAAATATAAGATAACAAAAATAAACTCATTCATTTTCAAGTTACAAAAAGAATTCACTATGAATTTAGAAACTATTTTTACTTAAAAAGCTACTTAAATCTTTGTTACTCTACCTTGTTTTTCAAAAGAAAATATTTTGTTGACAAAAATGGTTCTTTTCATGAAGAAAGAAAATAGGATGGATGACTAAGAAAATTTTAAAGTAAAGACCCTTGCAAACAAATAGGCAAAGAAAACTTATGGTTTGAAAATAATAAAGTTATTTCTTTTCAAGTTACAAGAAGAAGTTAATAAGATTATAGAAATTAGTTTTTCTACAAAAAGTCCTAAAATTTTCTACATTGTTTTTATGAAGAAAACAAATTTTCATGCATGGATGATTATTCTTGAAAAATATGAGACATTAGAAAAAGAATGAGAAATATCAAGTAAAGATTTTTACAAAACAAGTAAATAAAGGAATTGACACAAGAAAAATGAAGGAAAACATATTTCCTAGAAAACTTCAAATATAGTATTAATGTAACTTAGAAAGTCGAAAATTTTATTTTCAAAGTCACTTAGAAAAAGATAAATAAAACCAACATAAAACGTTTTTAGAAAACAAAGAAAGCAAGGTATTCATTTCGAAGAAATTCACAAAAACAATTTCCGAAAAGCTTCAAACCGACATTGTTTTACCTAAGAAAAATAATTTGGACAACAAGATACTTGAGCATGCTTAAATATGAGTTATATAGTTATAAAGAGAGAATTTTCCAACTATATAGATAACTAAGTATTTATCAAACAAATTTTGATTTCTTGAACCAAAGTTGTTTTTATTTGAAAATCCGTGGTGAATTTTGTCGCCACTTTTTCGGAACCTATATGACTTTGTTTGTGGGAAATAATTTTAGAAATGGGTAGATCTTTTCGAGTAGATAGAAATCGGTATATTATACGCGCGATTCCGAGTTAAAATGACCAAGTTATGGCCATTTTAAGTTGGAACATTCTTCTATACGAACTTTAACGTTCTTTGACATTGTTTTGTCAAAATTCAAGAAAAATCATCAAGAAAAACTCATTGTGGGTATTTTCTTTGGTTAGGTAACCCCGAGGAAGGATTCCTTTACCCCCGAGGACTATTACGATTAAGTGGAGTTTGTGAACGACTCATCCGCTTAGAAGAATAGACGACAATGGCATCGTGAGTTTATTTCCATTAAATGCTACACTTGTTGTGCTTGTAAATTAGTTGCACTAGAGTTAGGAAAAGATAAACCGATATGCATGTAAAATAATTCCTTGAAAGAATTCTAAGAATATCGAAACCCGAATTGTTCTAAGTGATTGTTTTAGTTTAATATTGATTTGTGTGAAATTCCTTGATCGCCCTAAAGTTGAAAATAATTATGTTATGACTTTATGAATTAATGAACTCATGCATACCACGAAGTGAGTCACATTTCATGGTTGGGTTATTATCCTTGGGTGAGAAGGATAGTAAGCTCATGTCGAAAGCAACACTTGGCGGAAGATCCGAAAGCGATTGCTTGGCGGCTTAATGGAATATGCTTGGCGGTTGATCCGAAAGCAAGGTCAAATCAAGTAGATTCGGAATACTTGGCGATGAGTGCTCGCAAGTTTAAAAGTTTTTAATGAATGCTTGGCGATGAGTGCTCGCAAGCTTAAATTTTCTATTATTAAAACTACTTGTTTTGAGTATCACCAAACCCCGAATGGAGGGCGTAAATCCATTCAACATATAGTTCCTGGAAAGCTATATGATTGTTTGCCCACGTGTTTGATGCATTACATATGTATGATTAACCAACTTGTTTGAATCTTGTTACAAGAAGTTATTTATGGAAATAGTTCTCACTAAGCTTATTAGCTTATACCCCGATAGCTACCTTTTGCAGTTTCCGTATTTATGGTTAAGGCCACGTGGACCATGCGGACAGGTAATCCCTTTTGAACATTAGAAATCTGAATAAAATATAGCTTAGTATTAGCATGTTAATACGTATACAATAAATTAGTAATTTAGGGAGTTGTCCTTAAGTTTGTAAAGTCTTTGCCATGAATAAATAATTGTTGTGAATCCTCTTTTCTTAATATGTTTTTATATCTCCTTAAACTTCATTATTCCACATATGGTCCTCTAAAATTGTGAAAATAAGCCTTACACTTAATATAAAAGCTTTTGGAAATGACTAAGGTTGTTATACTTAAGCTTTAATATTGAGTGTGGCGGACTGTCACGTTTAGGGTACCCATTGGGACGTGACAGTTTTAATAGAAACTAAATAAATATGGATTAAACTCACCTTGCTTCTCCTTAGTCCGAGCTTAGAGTTGTGTTTAATGGAGTTTGAGTTTGTGTTTGTTGTTGCTAGTTTGTAGGACGAAACTAAGGTTGGTTGGGTTGTTGTTTTGGTGATTTAGTTGTTGTAAATTAATGATTTTATTTCCTTACTAATAATGGAGTAAAACTTGTATATATGGAAGAAGAAGAAGAGGAAGGCGGCTGTTTGGGACATGATTTTGGCTCTAGAATTTCCATCATGCTTGCTGTGTTTGTGTGTGTTATTTGCTACATTAAATGAAGGTTTGAGTTGGCTTGATTTGGTTGGTTGTTGTGTGTATTTTGTTGACCAAAATGTGTATTATTTTGACAAGTTGTGTGTGTATTTCGGCTGAGCAACTTCAAGTACATCTTCACCATACAAATTCTCAATTTGCACCGTAACTTAAGGGGAAAAATATTATAATAATATTTGGTTACATAATTATCAAATTTTAGGATAGTTTATTAAGCTAATCAAGTACAAATATATCATTTATTTGAGCATTTTTGTCTAAAAGTATTTTTATAGAGTCCTACAAATTTTTTAGATTATTATTAAGTTCAATTTTGAGGTTAAAGTTTACGTGATTAATTATTTTCAGAGTTTTAGCTCTCGCGATTAGGATTTTATAAGCTTAGTAGGCCAATTTTTATTTTAGGCTCTAATAGCTTAAGAATACCCTAAGTAAAAAAATGGTGTGCTCCAAATATTTATTTGAAGTCAAGATTATTAGTTATACATTTGTTTATGTTTTTATTGTGTATTTATAACCCTAACGGCTTTTCTTTAGTTTATCATTTCTTAACTATAAGCATAATTGGTTATTTATTCTTTATCGCACTTAATATCTTAGCCAAGTCATTCTTATATCTTGAGTTTTCGATATCCACTATGAAATCTTATTAGTAATATTTAATACTATCTAGGAATTTTTGTTTTAAGATTCAAAACTATATATAGGCTCATTACTATTCATAGTTCTATTCTAAAGTCTTTATTGAGTTTAACAATATCCATCTATTTCTCTATTTTTATATTTCTATCTATTTCTATTCGTATGACAAATTTTAGGGTTTGAAATTTTAGGTTACCTTTAAATGTATCTTAAGTTATTAGCTCAAGATACGAAATCTTGTCTTTGGTATCAATTAATAGTCAGAGAAGTTTTTATTCAGACTTTTAAATCATAAACGAGATAAATTCAACTCATATATCTATTCTAGGGTTTTTGTTGAGTTCTAGATTTACCAGCTAATTCACATTTTTTTTTATTTTAGTGTCGTGTACTAGTGTAAAAATTTTCGAGATTTACAATAGGGCTGTTAGATTCGAATTAATTGGTTCGGTTCAATTTCTAGTATAAGAAATGTTCCAATCCAATCATGGTTCAACTTGATTTTATATATCTATACTTAACTCTCTTGTTTGTTCCATAAAATTTTTAAACCGATCTGACAACATTAGGATAGGATATGATATAAATAGATACACTTCTTTTGAAGAGAAGTTTGGGGATATAGAGGTGTACTGTAGCATACCAATAATAGGGGCTAAATCTAAAATTATATTCTTGAATACTTTGAGAAATTATCATCTAACTGAAAATGCAAATAACTTCAAACTTACGACTTCGGTATAGATGCATTGAAATTTGAACACAACCGAACTTTGAATTTGGCATGGGAATACCCTTATGTAACTTATTAAAGTATAGTTGACATGTGACGCAAGTGACGCATGCTAGCTTGTTTGGATTGCAGGATTTTTATTTATATCGAATCTGTTTCGTTAACTTATTGGTATCGGATTCGTAACAGTTCGGTTTGGTCGGTTTATAAGTAAAATTGTTAGTTTTTTCTCGATATTATATCTGTATCGATTTAATATCGGATTAGTATTACTTTTCTTGGAAAACAAAATCAAAATGAAATTAAACCGACAACCCATAGAGGGGGTGCTAAAGAAAAAGGAGAAAGCAAGAAGAAGTAAACAATTTTTTTTTTTTTTTTTTAAGATTGCACATGTAACAACGAATAAAATTGAACGTGTTTTTTTTAATTTTTTTATATTCTTCATATTTTATTGATGCATTAGTCAGTTTAATTATCTATAGAGTAATTCCAACAAAGTGCTTACTAAAAGTTTGGTGCTTTCGATGCTGCCGATAAGGAGCAAAATTATGTGGAATGAGATCGACACTAAGCAATTGACATTTTAAGTGGTTTAAATACAGGTAATTAATATCATTTAAAGTGGCAAATAAGGATTTATTATTATATTGCCATAACCCGTGCAAAATATGTTGATATTACATGGTATGTTTTAAATAGTATACAAGGGTATAATAACGAATTTCTTATTTATACTATTTTATATATCAATCATCTATTTTTATTTTTATTTTCTTTTTGGGGCCGAGTAATCATCTATTTTTTCAAGCTATTTAAATTCTCACTTCTAATTTCAACTTCAAACACTGAATCCCATAGTATAATTTTCCCATGAACGAGGGGAAAGTCCCTTATTTATAGAGTTTAGCATTGAATCTTAATTATTGATAAATATAAGAGATGGTTGATAATGAGGATTGCTTCTAGCTTTTCACGAATGAGATGAAACTTCCTAATTCACTTATGAAACTCGTGGGCTTGGATGTGAATTATTTGGCCAAAGATAATGAAACCTAAAGCTTTCATAAATGATGCTAAAAAAGGTAATGAAGAACAAGGTCTATGGAAAGATCCTCCTTCATGTGAAGAATAAATGAAATAATCAAGAGCAATAAATTTAACAATTTCTATTCCAAGACAATTAAGCCAAATCTCTTCAAGGATCTTTAAAATTAAACCTCACTTTCAATAAACTAAAAGTCTTAAAAGCCAATCGATGATATCAAATTTTGGTAAAAAGCCCAAATACCGAGTTCCCCCAGCCAGACTGCACCTTATTTTCCTTGCTTAATATAAGCATCCTTTTACATTGAAAAAGGGTATTAAGTAATCATGGAAAATCACACACCCTTTCAACATCTAGCCACCTTGGTTATTTATGGGCATTACAGGTAAAATTCCAACTCAAGTGCATAATCATGACTTAATATAAATCCTAATATACAAATTATATATTAAATATTGATAGACAGCATCAATGAATCCGGTCTATACATTTTTCAAAGATGGTTATCTTTATGTGTGAAGGGCTCCTTTGGTGCCTACCGGTGAGACGCTACTTTTGTTCCCACAATGATAACATCTTTTGTAAAAGACAAACTTCATGCTTTCCGCCGGAAGCTTCCCGTTTAGCTTTTTTCCCTTCACCTATTCATCAAACTACATAAAAGTATTTGAGTCATGCCAACACCATGTTAGGCATTTTCTCACATGAAAAACCTTCCAGATGTGGACAAAACGCTTTCAAGAACATGCACATTTGCACAATCGTACCATATTCCTCCGAATTGTCCTTTTCTTTTAGCCAGAGGGTAGCTTCTTATACTCCTTTTTATCAATGTTGTCAATTGATAATTTGATCCGATATACCAACAAGTAACAGATTGGTGAGTAAAACTAGATCGAATTAGACCACTCTTAAGATTGGATCAAGTTCAATAGGATAAAACTTAGTGATCAACTTAGATTTGATAACATTGTTTTTTTAATGTTACATACTTCACATTGTTTGATCACCCTTTTTTCAAGCTAATTGCTAGCAAGCTTTAGTCATTGCCTCTATCATCACTTCGCACGTGTGGGAGAATGGGATTAGCCAAGTCATAATCAGACATAGCACTTGATCTATTATATAGTTGAAAACATTTAAAATATGTGTTACTATCAATTATAACTTTTGTTGTAGTAGTAAAACACTCAACTCGATCAATGGATAACAAAACTAAGGTTACGGTGACAAGTGAGATTAATTAGGTCATGTCGAACATTTATACCAAAACTAATTTGGATTCAAAAAGTTTGAAATGTCACAATTTACTACAGCTTTTGATGCAGCCGTAAATTATTGGATCCGATCTTCAACTTCATAAGCCCATGTGCTAAACAAATTACACTTATAGTGATAATTTATATAAGGGTAAATACTAGGAATGGTATCCGAACTTTAACAAATATATAATTGTTACATGACTTTGAAATTGATTATTTTAATACTTGACTTTTAAAATTTTTTAATCTAATACAAAAAAACATTTCGTAAGTTAATAGTATATCCATTGTACTTATTAAAAGTAATATGTAAGATAACGATGTTAGCCAATTTGATGAAATACTATTAACATACATGAAAAGTTTATTTTAAAAATCAAATTGATTGATTTCAAATTAGGTACCTATTGCATATTTATTAAAATTTAAATAATATTTGTCACATTAATCCATTATATAAACAAATGATGTTATTACATCAAGTCACTTAATGTATAAACCTACCATAAATACACTACACCTAGCACTTTTGCACTAATCTAACACAAATACATCACATCTACCACTTTTGATACATGATCTAACGATGGATTTTACATTTTCCTTATAATTCTTTGTACGTAGGCAACTTAACCTAATAATTTTCGTACAAACAACCTAGAACCGTTCAATATGTTGAGTTAGAAGTCCGTCATCGTCACCTTTGGGTAAGGCTGGAGGAAATTACACTGTTATGAACACTCTCCATGTCGCTTGGTCGCTTGAAGTCAATGACCAAAACATCGCTTGTTTCCTACCATCTACAAAAGCATTGAAATAAAAACCTGGATCTCCATCCCCTCAATTTTTTCTCTTACTTTTCCTCAAATTTCCTAAAGTTATAAATGAATGATTGAAATTATCTAAAAATACCTTATCACATCATCACCATATCTTCTTCCTTGGAACCTCAACTATTAGTTACATTAAATAACATCTTAAAAGGGCAATTCAAGGAAAATTGAAAGAAGATAAGTGGAGTGGAACCATTTCCTAAGAAACCTGATTGGATGATAATTGATTTCTACAAGAATCATGAAACCCACGTATAATCTTCAATTAGCACATACAACTATATTATAGAATGCACGTATAGCATGCCTTTATTTGGTTCTTCTCATGTAATAAAATATAAAGCTCGTATTATATCTATAAATTTAAATCTTTAGTTAAGATGGGTGATACTTAACTCAATGTAATAATTGAATAGAAGGTCAGATTTACTCCCTTCAAACCATTTGCCTCATATTTATAAATTTAAGCTACTCGAGCAAGTGTTCTTTAGGACTTGTGCTCCTATTAACTCTATGACTTATAAGATGATGAGCAATCAGGTCATCCTATTGGTAGAACCATTTATTGATGGGTGGTTTTAGAGCCATACTTTTTGTTTGTTTGATTTTTTTTTTTTTTTAATTTTTCCGTCGAGATTTCTAGTGACAAGTTGAATTAGTCTTAAATAAGTTTCAAGATTGCAATTTGTTGGGGTGAATCTACTATGCTTGATAGGTGCATGACTTTATGCGATGATTCCTATACTGGGTTGCCTCAAGATGGTATACAAACACCCAAAAAAGTTCATGAAGAATCACAATAATATCATAACATAATTTACAATAGCATAAGAAAATATAGTACAAAGTATCAAAGAGGTATTATACATTATCTAACTATAGTTCCCTTCTCTATCTCCCTCTCCATTCGAGTTGGTGAAAAATGCACAAAAGGAATTGCACAAAACTTCTTCTGCGAATTCTCATACAAAACTATGTCAAATTAGGCTAGAAAAAGAATTTAATGAGCTATTAATAACATAAATTACAAAGGATGATGAAATGCAGACCCACACAATCCTATGATGGAGATACCTTGGCTTTCATTGGCCAGACCCAGCCAGTGTAACAATGGCACAACCTCACAATCCAAGGCAGAATGTGGAAGAACCTTCTCATACAAGCACCTTTGCCAAGACCATCTACTCAATTCCATATCCAAAATCCTTCACTAGCTTACAGTTTTATGCAGCTAGCTCAGTTTATAGCCGCATCACCCTCTAATATCCGGAGTACCTAAATCAGAAACGTGAGAAACAGATCAGTTGGAAAGGACAGAGTCGCCTGAAGAATTATTAGCTGAAACATGCCCTGTAGCTCATTTTGAATATCTCTGATGGAAGCATGAAAAGATGGAATGCTACACATCAAACTACCAAAGAAACACAGCAATGGAGTATAATCTGATATATAAGCTCAAAAATTCATATTTGACCTGAGACATGCGAGGCCTTAACAAAGGATCCCGTTGGATGCATAAAGAGGCACATTGCATCATTCCATATATCTCTGGCTCAGAATAGTTGTTCTTTATGTTTGGATCAACAATTTCATGAATTGTGCGTCTTTCTAGCAGCAGAGGTCTTGCCTGCATCAGAAATGAAAGTCAAGAATTGGTGTCAAGAATGAGAGGCAATTTACACCTTTTCTTCCATGGAATAAAACGATCAGCCAAACTGCTACTTGACTTTCAAAAATATTTTGATGCCCTTCAATAGAAAATAATACTTTGCATGATGGCAGAGTTTGCCTCTTTAAGCAGCAGCAGGTGAGCATGAAATCCAGTCAGAAAGTTAGCTAAACTTTAGTATCTCTTTCACCAATATCTTGGCGGAAATTCAAACTTTAATTTGCAAACATACCCATTCAGTAAGGCATTGCTGACCCCGTGGACGATTAATGTCCATAGCTTTTCGGCCTGTGACAAGTTCTACCAATATTACCCCAAACGAATATACATCAGCCTTTTCCGTGATATGACCACTTTGAGCGTATTCTGGGGCAAGGTACCTGGATGAAGGTAGATCTCATTTATTACATGAACATTTGCAGATCATATTACTCAGAAAGAATTTAAAGATACCCGAAAGTTCCAATCACTCTTGTTTCTACTCCCAGGTCACCATCTGGTTGCCATCTTGCCAGTCCAAAATCTCCAACCTAAAATTTATTCATAGGAATAAACATGATGTTTCAACTCATGAACAAAACATAATTTTATAAAATGCCACTAGAATAATAGAACAAAAGGAGACTGCAACTATAATTTTGGTGATAGAAATGTGGATACCAGAGGTTCAAAATCATGTGTGAGAAGAATATTATTAGGCCTCATATCACGATGAACGATACAACCCACTCTACATTCTTCATGAAGATATCTCAACCCTCGAGCTGCCCCAACAGCAATTTTCTGTCTTGCAGGCCAATCCAAAGGATCTTGACCACGTCCTACACAATGATACTACTAAGTACGGACATGACCACAACTACATTTAACCAAACTTTCACAATTTTATGATTCTTCAATGCTGCTAAGGAAAAGTAACAAAAACACTGACAGAAAAGAGTTTACCATAAAGGTGGGCATCCAATGAGCCATTGCAGATATATTCATAAACAAGTAACCTTCTTCCATCTTCGACACAGAACCCAATCAGTGTAACAAGATTACGATGCTGAGCACAGCTCAAAACCTCTACTTCCGCACAAAACTCAATATCACCTTGAGAACTAGCAGACTTATGCTGTTTGACTGCAACAACTTGGCCATCTGGTAAAACACCTCGATGTACGGAACCATAACCCCCTTCAGCCAAAAAATTTTCATTTGAAAATCCCTTGGTAGCAACTTCCAACTCAGCATACGTGAACCACCTTGGTGGATTCCCAAAAACCGGTGCCTTGTGTTGACAAACGGAGCACAAAGGAGGAGGATTAAGGGGAGCACCCCTAGACAATGAAATTGCCTCTCGAACACTTCTGCTTAGGTCTGTGTCAAGTTTATAATTCATAACACCTTCAGGTTCCATTTTTAACTTGGTTAACTGATCCAGCAAGGCATCACAATTGAAAAATAAAGGTCTCTCAGTGGATTTTCGTAAGCCATCTACAGAATGTCTTGCATATTCACCAAATGAACGAACAAAATCTTGCATCCACGATTGAGTCTTTGAGTACATGGAAGGAAGTAGTGGCTTTTCACACTCTATATCTGAGTCAGATTCTTCTGGATTGTGATCCACTTCACTACTTCCTAGACAATCTTTCTCCAGTTTTTTATAAACTTCAGAGAGCATATGTGTTGAATTGCTCAGATCAGAGCTTGACATTGATGATGTCCCAGCATCAGTCACAGTCAGTAGTGACTCATGCTCTGGACTACTTGCTGGAGTCACCATAGGTCCCCTAATCATACTATCAAACTCAAGGGCAGAGTGCAAGGCAGAGGCATCTATTTGAGCAAATGATGCACAAGACAATTCATTATCTTGCTTTGGTAATTCAATCAAGTTGAGACGAAGGACATTCGCTTTAGATCCTTCCATAACAACAACATTGCATTTCAGCTCATCCATACAACACTTCTTTCTCATGTTTCAACCGCCTGCTCCACATCCAAAAAAAATACCTTATATTATCAAGTGAATTGAAGGAAAATATAAATGTTGTGAACATTTTATATGCATAGACTAAAAGATCCTAATGGCACGGTATATTTTCTTATCAACTTTTGCAACCCGTACAAATGACAGAGATCAGTATGTCTAGGCTTGTTTGCTTAGAATACTGTTTCTTCCAAACATAAAAGTAACAGTATTGTCTATTGAATTCTTACTTATCCAGTACGACCCAATTCGATTGAGAACTTTTTGCTTCAGCAGCCACTATTCCGTAAGGCGTACCTGGAACAATTTTCAGTCTGACCTTGACCTGAAATAATGCCAAGTGGTGTTAGTGTTACAAAGTAATAAATCAGTTGACAGTAAGCTTGAAGCTGAAAGTCCACGAATTAAAGCACCGGGACCTTCTCTGGATCATAGATGTCACGGAGTTCATGCATCATCTGAGAGCATGTAGTCATAATATCATCTTTTTGATCTGAAGTGAGTCCTGGCAGAGGCCGAGAGTGACCAGTGGCGCAGTCACTTGTAAATCTTGATAAACCCCACATCTTTTTACCTGTCAAATTTATAAACGGACGGTCAGCTATTCAAGTCTATAAATCTAAGTTGAGAAATTAAGAATGCAGATTTTATAAAGCACTAAAACCTATAAGCAAGACACTAATCTGATATTGTATTATTTACCAATTAAAAAATACTGCCAATACGGTGCTTAATGTACGTCTTTAGGTAGTTCACCACAAGTAAACGCAATGCTAAAGATTCTTCAATAATTATCACCCAAAACCTAAAATCAGGACATTTCTTCAGCTAGAGTTGCAGAATTCAGTTCATTTTGGGAAAAAGAAACCATGACCTCTCAGATAAGCTGGTTAAATCTGGCTTGATAAAAGAAAACAGAAACTGCTGAGTCGCGGTGAAAAATTTCTACAGTTTTTAAAGATAATCGGAAAGTAATTATTCTACTCGATTTAAGGAAACGATGATTTTACTAGGTTGAATTCTTTTACCCAAATTTGATCAAGAAAAAATGGCAAAAAACCTTGCAACAGAGGAACACAACAGTACAAATAGAAGCAATCATTAAACACGGAATCCTTACCAAAAATAGAAAAGAAAAACAACAGGTAGTAATCATTAAGACACCAAACATAATTATCTTCAATCTTCCTTTTCTGTTTCATAATGTTTGCAATAAAGATACATCATTAGGTGGGGGAGGTTACTATTCCTTATAAGATTACTAGCTATTTTACATGGTAAAAGGACAGGAAAAAAAAGGGAAACACGGGACAGGATAACAGAATGTACTTGAGGAGTAAGAAGGAAGAACAACGAGCAACTTGATGCAATCCCCAGGTAAAACCACATGAGTCAAAGCCCAAACCAATGCACTTCTTGTAATTTCCCTTGAAGCCTTAATTGCCACAGCCACAACTTTCCCATTAGCATCTGACACCCCCTTCTCTTTCATATCCAATTCAACACAAAAACAACTCTAAACCCATCAACAGTTCAGCATATTCAACATAATCCATGTAACATCCTCATTTTATCCATCAAAAACTTAATTTTGGATTCGAGCTACACAACAATCAATGGAAAAATCTAAACCCATCAATGATTCAGCATTCTCAACACAACCCACGTTTCAAATCCTTAAGCATCACCAACCAATCCATTAAAAACTGGAACTATGAAACTATCACCGAAAGTAATCTAAACCCATCAACAATATAACATTTTGAACACAACCCCTGTTTCAAAACCAAACCTAACCCCATTTTTATCCATAAAGGCTATATATTTAACACAATATCAAACACATATAACCAAAATCTAAAACCCATAGAAAACTTCAACAAATTCAACACAACCCATGTTTCTAGACCAAACCCACTTCCATTTTATCCATCAAAGAATGGATTTTTTTACTGTAATATTAAAAAAATAAAATGTTGATATAGCCAAATATGGAAATAAATAAATAAAAAGAGAGACACAGAAAACAAGATGCTTTAAGATCAAAAGTGAAGCTACAAAAGCAGAAGAAAGGACGTGGACTTAGCACTTCTAGGTAGCAGTAGTAGTAATTTCAATAGTAATAAGTAATACTACTTTTTAAAGGGTTGTTTTTTTCTTTTTCATGTAAAAGATGCTAGCTTTATGAAAGACAATGGAGAGAGAACGAGGTTTGATCTTTAGTATGTCTCAACTGGGAAAAGAAGAGAGTATTTGTAATGTGTTTCTGTTGAGTTCCGGTTGGTGTATAAAAGAAACGCCAAATTAGAAAGCCGAAAAAAAAAAGGAGGGACAGTGGCACAAGAAACGACATCACACCGATCCCTAACGTTAGAAAGTTGTAATAAATGTTGAAAAAGCCCATGAACGATTGTAGCTGTGAGAAGAATTATCCCATTTTTTTTAATGATGTTTTTGTCATTTATTATCTGATTTATTGATAACCGTTTCGTTAATTAACCGGTTTACGTGGTTCGTCTTGTGAAAGGAATAAAGATGGTGAAGAGTTCCCTTCACCGCTCACATTGTTTAGGTTTTGGTTTACAAAATAATCAATCCATAACAAAGGTATTTTTAGCACGTGAAAAGAAGTGATAATATCATGAATAATATCTAAACTTTAGTGAAATATGCAATTAGATACTTGGATTTTAAAATTGTTTAATTTAGTACCTAAAAAACTTTGAAATAAATCAACTTAATACTTAAAATAAATCGATGAAGATACTGTTGATGTGCACTAAAAGTTCTTTCAAGTATTAAATTAATTAATTTTAAAATTTAGTTACTAAATTGATCAATGTTAAAGTCCAAATACTTAGCTACACATGATGGGATGAAATAACTAAACTTGAGATCGGGTCTGTTTGGATTGTCTGTTTTTCATCTGTATTTGTATCTTTTTTAAAATGATTCTTGATAAATATATCCGATTTGTATATAAATTTTATCTATATTTGTTTTATTTGATCTTTTGATGAGAACTGTCAACTTTTTTTTATCTATATCTATTTCTTGATAAATAATTTGTTAGAAAAATTTTGAAAAAGTGTCTGTATTTGCCGAAAAAAAGCCAAAACAAACGGACCCCTAACCATTCTTACTCAAATCATAATGGTATATGATTTGGATTAAAGGAGGTTTTAGCCACTTAAAGAATCACTCCAAGTGCACTATGATCAACTAACACTAAACACTCATTAGCCACCACTAATCACCATCACTTTGGTACAAGATTTCGATTGATGGTTTGTTGTAGTCACTCAATTACATGTAATAAGCATGTTGGTCAACTTTAAAAGAAATGTTAATCTAATGACATATGGAGAAATATCATATGAAAAAGTATGAGAGATGTGAAATTGGTATCTCTAGTGTACCTGTGTGACAATGAATCAAACATGATAGTTTTAAGTGTTCTTGAGTGTTCTTCACAAATTGAGTGTTTTGATATCTTGTGGTGACCAATAGAATTATCGAAGGAAACTAAGTAAAATTTGAGGACTAAATTATTTTCCATAAATAAGATTTGTTTGTTGGATCTTGTTGCTTGGAATCAAAGGAGAGTGTATGTATTAAATGATCTATCATTGAACAATGTGGTTAAAGGATCTAACGTATTAAATTCATTCTGTAAAAACTCGGAAATTCTAGCACTAATTTGATTGGAACTTCGAGTTTATAGATGTCCTGTAATGTAATAAAAATTACTTTTGAAATGTTACAGCAGGATATGATTTGTTCCTATCTTATGAATTAATTGCATCTTTTTTTTTGCCCCAAAGGAACATAATATTATGCCAAAAGACATATTTCCAAAATTTGAGGATAAATTAATACCTCCCCTATGAATGTTGTTATGTAAAAATATAAAAAATAAAAACATGTGATTGCTTCAAAGGACAAAAAAATGGATATATATATATATATATGTATATAAATGAAAACAAAAACATTTTTTGAATAATGGCTAAAGACTTAAAATGGTCATACATTAGTTAAGTGTTCTCAAGAGGTTTGGAAATAAAGTGTTGTATTGTGGCAAATATACTGGTGGGAAGATAAAAGACATAGTTGATTGTTAATAGAACTAATCAACCATGGCAAGAAATTAAAAAAAAAATTATAAATGAGGAAAATAACTTCCATGATAGAAAAAGAAAACCAATTTCTTTATATTTTTTATAATATTAGTGATGGTAAAGTAGATATCTCTACAGGTTAGGTCTGAACTAAGATACAACCTGACCTAAGTTGTCGGATCCATGACTCAAAACTTGCCTTAGAGACTAGTTAGAGTTGTGGTTGGACCCACTTGGGTCCCCATATATATATATATATATATATATATAAGTAAATATTTAAAATGAAAATTATAAGTATAAATAAATATAAAATAAAAGGTAATATAAAAAAAATAAAAAAATTGTAAATAACATTTAATATTTAGTCTATTTTTAGTAAATTAAAATTATTAATTATTTATTCACAATATTCTTTTACAAATAATAACTGTTTAATCTTTTCTTGTTCTATGTAAAGCTGTTATTACGGTGTTTAATTGGGAGAAATGACAATTTATAATGAATTACTATTATACAAAATAATGAATAATAATTCATGTCCATAAACATAAATTATCATTCAGTAGTGTTTTTTTTTTTTAATTTTTGTTTTAAAATTATGTGTTGAAAATATCATTTATACAATTATTATCTTTTGTAATAATGATCAATCGGTATTATAGATACATTATTTTTATTCTAATAATTACTTGTTATATTTTTTATACTAACTAAATATTGTAATGCACATGTAATAGTTATTAAAATTGTTGATAATAAATGTAAATAAATATGTCTGATTGACTTATGTAGAGTTTAATCAAGAGAATCATGTGGGACTTTTTTTTTTTTTTTTTGCAACATCTTTTGGAGTGTTATTTTACTCCCACATTGTTAATATTTTTTAACTCATATGTCACGTGTTTGTGTATAAATAAATTTACATCCTTAATAGTTTTAAGTGAAATTGAGGTGAATACTACTATATCTATATCTATATATATATATGTATATATTCTTAGGCCAAATTTATATTTTAAGTTTGAAATTTTATTTCCAAATTAACTTTTTTCATTTATTTGGTATAAAAAAAATACACGGTTTGGACCTGGATCAAGCTCGGCAGGTCCATGATTAGAGACCTATCTTTCCCTTTAGTGGGGTAGTTCTAAGTTCGAACATTGTTGTTTGTTTTGGCTTTTTTCTGGCAGATACAGACACTTTTTCAAACTTTTTCTAACAAATTATTTATCAAGAAATACATATAGATAAAAAAAAGTTGACAGTTCTCATCAAAAGATCAAATAGAACAAATATAGATAAAAATTTAGATGCAAATCGGATATATTTACACATATCATTTTAAAAAAGATATGAAAAATAGACAATCCAAACAGACCTAATATGGAACCGGATCCTAGAAATATCTAGGAAAAACCTTAAAAGAAAAAATCCTCCCAAAACAAACACACGTTTCCTCAACCATGGTTCATTGCATATTCACATATGGAGACCCATTTGTTCATCCTCAAAATTATGCATGTGCCTGTGATGGAATAGATTGACCTACTTTCACTACATTTGGATTATCAAGCAAGCGCGCCTGGTCATCAATTATTACTTGTGTGAATATGCCCGATCCGTCAAATGGTCGTTAGGATTTAATGGTTATAAATTAAAGTTTGGCATGGGAGTATTATTATGATGGATAGGAATGGGACCAACATGGTACAGTGCTTTACACCATTTTTATAAATTTATTGTCTTGTTGTCAATGGTTTAGGTAACACTTGTTGGGTCTTTGAAACAATGTCCACTATTGGTCTATCTAATCCCATGGTGTTTTGGCCAATAAAAAAAAAAAAAAGGAAGAAAGAAAAAATCCATTGGTGTCCTACTTGAATCCCCTTGATCTATATCTAATCATGGATAAGATATTATAGTTTTCCTCTCACCAGTTTACTCGTGTAAAGTGCTTCCATGTGACGAGAATGGACAAAATATTCAAGGATTTATAGGGCATTGAGATAATCTTACTCTTGTGCTTCGTCATGTTACATGCTTTGTATCTATTTGCGGGTGCTGTTTCTATCAAAATTTCAACATATAGATTTCTTAAAATTACGCATGGGAAAATTAAACCACATTTGTTTGGTCAGTCTCACATGATACAAATAATAAATTTAAATATTTTTAAAAATACCATTACGCCCCCACTCCAGATGACTTTACTATTAGACTAAGATCCCATGGGTAGATGTGAGAACAGTAATATGTTAGAAAACAGAAAGAATTAGCCATTTTTTTGACCTTACGAAAAAATTGCAATCCCTTATTTTGTAGTTGTAGATGTAGGAACCCGATGGCCATGTGGGTGTTTTGCAACATATTGCCTTAAGGAAGTGACATGGAGATGACATCTAGTGAGATGATTTTGAAGATCATATTTATAATGTGCAACAAACTTCGTCGTGCCTCAAATGTATAAGCAACAAACAAGGAAGGATAGGAAGCATTATGCACCAATACTTTATGGTTCTTAAGTGAGTTGGACTAATATTATTACTAAATTATTCGTTTAACTTTAGAGAGAAGAGTTTATATGAGACATTGTTTTTCTATTTTCGAATGTTAAAATGAGGAGGACTGACTAAATATTTATATACTATTAGGCTTGATGACATTAATTAGATTAAATTGGTAATTCGTGAATGAAACGAGATATACTTATTTTAGAGTTATTCTTGATCAATAGCATGAGCTTAAAACTACTAGTCTTTCTTATTAGTGTATGAATTAGTCAAAGAGAGGTTTGGAGGAAGATGGATTCAATTCTTAATGCAATACCATCAAGCCAAACCTTATTGGGTTGTCTTAATGAATTGACTAGATTCACTTAGTCATGTGGGTTAGCTTAAGTATCAAACTCAAATAAATAGTGGAATTTAGTGTAATATCTAACACAATAGTTTTCATTTTTTTATATTATAATTGGGAAGAAGAGAATCAAAGCTAGTATCTCTCACTTGAGAGACTTTGAGAGATGTCACTAGATTATAAAATTATTAACATAATAATTTTAACTTTTAACCCTCTACAGTATGATAAACTAAACACGATAAATTTTTAAGAAAGAAATGATTATTTTATTCCACCATTAAGGAAAGTTCTTTCTCTTGATATGTATGCAAACAAAACACCATGTTGTTATGAATCTACTTAAATTTCTTTTTTTTTTCACCCATTTATTTAAATGCGTTTGACAGTATAAGTTTTTCCAAATAAATATATCTCTTTAATGGGCAAAATAAATAAATAAATAAATATTCTCTGCACTATCTATGCAAGGTTTTATTGACCGTTGTCTGAGCAAGGATGGTAGGTCCTAATCCTCTTGTATTATGTTAGTTATTTTGATGATGTGTTAAAATATGAATTAAATATTTGCTTAACCTTTTTATAATTCAATAATTAGTGTTATATATTTGACGTTTGTTATCCTTGTTTTAAAATACATAATATATGTCGATGGGGATTTAATTTATTTTATGATAACTATCATTTGAATGGCTATTGCTGCGAATATAAATTCCAAATTTTTCTTTAGCTTAAAACGAATGATTATAATTACCGAATAACTTTTCTATTCTTTGGTTCATGGGAATGTCATACGTAGTAAAAGAAAAGTAACCTACAAATTATTACTTTTGTTTGATAATATGGTTTATAATATATTTATTGGTCAAATAGCTATTCAATATATTAAATTGATTAAATAATTAACTACGAGTAAAAATAAATTTTTATTGATACTGATTATAATAAAGTATTCTATATTATTAATTGTTATTATTGATTAATCAATTGATAAGGATAATATAGAAAACTATATTATTCCCCCTTAGGCTTGAGTGATTATTAATAATTAATTATTCTCATACTGATGTCATTTGGTATCAATTATTTATTTGTCAATATAATTTTCCAGAACTATGTTACTAATTATATCATTATTAGTAATTAACATCTATTTATATTCCCATAATACTAGTAAAAATAATTACTAGCTAATATGTATTAATTATTATTTTAAATTAACTATATTCTTGTATAATATCATTAACATTTATAAAGGAGTAAGGCTCTGACATAGAAATTTGACAGGATATATATTAGAATAAAGGTGAAAATGTTATTCCAATTGAGAAGGGATTGCTATTCCCTATACAAAGGCAAGAGGCGTACCAAAGACAAACCTATTATCTTAAAAAGATGAAAAAAAGAAAAAGAAAATAGTATTAGCTTGTTGGTGGACATATGTAGTCCTCGAAATATTCATTCACTTTAACCAAGAATCATATGGGGCTCGCTTACTTTAATAATGGAAAAAGATAGAATAAAAGAAATTAATATTTTGGGACTTACTATTATATGGATTAACTAGGTAGTACATGTTCTGTTAATTACTACACATAAAATTCTATTGTAGAAAATAATTATCATAATATTTAATTCATAATATTATATTGTACTACTTTGAGAAAAGGTGGTACTAGCATAATATATGAATGATATACAAGTATCGGTAGATTTTTTTATAAGTATTTTCTTTTAAAACTTATATATCATTCCCACCATTGATGAAGATAAAAATTGATATTTGCTTTTACCAATCTAACATATAGCATATTAAATAATATGGATATTTTTTTAGTAAAAAAATACCACTATTGCTATCGCCAATACCATTGCCACCGCACTAAGGATGATAGTGACACAACAAGTAAGCAAATACGAAAATCAAAGAAAAATTAACAATTATCCTTAGGAAATTTGATCAAACTACAGAGTTAAAAAATTTGGAAGATAAAAGTTTTATTAATGATCTCAGAATTAAAAAGAATTTAATGGGGAAAGCATTTAAATAAAATCCTAATCTAGAACAATAATAAAATTAAAATATTAATTAAACCTTAAGGCTTGATATGAGCCTTTAAACGATGTGTTTTGAGCCCGAAACTAGACATTACGTAGTCCCTCTAATAATAAATACAGTTCTCTGAATTATTTTCATCCAGGTATATTACAATAGTCAATCGGAGATTTATAGTAAAAGTTATGCTCATTGAAAATCCAAAAGATTATTTTAGCTTTTTATTTAATTTCTTCTTATTAGACTTTTTATTTGATTTCTTCTTATTAGACCGGTCCATATATTCATTTGCATTTTGCTTTGTATTAAATAGCTAGATATCATGGGAAGGTGATGCGAACTCTAAAAGTTGTACATTTTGTCTGTCGTCTTATGTGCTAACATTGATATTAGTAATGCTAGTTAAACAGTAGAGCAATGTTTTTTTTAGAAAATGCATCTCATGCTCATACCACAACCTCAAAAGCAAAACACGGCAAACTCTGCCTCAAATTGCCATATCAAAGAGTTCTTAAGTCAATCCTTTTAATATGATCTCTAAAAAGATTCGAGCTTTACTATTTAAGTATAGTACCTTAATATCTGTTTGCCCATGTGCTAAAATCTTACTGTGCTCGTGAAAATATACATCACCATTAACAATTGAGCCCGCGCAATGCCCGCTGTAATTATCCTATTTTTAAAGTATCATTGGATATTTATTATATCGGAAATATTACCAATTTCTTCATGCGTTTTACATCTACTAAACGACGTACTGGCCCACAATTTGACATCATCTACAGAATGTCGAGACGATGGGCCTCGATCAACCGTTTCAATATTTAAATATTTGGCCTAAGATGGTTGAAAAACCTATCTATACTCCCACATCATACCTAGCCAACCTAGGGTTCCAGTCCAATCTCCAAAAACAAAATGCTCTTATAGCTGGCACGAAGGCCCCATCTTATAGTCCCCAATGACCATGACCGGACATATTCCTCTGTTTGTATACGAGAAATGACTGGTCAGTGATTAAGATGTAATGTAGGACACACTAGGGATCTATTACCATCTAATATCTATTATGCTGGTGATTGCCAAAATTCAAAGTACGTCTACCAAATTCCAACCTTCCAAATTGAAGTTGGAGAAAGGGATAAGTTTGTCGTATTAATTAACAGTCAAAGTCAAAAAAATAAGAATTTGACGGCAACTTTCGACATATTAGTCATAGAAGATTGGACATAAAAGAGAATAGGTTCATAGTGCTAATCGATGGAGGATATATGCATCTATATCATATACATATTTAAGGAAAAATCACATAAACATAATTAGTTTTAGCTATTTTGTAAACTTATAATATGCCTTGGTTTTTCCTTTTAATAAACACATGATACATATCATCATTATGTGTTAAAGTTAGTATAGTAATTAACTTAATAAATAATTATTTTGTTGATTGGTTTTTGACTCAATTTCATATAACAAGTTTCTTAGGTTAATGGTATGGCTTATAGAAGGCTAAATTAGCTAGAAGTTTTAGGAAGATATGATTGAGTAGATTCAATTTTTAGCCTATGTTAGTTGTCTCGCTCATGAAATAAACCTTTTAGTAAGTAACTCATTTTAACAGACTGGGACTTGATTATAAATTTTAGGTTTTACTAGATCTATCCATAATAAAAGCCCAATAGGAATGATAAAGAATAAAAACGCTTTAGTCTCTTCCATTGATCGTTAGAAATAAACATTTCTCCGAGTCGAGTCCAAACTGGCCACAGCAGGTGTAGCCATGGACCTACTTAGGAGGGATTAGTTGGACTTGCCAAATAAACCATCGTGGTTCGTGAGTCCTAGGCGAGTCCACTCGCTGGACCTATGGACTCCACAAGTCTGAATAGGTCACCCGTTAAAAAAAATAAAAAATAAGTAAAAAAAATAATATAACATTAAAAAAGGATGAGTCGGACCCATCCCAATCAGCCCAAAGACGTGGCAGGTCCATAGGTTAGACCTAAATCGCCCTGAGAGATTTTTAGTTAGAAGCAATCCAATAGATATCATAAGTGGCCCATTTTATCTATTAATCTCTAAAGCTATCTAATGATGTAAGTGTGGGATCAAAATCTATAGATAGAGATCTTGACCTTCTCATTTGAGACATTAGCATTATAATGGTTTTTTATGACACGCATACCCTTGTACTTATATTTCTAATTTTTACATTTTCTCTTCAGGTAAACTAATAAATTATTATCCTCAAGTCCACTTACATCTCAATTCGTAAGAACAAAAGCCAAGATTAGTCTATATTAGGCTAATTGCATGATGTATTAAGTTCACAATTTCAACCATTCAGGTGTTAAATATTTAGACATACACCAAGTTCCTTAAGAGTATGTGTCATCAAAGACAAGTGCAACTTCAACTTGTTCAGTATTTCCTTTGATATATAGTTGATATGCAACCAAATTTGCTCCCGGATGCTGTTCATCCTTGCAAGATGGCAATGTATTAAGATGAGAAAGCGTCGAGATTATCATCATTCAGGATGTTAACAGCATTATGAGGGTAAGTTTCCATAATGACATTTTGTAGCTTTTTCGTTTGACTTGGTTTTAGCCCTTTATGAATGCTTCTCGGTTATACTTCAAGCGGGAACCGTGTGGAATATTTTTACACAATAGTTATTAACAAAGACTAGCAAAAATCATTTTAAACTTTTTTATCAATTTTCTCCTTAGTCCATGGTTCCAGACTAACGAACTAGCCTAATTTTGTGAACATGTTGGTTGTAATGCCAATATGCATGTTTAGGTCCAGTCTACAGTGGAAAAAAATTTAATGAGTATTATTACACGCTACGTAGGTGTATACATGATGTGTAACCATTAATTATATTTTAACATATGAATGAAATGTGATGCTCACTTATTAGAATACTATTTGTAATTATACACCATATGCATATTATACGTGGCGTCTAATACCCATCGAAGCCTTTCTGGTCTACAGCAGCTCTCAAACTCAAACTGAAGCTCGATGGGTGAATTGAGTAGTCGAGTTAATTTAATAATATCATAAATAGGTTCGATTTAATTACACTTTCAACAATCCTATTAAGCCAACTGCGACAAACGAACCAATTTTTTTAGGCCGATTTTGGATTCGTTTATTTGTTGACAGATTATAGATACAGACACTCTTTTAAACCTTTTTTCTAACAAATTATTTATACAAAATTAGATACAGATAAAAAAAAAATTGGCTCATTAAAATATAAAATATAAACGTAAATCGAACATATTTACACATATCATTTTAAAAAAAAAATAGATACAGATGAAAAACAAATCATATTATGCAATGACATGTCCAGTTGTAATATGGTTGGAATAATGCCGTTTATAGAGATATTACTTTACACAAATCACTTGGCATACAATTTCGACACAAAAATGAGTAAAATCAATCATTTTGCCGGTCAAAGCCTCAGTTTGTTCATTATATAACTGTTCCAATTTTGAGTTAAAATTTGATTGAGCCTTATCCCATACCAATGGCATTTTGAAACAAATTAATATATATATATATTCTTAATATCAAAATTGGTATCTAAACTTCCTCCAATTTTTTTTTTTTGATATCTAAACTTTAATGTAGCCAATTTAACATCATTCAAACTTTCCTTATCTATTTTCATTACCTCTCTAATACCATTTGCTTTATAACCTGATATAGAAGTATTAGAATAAATAGTAAAATTATATATTGCATCATTTAAGTCAATAAACAGATTAAATGATGTTAAGAAAATAGTAAAATTAGTGGCAAAAAAATTTATTTGAGTATTAAATTAACTAATTCAAATTTTAAATATCAAATTGAATTTTTATATAAAACCCAAATATCAAATTTAATATTTATCTATATTTTTTATAGCCCAATTTCCTACGGATTAATTTTTCCTTCATGTCCAATCGTCCCGAAAGCTTTTGTTGTACAAATGAGAAAATAAATAAACAAGGTCATCCCACCGCCATCATTTGCGTCATTAGCGCAATCATTTTCTCCTTCTATATAGGATTAGTGGCAACAACAAATTGATTCTTCCCACTTACCATGTAATCCCAAACCATGAAAACAACCTATTGATTTGTCTTTTCTCATCTTTAAATTAAAGCAGCTTTAAAGTTACACGATAAACGAAGGAAAAAGAATAAAATAAATGTCTATCAAACTTGTATGATAGTTTCGACCTCTTTCTACGAACGAGACAGCTAACAAATTATTAGGTCATAGCATCTAAACATTGATTAATTAATTAAGCATAGAGAAGACATTTCTGTCAATTATCAATCAATTTTTATAAACCCTAGAGAGATATAAACAAAAATTAAAAGATGGTCTTCACCACTGATCGTGGAGATTCTTTGTTATGGAGCATGAGTTGACTTTGGTTGTATCAGTATGAATTGACAAGAGTAAGCCTAAGCTAACCCTATGGAATGGACTCCATATAAGACATGCAGGCTTACAGTTCAATTGAAATTCAGCATACATAATATTGAGACCAAGCTTCTGTTTTTCACCCCAAAAGATATTGAGATTAAGCTTGATTATAGAATCGAGACCTCCAACATATTCCAATTGATACTTAATGAATTTGCTCACTTTAAGTTTAAGAATATAATATCATGAATGGTACTTAAATTTTGATAAAAATTACAATTAGGTACTTGAACTTCGAAATTTATCAATATAGTACCTAAAATTAAGTTAAGTTAATCAATTTAGTATTTGTAATTTTTTTAAATTAATCAATTTCGTATCTAAAAGAACTTGGTGGAGGTACTGCTGATATGTACAGAAAGTTTTTTGAGATACTAAATTGATTAATTTCAAAGTTCAGGTATCTAATTATATATTTGTTAAGGTACCATTTGTAACATTAACCTTTAAGTTTGACATCTTTGAATTAAACTTGATTAATCTTACTTTGCATCTAATTTAAAGCATAATTAATTATAACCACGTGTATTTTTAGGCTTTTCAAATAAATGAATTGTATGTTTTTTTTTTAACAAATATACACTTGTTTTATTATTATGTATTAATTTTAAAACTGTATATGTGTTAGCTCGTGGTTAGTTTATAAAATTGAACTTAAGCCAATATTTATAGTTAACTATAATAGCTTAATTGAGGATTACTTGTCCTATGCTTCCAAGCTTGGATAAAGAATTTCCAGAAAATGTAATCATCATCATTATTATATATTTATTTTTTTTTGCCAGAATTCAAGAAAGTTCAACTAATAGTGAGAACTTGGTAAAAAGATGAAGAAATTTCTTCTTCACCATCCTCTCCACAACAAACCCCACCAGCACTTCATGTTCTGATATTTATCTCATGTATAGAAGTGATGGAACCATTAGCTTCTTGGGATGTCTATTCATCACAGCGTGATAGTCAATGAAATAAAGGTGGTTTTTTGGTCAAAAAAAAAGAAAAAAGGTGGTTGAAGATGCAATATTTGGGGGTGAAAATGCAAACAAAAATTGTATTACTTGCTCAATTAGAAGATTTCTTTCATTGTTTAAAAGTGTAATATTCTTCTTTCTCCCATTGAAATGACCAAAGAAAAGTGAAATATTTCAAAAATTACAATCTTACTACTATATCTCTAAACAAAAACAAAATAATTCTTGGAAATGAAAGAGATTGGTTTAAGTTTAATAATTTTAAGGATGATCTCTCAAATAGTATCTAAACTTTAGTAGAATATGCAAATAGATATTGAACTTTGAAATTGATCGATTTGATATATGAAAAACTTTAGAATTTATCAATCTAGTATATTAAAGAACTTGATGGGGACTGATGGTATATGTAAAAAGTTTTTTTAAGTACTGAAGTGATCAATTTCAAAATTTTAAACACTTAATTACATATTTTATAAAAATTTATATACCATTTGTAACTTTAACCCTAAGTCCTCAAGTCTATTGTTTACCAAAGGTTATGGATAATACGCTAGTGAAAGTCGCCATGCTAATTTAATAACAAGAATTAGATTATGAGCAGGTACAACCGGATATTCTTTAAAATTAGATATGTATTTTATTTTCTTTTTTTTTAACACATAGGATGTTAAAAACTAACTAGAAAATAGTTAGACACCACATGGATTTTGTTTTCCCGTATGTCTAAAGGTTTTTTTGATAAATATACCAAAATTTACATAAAATAAGTCTGACGGGATAAAAGTGCCAAAAGTACTTGTGCTTTTCAATTCCAGCCATTTATGCATAAATTTTTAACTTTAGCGATTTAGTGTTTCGATTAACGAAAAAGTTAATGATATTGTATTTTTTTTTTTAGTATTTTAGTGCTTGTACTTTGGTTTCATTTACATTTTGGTATTTATACTTCAATTTTGATGCACCTTAGTGTCTATTTATTAAATAATTTATTAAAAATTAATACTTTACTTTTCTTCAGCGATATATTATTTTAAAATTTGAAAGCAAGTTATGTGTTAATCCATTGAAAATTAATTTTAGATTTTTATTCAATTTATTATTTTTAGAAATAAAAAGAAAATTATTTATATATGATAAGTTTGATTATAAATAATTTTTTACATGTAATATTCGATTTTTATAAAATTTTATATTACTAAGAAAACCGTCCACATCAATTTTATAATTCTCATATATTTTGATCCAACACAATAAAATCCATTACAATTGTCGATGTGAAATATTCCTATAATTTCATTTGCTTAGCAACGGAAATTAAGATCTTCCAATCTTCAGGATTTGAAACTCAGTGCCTACATTTTCCCCACCGATAAGGAGAAAAGAAAAAGAGGGATAAAAAAAAAAAAAAAAAAGCTCAAACTTCCAACTAGATTTTCTAACCGGATCGTTTAAATTTATTTACAAGTAAGTTTGTTTTGATTCGTGGATGGTGATGGACTCATTTAAATTTGTGAGTAGACTTCGGAGCCGTAGGTTTTATGTTATATTATATATAATTAAAATAAAAAACTAAACATATATTCATAATATAAGCTTTATTCATTATCTATTAATTTATATATGTATATTTAATTTCTTGAATTTAATACAAGTTAATGAAGCTTCACTCCCTTTGAGTTTGGCTCATCTTAAACTTGATTTTTCAAGCTCAATTTATGAACAAATTGAACTTAGGCTCAAAATAAGGCTTGCTTATTGATCGGGTTCGGATCTGTTGATGATCTAATCCTAACTTTGAACCTATCCGAGTCGAGCCTTTCATCTCATTGGACTAAACCAAAAGATATGGTCTTAGGCCTCGTTTTCACTGGACTGAATCAAAAGACATGGTCTTAAGCCTTGTTGATGAATTTTTCTTCTCACCGATACGAACGTAATGCCTAGATGGCTTCAGAACACTTTCGCTCGAATACACCATGACACGGTCGGGACTAACCTCCTTAACATGGTATCGTGACATCACACGATCACCCACTTGCCCACTACAAATATAATCGCTAGGCCAACCAGCCACTTACTCACTCTCCCACGACAAACATAATTGTCAAGCCAATCGCCTATTTGCCCATGACTAACATAACCGCTAGATCAGCTTCTTATACTTATGATCGAATCACTCTCGATCAAGAAAATATCGTATAAAACCATATTCTCCAATTTATTATGCGGACTTTCTATAGCAAATGCGCGTTGAGTTTACGCACGATGTACCACTAACAAATTTTATTCTTTGCAGATTCTCTTATACTATATTCTAATCCCATTGTCCACTAATCCAACACCTGTTAGATATCAGTAAGTGAAAAAGTTCAAACCGATTCACACTTAATAATTTTTTTAAATGAGTGGAATATGGGCCTATAAAAGCTTAGTTTGATTGGTTTATATAAGTGAATATTGATATAGAATATATAACTGGAAAATAAAAAAAAAAATATCATGGTTAACATGTTAAAAATATATAATGTAATGATAACTATCTATATATTTTGAAAGTAAAGACAGCTATATACTTAAGTACATATTATAATTTTATGTAGTTTATTCTTTTTTTTTTTTTTTAGTTTCTTATGAGATATAATAAAAGCAAAGGGTTGTATTGTTTTGCATTAACTTATGTAAATGTAGCAATTATTTTAAAATTTATATTACTTTTGTAAAAAAGGGCATCTTTCTTCAAAAAATAATGTTGAAATTACAGGTAATATTACAAAATTTTTATATATGTAATATTTAAGACGTGTCATAGGAAAATTTTATTGTCTCATCATTAATTTTTCGCTTTTGTAGTCCCACAAACTTTTAAATGGTTCATATTATACTTAACTATGTTCAAACTACTAAAGTAATCAATATTTAAATTATTATATTTATTTAATAGTTAGAAACAACTTTTCCACTTACTATTTTCATTCCGCAAGGGTAAAACAGTCATTTCATTACGCTCCTCATCCGAGCTGAGATTTTTAAACGCTAACGCTGTGTTTGGAAAACTCATAAGAAATTGAAAGCTGTAGAAAAGAAGTGAAAGGAAATGAAATGAAAGGAAAATAATTTCTATTATTGTTTGGATATCAAAGGTAGAAATGAAAGGAAATAAGTGTTTTCCTTATGTTTAGTAAATCAAATTGAAATGAAAAGAAAGGAAAGAAAATATGGAAATAAACTGAAACACCCTTTAAACTATTTGAGGAAGAAAGGCTGTTGTTGCTTGATTCTCCAACTGCTTTCCCTCCTTTTTTTTGAAGGGTATTTTCATCCTTTTACATTAGTTTCCTGTCGTTTCCTTCCTTTTCATCCCAAAATCGGAGAGAAAGTTTACCTCCCCATCTTTCCTCTCATTTCCTCTTACATCACTTCATTTCTCTCTAAAAACAAGTTACCAAACACAATCCTTTCACCTCATTTCTCTTCCCTTCTCTCACTTTCCGTAGATTTCGGTCAATCCAAACACAGCGTAAATACTTGTCTATCGTTCCAATTTCGCGGAATCCAATGGCATCCACAGATTTTGTGAGGCCGAAGAGGGAAGACATTGAACGCACCGAATACGACTCAAAAATTCTCCACTTGGAAGGTTTCAATCACTCTCTCTCTCTCTCTCTCCCTGCCCTAATTTTAGAGTATTGTTTTCTTTGACCATACTTAGCTAACTGGAGCTGATTTTTCTAGCTTTATGTCTTCACCATGTAATCTTGATTTTTTTTTTTCTAAATTTATCCATTAATCAATAAGGAAATTTTACAATTTTTAGCAATCTTATTAATCTCGTGATGAACTCGCGAAGTTACAATATGAAGAAATTGAGAAGTGGCTTTTACAAATTAAAATTCTCTCTTCTATGCTCGAGCTGAAATTAAGTCTGTTTTTTCATTTTGATGAATTGGAATTAAATCGGGACTATAATTTTCGTACCGATCCTTCTATTCTGATAGTGTTTATTATGGTGAGGGGAATGGGTACTTGACGTGAGTTTTATCTAAAAGTGATAATATTATTTAATATTGGAAAAAATAAAAAAAAGGGGTGAAAAAGGCCATTTCCAACCGAACCAAGCTATCGTGGAACATTGGTCCAAGCAAAGCAGCAGAGACATTCCCGCATTCGGAATGAAAAATAGACATTTTTCTTATTGTTATATCCTCAGCATCAAGACACATGTCCTGATGGAATTCATATTGCAAGTCCGTTTGCACATCCATCGTCAATTGGAGTAGAAATTGCTCATCTGAAGGGAAATCATGTGTCTTGATGGAGTTGATGTTGGCCCCGTGAGAAATCAGGTTAAGTGCAGTGTTCGATCAGCCTAACTAGCTTTAGATGTGCCTCTTCTCATCATAGTATGGAGGTCTTGAACTCTCATCAGATTGAGTGGGAGATGTGCCTACCAAAAGTCAAAACATTTCATCTGTTGAGCCTTGAACAATGCCATCCCTACTTTGAGTTTGAGCAGTCTGATGAAAAGAAAGGCGATGAGACGAGCAAAGCCAGCATGTAATAACAAGTTCTACGTTGGCCTTTTCTATAATTATTTCTTTATTATTATTTTTTTTGTAATTTTCTGGCGTTTTCAAAAGTAAAATTTTTATTTTTTTATTTATTTGAATTCACTTTGTAATGTTTTTATTAAATTAATTTTTTAGACAATGTAAGGTGTTGACATTTGCCCTTCAATAGTATTAAATAATATTGATAATTTTTTAATGAAACTCGGGTTAACAGGGGTAATGTTTTTTGTAATTGACCATTTTAAATATGTTGTAAAAGTTTAGTTTATACAGAAATGATCATATGGACGTATGGAATTTTGGTAGTTAGGTATAGATAACATTTAATTTTTCATTCACTTTCAATTAGGATTCTCGTTACTAAATTCATGGGGAATCTGCTATGCAATTTAACTGAAATTTGTCTTATGAGTTGGAAACTAGCTCTTTTCCTTTCTTTCTTTTTTTTTTTTTCCTCCTTTTCCTCTATTTGATGGTTGTGGTGTTAACTTGAACATCATGTTAAAGCAGAAGTCATGAGTTTGAATTTCTGCACTCATTTTAACTTTGTTTAATTAAATTGTCTACTCGAAGCGTTTTAGTCAAAGTGTCATTTTACAACGGGGGAAAGTGTTATATTATAAATATACTTGAAGTTTAAACTTTTATCAGATAGTTGTGATATTAACTCAATCTAAAACTCATCCAATCATTTGATAGCTTCATGTGATGGACGGTCCTTCATTTTAAATACAATGTCAACATCTTACCAAATAGACCCTAAAATTTTTTGAGCTTTGTCTAGAGATCACTTGACTATTGATTTGAAGTTCTGGTTTATCTTATTCCACGTTTAGGTACTTATTGGATACAATGATTGGGAGAGATTCTCGTCAGGGAAGGAAGGGTCAGAAAGATACAGCGTTCACAACCTTCCCCAAATAGGTCCAGGAGTGTACGAGTTAGGAACAGCTGAACCCTTTTCCAAGGCGGGGCATGAGATTAGTAAGCTTCACTCAAGCCACATATTTCCAGCCTACCTGGGACAAGCTGACAATGTCAGAACAAGACTCCAGCAGTATGGAAGATCTGGCGCTCATTTGAGCAGTGGCTCTGTTCCTGCTTGTGCTGATGATTCCAAAGAGGGTTTGTTTAGGGAAGCTTTTACAAGAGGCCTTTCAATTGTATACAGATGGGCTCCGGTAGGTTTTCTTTATATTCATATTCGTGATAGAAAATGGAATTTATCTTGCTGCTATCTGGTTGCTTCTGCTGCATTAAGGATGTTGCACATTATATCATTCAAAATTTTTTATCTTCACTGCATGATCTTTTCTATGCTGAAAAGATGTGGTATGCTTTTGAAGCTTGTAAAACTTTGTTCCTAGTACCCAAATTGTGCAAACCAGATCTAGTGTGTTGTTGAAGAAACATTGCTGTAACAAGCAGTAAGTGCTTGATATCGACTATTGTTTTTTCTTGCTCAATTTAGCTTTTGCCATTATTCTTCTATCATCTTGGGTTGGTCGGTCATTGTGTCTGTTATCATTTTTCTCCAAGCTCTTGAATTCAATGGACAGTCTTGATGCGAAAGAATAGGTCATTTCTGATAATAAACTCCCCTGCCACTTTCCTCCGTATGTATAATCACAAGTTCACAACCTTAGGAAATGGGTAAATAAGAGCTGAGCCCATATTCATTTTATACAAGTCTCAGATTGTATGATAACTATATATCTGATATGATAGTTCAGCTTCTACATTGAAGCTATATAGAGCCTGTGGAGTGCATGGTATTATCGTCACGGTTTATGAAAGAGCATTTGAGCTTCAGGAGAATAGGGAAAACTTTCATATGCTAACACTGTTATTTTGTTGCTTTTTATGGGTGCCAATCAGATGAATAGCAGGGAAGAAGCTCAAGCACTAGAGGCACAACTTCTGAAGTCTTATGATTATGCATGGAGCAAAGGAAGTAACGGAGCCCGGCGTCCTTGCGATGTATTCAAAAAGCGTAGTGAATCGTCTTCACTAGACAATAGAGCCATTTCTTATGACAATGAAAAAACTGATGGCTTTGACTCTGGAATTATTAAGCTCAATAGAACACGGCCTCGGTTAGTTTCATATAAACCTGATTGCACAGATGATGTTACTAAATTTTGTGGGGTGGCATTGGATGAAGGATCCATCTGCAGAAGACCACCAGTTGAAGGGAGAAAGAGGTGTGAAGAACATAAGGGGATGAGGACAAACGCATCTGATTGTGCAGATGATGTTAGTAAATTTTGTGGGGTGGCATTGGATGAAGGATCCATCTGCAGAAGACCACCAGTTGAAGGGAGAAAGAGGTGTGAAGAACATAAGGGGATGAGGACAAACGGAGTGAAAATCACTATTCCTTGTGAAAAAGGTGGTACTAGGTGCAAGTGCAAAGAATTAGACGTCACTTATACTCCAACCAAGGTTCCTTATGTAGTAGCAAATTCTCCTATCTGTGACAGAATCTCTCCTATTTGCGGAGTGATATTGGATGATGGCTCCTCCTGCAGAAAGCAGCCAGCTGAAGGAAGGCAAAGGTGCACAGAGCATAAGGGAATGAGAATTAAGGCACCTTCACCAAATGCTGTGTTTAGCTGGAAGGGAGCATTGCCTGGTAATCATGATTCTATAACATCGTACAAATCAAAATCTCATATTCCGGTGGGGCGTGGTAACATATGTGGAGTGGATCTTGGTGGTGGCACTTTGTGTACAATGCAACCCCCCCGAGGAAGAGTAAGGTGTGAGTATCATAAAGGAAGGCGGATAAGATAGATTAAAAGGCTTGTTAAGTAGTTTAAAATAATTGATGGATTAATAGGGCAGTTGGTTTTAGTCATTAAGTGAGAATGTACTTTGAAGCAGTGCAGCTCACATCAGGACATCATAACATATCTACTTCATGACCACAACAAGAACCAAGTCAACACATTCTACCTTGTCTATGTTCCGAGGACAGCTTCATGGTAGCATATCCTGCGCGATTGTGTATATGTGATAATAGGCATTAGCATGCCTGCTCTATATATATGTGTGGGTATTGTATTGTATGTATGTATGATCCTAGGATCTCAGGTTCTGAGTTTTCCCATATTATTTGTGACATTTAAATAATGTATAATGAATGGTTATTTGTGTATTAATTACCATGCATGTATGTGTATCTTCTTCTATCCTAGTATTAGTGCTAACAATTTGATACTTCACTTTAAGTGTAATATCCTCAACAAATAATGTTTTGAGTTAAACTTGATTAATCTTAATGTAAATCTAAATTTGAAGCATAATTAATTATGAAAATATAGTCTGTATGTTTAGGATTTTTAATTAACTAATCCAGTATTATCTTTTTTGACAAACATTGACTGTTTTATCGTCATGTAATGATTTTAATTTAAATTTTAGATACATGTTAGCTGGCCATTAGTCTATAAATTTAATTTAAATTAAAAATATAATAAATTATGAAGCTTGATTGAGGGTGAGAACTGACAAGTTTCCAATTTCCATACTTGCGAGAACAAGCCTGGATATAAGTTGGATTGATTGTTGGTCAATGAGAGCTTACCTGGTGGTGAAAAGATGAAGAATTTTTTCTGTTTTTCCTTTTGCTTTTCTAAATCTGCTTTCTTTTTTATTTTTCCTCCTTTTCTATTTTAAAGAAATTCTAATCTTTTATTGTTTTTTTAATGATATTTCCCATTTAAATATACTTATTAATTTAATTTTTGATGACCAAACATGAGGTAACATGTGCTCTATATAAAAATTAATATATGATAATAAAATACAGATGTTGAATTTGTCAAAAAAAAAAAAAGAAAATGTAGACCGCCCATCTTGCAAAATTCAAAAACATAAAAAATAGGTTTTTGTAATTTTCCCATTTGGTATTGAGCTTGTCATCCTAACCGAGCAAAGCGAATCAAGTTAACCTTGTAATTTATAACGCACATCGATTTGCCTATACCATTAGCAGTTTAGCACTGCATGTCACGTATTTATCTCATGCATAAAAGTGATAATTCTTGGGATGTGGTTGCAGATGCAATAGTTGGGGAAAAAGATGCAAACTAATTGTATTAATTGTTCAATTAAAGATTTATAGGAGTGAAATATTTCTAAAAAATCTAGACTGACGATAGAAGTGTCACTGAAAAACTCCCATCACTATTTCTCCCATAAAAACAAAGAACTTCACAGGGATGAAAGCGTTAATTTAAGTTTAATAATATTTATAAAATTAGGTCTTGAAGTCCACTATCCATTATTTTGGAGGGCAAAAAAAAATGTACCGTCCAGTAGAGATTATCGATAATAAGCTGACCCGTAAAAGTGAAAGTCATCACTTAAGTCGTTCATCAAATTGAATCAAGTTATAAAATGCTGGTTTTATTGTATTTGGTTTGGTGTACGGATCAGTTTGAAGATGCTCCAAGTGATTTATGGTTCAATTTGAAAGGATGAATAAAAGAAACTGCTTCTAATTAAAATATAAAAAAGGTAATATATTTAATTTCAAACCTTATTGACAGTTCATTATACCTATTTGACTCTTTTTTTAAATTTTCTTTCATCTTACTCTCAACTTTTTTAATGTACTCATTTTCCTTCACCTCCATTTTTCATCAGTCACAAAGACTTGCATGCCTTCACTAAAACCTAAAGCACCATGTAACTTTAACATAAAGTTATATGACTTAACTTCACATAACATTCCTCAATTAAAATAATAATCTCTAGTTATAAACTCGAAAAATTTATTAATAATATTAATTATAAAATAAGAGGTTTTGAAAAGCAATTTAAATTGAATCAAATTGCATTTTAAGTGATTCAGTTTATAACTAAGAATCGTTAAAAGCAGTTCGATTCATTAAAGGTCTGAATCAAATCTTTTTACTTGAACCGAACTAAACCAAACCAAATCAAACTAAACCACAAACATTCCTAATCACCATGCTAATTTTATTTATAAAAAATTGTATGAATAGGTATAATTGGATGTACTTAAAATTAGGTATATGATATCTTTTATTATCTTTTAATACATAGGATATTATAGACAGTATAAAGAATGGTAGACTGCATATGAATTTAGTTTTCTCATTTGTCAAAAGTTTAATTGAAAACTGTACCAAGTTTTACACAAAATGTTCTACCTAGTTTTTAACCAAGTGGAACCACATTCATCTTGCTTCAACACGATAAAATCCACTAGTATCGTCGATGCGAAATGTATTGTAATTTCATTTGCTCAATAACGGAAAATAACAACCAACCACCCCGTGGTATACATGTGGGCCACAAATGACACCAACTATTCACAAACTCGACTTGCTTAAAAGTTAGCTCGATTTAAACTTGATTAATAATCCGAATTCAAACTTAAAAAAAGAAATTGTGTATTTAAACCACTCAAACTTAAATTTTTATCGAAGTTAACAAATTAGTTTATTTAAGCTCACGAGTAGACTTATTTAGATTCATAAGTAGGCTTGTGAGTTTTATTACATATTATTTTTATTTATATTATATATATATAATAAAAACGAAATATATACACAAACCTAAATTTTATTCATCATTCATTCAGTTTATATACTTAAATTTTTGAATGTAACATAAGCTAGTTTTCTTATGAGCTATTCGAGTTGGGCTTATCTCGACTCGTTGATAATAAATTACATTCTTATATGAGTAATTATTTTTAAATTTTTATTTTATAAAATGTCATAACAGCAAAGGATGGTATTGTTTTGCATTAACTTATGTAGTGGCTCTAAATATTTTAAAAGTTGTATTACTAGCGTGGAAGATAGATCTTTTAAACGAAAACTTTTGAAGCTATGTTATATGCACCACAAAACTAATATAATATTACGCTTTTTTGATCTTTAGTTAGTTTAATATAAATTTACAAATATCCTGGGCCGCGACCAAATGGACATTAAGCAAGCCCAAAAAGTTGAAAAAGATAACCAATTTTCTACTTAAAATATCACTCCACAAGGGTAAAACAGTCATTTCAGTGCTCTCCACCTCCTGAGTAAAATTTAAACCCTAACCCCCCGGTCTAACGTTCGAATTTTGCAGAATCCAATGGGAGGGATCCGAATGTTTTGTAAGGTTAAAGAGGGAAGACTGTGAACGCACCAAACACGACTCCGCATTCTTCAATTGGAAGGTTTCAATCTCTCTCTCTCTCTCTTCCTCTCTCTTCATTTGCCCTAATTTTGGAGAATTTCTTTCTTTGACCATATTTAGCTATTGGGAGCCCATTTTTAATCTTCATGTCTTCACCGTGTAATCTTGGTTTTCTAAATCTAGCCAATAGTTAATAAGGAAATTTACAAACTTCAGTGTTTTTATTAATCTCGTGATGGATGCATGAAGTTACATTATGAAGAAATTGTGAAGTGATTTAAAATAAAAAATTTAGCTTTTTAGCGTTCTAGCTGAAATTAAGTCTGCTTTTGATTTTGAAGAATTGAAATTGAATTGGCACTATAAATGTGTGTTTAACCTTTATATTGATCCTTCTACTGTGATGGTCTTTATTAAGGTAACGTGAACGGGTGTTCGCTGGCACTCATTAGAGCTTATAAATGACAAGTTAAAAAGAAAACTTAAATTTATATAGCTGTTAGCAAGTGCACTTAGGACATTAATTGACACTATTCCTACCCTATTATATGACAAATTTGTTAATATTAATGGAGAAAGTAAGGAAAATGCAAATTTTTTTTATTTAATCATGAAAGGTATTGGGTAATCATTCAATTTTGCTCATTCTCCTTCCACTAGCTTATTAAAATATATATATATATATATATATATATAGGGCTGTTAATTGTCTTTGTATGAACTAATAAACCATTGAATAAATTGAACTTAATTTATTTTTGATATGTTGTAAAAGTTTGGGGTTTGGTAAAATTGATCATAGGAACTATGGAATTTTGGTAGTTAGGTTTAGATATCATCGAATATATCATTCTATTTTAATTAGGATTCTAGCTGTAATTTTATTGAAATTTGTTTTATGAGATGGAAACTAGTTTCTATGTTTTTGTTTTTTTGTTAAGATTATATTTTCTTATTTATATATATTTTTATATTTTTACTTTTAATTGATTGTTATATACTAGGTTACGCCATACAAGTTCAAATTTTAGATCAAATGATTGTATGATATCAGAGTAGGTTATCAGGGGATCCGAATTCTTGTGCACATTTCAACACCATTTAATTAAGTTATTTACTCGATGGGTCTTAGTAAAATTTTCAACTTATAGGTGAGGGATATTATATAATAAATATAATAAGCCACCTAATATTTGGAAGATTATTGGGTCTGTTTGAATTATTGTATTTTTATCCGTATTGTATCAGCGTTTGATTTGTATCTGTAATATATCTGTATCATATTTATTTGGTCAGTTTATGAGTAAAACTGTCAGTTTTTCATCGGTATTTGTTTCTTGATAAATATATAGATATATAAATTTTAAAATATGACGTTAAAATGATCATAATATGATGAAACAAATAGTCCCAAACTCTTATATCTGATGTTTCAACAAAAACTAGTTTCATCATCTAGTAGCTTCATGTGATGGATCAGACTTTAGGCCCTCTATTTCAAATACAATGGTTGATAGCTTACATAGTTGACAGTCAAGTTTTATGTGCTTTTTCTAGTGAACACTTGGCAACTGATTTGGAAGTTCTGGTTTATCTTAATCTACATATAGGTGCTTATTGGACCTAATGATTGGGAGAACTACTCATTAAGAAAGGAAGGGTCAGAAAGATACAGGGTTCACAACCTCCCCAAAATTCTAGGTCCAGGAGTCTACGAGTTGGGAATAGCTGCACCCTTTTCCAAGGCTGGGCATGAGATTAGTAAGCTTGACTCAAGCCACATAGTACCAGCCTACCTGGGACAAGCTGACAATGTCAGAACAAGACTCCAGCAGTATGGAAGATCAGGCGCTCATTTGACCAGTGGGTTGATGGCTGCTTGTACTGATGTTTCCAAAGATGGTTTGTTTAAGGAAGCTTTTTCAAGAGGCTATTCAATTGTGTACAGATGGGCTCCGGTAAGGTTTCTTCATATCCATATTTGTGACGGATAATAGAGTTTATTTTGCTGCTATCCGCTTGCTTCTGTTGATTAAGAATGTTGCATGATATGATTGAAAATTTTTTATCTTCATGCATGATCTTTTTCATCCTGAAAAGATGCGGTATCTTTTGAAGCTTTTAAAGTTTTCTTGCTAGTGCCAAATAATGCAAACCACCCCTAATGTGCTGTTGAAGAAACATCACTCTAATAAGCAATAGCTGCTTCAGATCAACTATCTGTTTTATTTGCACTTTTTAGCTTTTTCCATTAATCTTGTATTATCTTGGGTTGGTCAATCGTTATATCTTTCGTCATTTTTCCTTAAGCTCTTGAATTCAATGAACCATCCTGACATGACAAAACAGGTCATTTGATGATATTAAATTCCCATGCCCTTTTCCTCAACATGTATAATCACAACCTTAGTGAATATGCAAACAATAAGCCAAGCCCATGTTCATTTTATATAAGTCTTGGATTGTATGATGAATATATATCTGATATGGTAGGGCAGTTTCTACATTGGACCTTTAGCTATGTAGATGCTTGTGGACTGCATAGTATTATTATCACAGTTTATGAAAGAGCATTTGGGCCGGAGGAGTATAGGTAAAACTGTCAGCTATTAACACTGTCAATTCATTGCTTTTTATGGGCGCCAAGCAGATGAATAGCAAGGAAGAAGCTCAAACAGTAGAAACACAGCTTCTGAAGACATTTGATTATGCATGGAACAAAGGCAGTAATGGAGTCCGGCGTCCTAATGATGTTTTTAAAAGGCTTAGTGAATTGTCTTCAGGGACCAACTTTTCTAGGATTATTAGGAAGCTTCTATCTTCCCATCAAAAGCGAGTTGGGGTTAAAATTAGTAGAAGATGCACTTTGCTAGACAATAGAGGCATTTCTTATAATGATGAGGAATCTGATAGCTTTCTCTTTAGAATTTTTAAGCTCAGTAGAACACAACCTCGATTAGTTTCAGATGGACCTAATTGTGCTGATGATGTTACTAAATATTGTGGGGTATCCTTGGATGAAGGATCCATTTGCAGAAGATCACCAGTGAAAGGGAGAAAGAGGTGTGAAGAACATAAGGGGTTGAGGACAAACATCAGAGTGAAAATCACTATTTCTTGTGAAAAAAGTGGTCATAGGCATGATGGGCTAGTGGCCACTTATGATCCAACGAAGGTTCCTGTTGTAGTAGCAGATTCTCCTATCTGTGACGGAATCTCTCCTATTTGTGGAGTGATATTGGATGATGGCTCTTCTTGTATAAAGCAGCCCGCTCAAGGAAGGAAAAGGTGCACAGAGCATAAGGGAATGAGAATTAAAGGACAGTGCATTGTGTTAAGCAGCGAAGGAACATTGCCTGATAATCATGATTCTATAACATTGTACAATTGCAATTCATCTGAAAAATCTGAGTTTCCAGAATCAAAATCTCGTATTCTGGTGGAGCATGGTGACATCAAAATGAACCATGGTAACATATGTGGAGTGGACCATGGTGATGGCACTTTCTGTACAAGGCAACCCGCCCGAGGAAGAGTAAGGTGTGAGGAACATAAAGGAATGCGCATAAAACAGATTAAAAGGCTCGCTAAATAACTGAAAATAATTGGTGGATTAACAGGGGCAATTGGTTTTAGCCAGTAAGTAAAGAGAGGATGTTCTATATATGGTGCAATGCAGCTCACATCAGGACACTTTCTGCATAAAGTATCTACTTCATTGACTAAAAGGTGCTACTCCAACATGAAGCAAGACACTACATTCTATCTTGACTATGTTCTGAGGACAGCTTCATGGTACCAGATCCTGTATATATGGGATTATCTATCATTATTCATTCATGTGCAGATGATTCATAACAGGATGATCAATATCTCCAAATTGCAAAATGATAGATTACATTGGGCGATTGAGTATGTTTGATTATGGGAAATAGCATACATATTGTACCCTAGGGAGTGAATTTGCGGTTATTTTATTTTGTTTTAATTTACTTCTTTTGTAATTATTGATTGCCATTGAAGTTGATTTGACTGATAGAAATTTATGTGAACCAATTGATGTTCAGGTTTTTCTGTAATTAATTTATAAATTGGATTATGAATAATTTACCATTCTTGTTTTTTTTTCCCGGAATTATACTTAAAGCATCTGCATGCGCTCCTTCCTGATTTGTTATGATTTAATATATATATTATATATATATATATGTATGGTAAAGGAGGCAAAAATACAGGTAGGGTTCTTTTACAAAGAAGTCTACAATTACGTTTTTATTTATTTATTTGGTTTGAAAGAATTACTAGTAACTAGCTGAAGGTCTTATAATTACTCGAGTTTGAATTTTCCATTTTTGTTGTAATGAAAAAAAAAAGAATGAATGAATTACCGATAAATTATCATTAAAACGAGGGCTAATGCTTCTTTAAAGCACCTATTTCGTTGATTAGGTAGATTTGGTTAATTAACCTTAGCTATTGGATTGCCGTTTTGGTGTCGTTTGGGTATCGTTTTCAATCCAAACAAATACTCAATTGATATAGATATGATATTGATGAAAAACCGATAATTTTACTCATAAACTAACCAGACGAATTAATACTGATTCGATATAGATAAAAATCCGACAATCCAAACTCTATCGATGGTACTTTAGGACCAGGTAGCAAACCCAAATGAATTTGCCATCTTATGTCTACGACTCTACGTACACATTGACCTAGAAAGGGGGGAAAAAAAAGTTTACTAAAAAATTTCTCGTGTTCTAAAGTAAATGTTGTGGTGATGTCCGTACGCGTTTTCCAACAAAGAACACTTGTGGGGGTGGGGGGGGGGGGGTGGGTGGTGGGTGTGTGGGGTGCGGGCGCGGCGCGGGGAGGGATGGGGGCGCGGTTTGTGATCAGAAACCTTGTGCAAAAGTGTGGTTGCATATTGTGGAGGTCAGCTTCAAGAATGGAATTAAGTTTTAAATATAATCATGTTAAGTTCAACAAGATTTTTGAGGAACCTATATTGGATAATGTTCAGGATGTAAGTCGCGTTCGTATCGATATCTGTGATTTGGAGTGCGAGTTCTTGATGCAGTTTAGGTTTGTGTAGTTTTGTGCATTTACCATATATTGATGAAAATAGATTTAGAACATTTTTCTAAAGAAAAATTCTATAGTTTTGATTTTATTATGATGGGTTATGGAAGTGATTGTTTGATTTACATTTATGTATACTTATGGTTATATTATTAATTTTTATGATCTTTTCACTTTTTGATGATGGATTAGATAATCCCGTAAAGAGATCGAAAAATTATTATTATTATTTTTGATTTTTTTTTCTGTGTGGTGGATCAAGTGCTTATTGGACTAAAAAGATCAAGATCAATTTTTGTGGAAAGTTTAGATATTAAATTTGACATTTTTCCTTAAAAATATTATATTGGATGATTAATTTTATAAATAGAAAAAGTCTACTTTCCTTCTTTCTTTCTATTCTTAATGGATGAGTTATGTATATCTAAGAATTTGATTGAGTTAATAATTTTAAACTTGAATTTGACTTGAAATAATGCTTTACAAGCATGGTTGACTTTATTTGGCTTATTTAAATTCGATGTAGCTATAAAAGTTTCATTATTATTATTAATTTTTCTCATTTTCATATAATGTTGATATCTAAATTTTGTTCAAACTTTATTAACCTTAGACTCGACTCGAATAAGTTCATCGAGATATACGAACTTGAGCTATGCACCATAAAATTTGAGTTTGATTGCATAAATTATTTAAGTGACTCTATATTAAACCTCACCCAATATATGATTACATGAACATATTACAACTCTTTTGCATCTTAATCTAGGGCATCCACAAGGCTTCCTTTCTTTATTAAGTAAAATTGTGGGGAAAAACCAACAATACCCCCCTCAGAAAAGAGGAAGGCAACAAAGTCCGATACGGAATAAAATTTTCTATCAAATGTCTGTAAGATTTTACTTTCTTCAAGTCGGAAGGATGGTGATGCGAGTAATCCCACTAGTGAAAGACTCAATTTGTTAACGGGGATCCTCTTTCACTTGTGGAATTGCTTTTATGATCACCTTACTTTTTTCTTTCGGTTGGAGGGGATTGAAAAACTTAAGAGACCGTGGGGAAGAAAATTTTCTTGTCGTTTTAACTTGTACTGTTCTCCCTTCAAAGTATGCAAGCATTAGGGTTTTTTTTTATTCTTCTTTTTTAAATATATATATATATTATATATATCTGATGAAAGAAGGATGCCTTATGATGCCCTAAGTTAGGCGTAATTGAGCTAAAAATATTGGCTAGTTATTTGAAATCCCATTTGATATTTACTAAGTTCAATTTGATGGGAGTAGGTGGAGCTCAAATTTGACTATTCGAGCAATCCTACCTAATAGTTTAGCAAATATTTTATGGTATCGAATAAATCAAATACAATAATTATCAGAATTTTAAAATTATTAATTTAATATTCAACCAAACTTTTTTAGTTATTTACTAACCTTTTTAATACCGCTTGGCAAGTATATTAATGAAAAAATAATTAGGTGGTCCTTTGACCACTTATTTTTGGCAACACCCTCTATTGAGGTGTGCTATATAAACAAATAGGGCTGCACGCTGACACACTCTTAATGAAGAGTATTGCCAAAGATGGTGGTACAAGGACCACCTATCTATCTCTTATATTGATGCGGAAGAGGTAATATATTATTGATTTTTTACTATGTTTCATAATATTGTCTAGCACTGTATTAATAAGTTGTTTTTTTCATATAAGAAACTGAACAAATTGTGTTAGCAAATTGTATTAATAAAGTAGTAAAAATAGTTATAAAATGCTTAATTAAATATTTAAATTAATCATTTCACATATCAAATTGAAGGTTAGCTATGATAAACTTTTCTTCTTCTTTTTTTTTTTTTTTAATTTTTAATTTCTTAATAGTTTCATTCATTTAACGCTATTAAAATTTAAGCTAAGCATTTTCCCGCTTTCTTCTCACTGAAGAGATTAAAGTAAGCATAAGGAAATCTTTCATGGAAATGTTCCGCAGATTTTTTGTTTCCTTATTGAGAAGAACCGTTATTAATGCAGTAGCTTTTTCTTCCGAATTGAGATAAAGCAAAAATCGATAGTTTATGGTGTTTAGAACTATTAAAATTTCAAGAAAAATTCTATTTACTATTTACTTTTAATAACCAGAAAATGAAAGGTGACATATAAAGTCATCATTTTAGACAAAATAACCTGGGTTTTGTACTTTTCAAATGAAAACTCCAACTGATTGAAGAGCATAATTGTTTGTGATTTCAGCGGTAGCAGTTTTTAAATTACAATCAATTGGTTAATTCAATAACAATATTAAATTTAATATTATACAATATATAAAATACATTGAAAACCCAACAGAAAAAAAAAAAGAATTAATAAAAGGGCTAGAGAAATGGCTACACTATCTCGATTTTCCGTTTTTTTATTACGAAAAATTAAATAGTGAGTGAAATTTTGTTTGTACATAGTATGAAAATTTACTTTTATATATTTTATATTACAAGAAAGCCTCTGATGTGTATTGTACTTTCATATTTTGTCAGCCGACACCCTGTTTAATGTTTTTCAAACTTAAAATGTCTAAATTCAGCATCCAAAACCTTTATGTCACATTTAGTATGCATGAATGATTTGGAATGAAACGGATCGGATTAGAATGGAATGGAATGGATTATAATAGAATGAGTTTAGGAATAAAAAATCCATTTCTTGGAAGATTATATGGAATGAAATGATTAAAAAATATAATTATTAGGAATTTTTTAGTAATAAATATAAAATATGAATACATGATATGATAAAAAAGTAATTATATTATATATAATTAATAAGAGTGGAATTGAATAACGATTTCCCTTCTCAAAGATAGAGTTGAATTCCTCTTCAAAACTAGAATCGTCAATTTCAAGGAATCATGATTCCAACTTGGAATTGGCAATTCTGGTATTTAAAAATTCATTTAAACATTATGAAAGAGAATAAAAATCGAAATCGTGATTCCATTTCGATTGTACCAAATATGCCATTAGATGATAGAATTGAAATAAATAAACAATTTAAAGGGTCAAAGTTCACAAAAGTAGATGCATAGGCAATTAATGTTACTAAAATCTCTTAATTTTCTTGGAACATATATACGAATATATGTGTACATATACACTCAATCTCTTAAGTATTTGATTTCTTTTGTAGTGCTATCGATTTTTCCTACATTTCAATTGGGAAGGAAAAGCTACTACATCAACCAATCTATCGAATGATTTCTATTAATAATCCACTATGCTCATTTAATCATTTTAATAGCCTTAATGAATGGAAATAAAAAGGAAATTTTATCAAATACCTTTATCGATCATTAATGATAGATGGGCATTAGATATAAAAAAATTTATGTCTTATCATTAATTTTAATAGGATCGATTCTGTAACTATCCAATAGCTCACACCATATTCAATATTGAATCATTAAAATAATTATTTATTTTAACGATTAAATGATTGACTAGACGGTTTCGTGGATGTGACGATAGTAGCATCCTCAAAGTTGATCCCGCTATCAGCATAACTCAACATATGGAAACGGACAAGATGTTTACTTAATGTGCATTAAAATATAAAAATAACCTGGAATCGTTATTATATAAGGATGTACTCACGTGTTCCGAGCAGACAGTATGGGTTATTAATGATTATTGATAGATGGGCATTAGGCATCAAAGTTGATATCACGGCCTACACAACCCAAGGCATAGAAACTGGCAAATTGTTTTTCTAGTTACCTTTTGATAATTTCCTTTTCCAATTCAATTTAATACCGTATAAACACCAAATTTATTTACAATTTACTTAATTTCTAAATCTTATATTTATACTAGGAACTTTTATGGTTCCACCAGCAAACTATCCTGTTAATTATTAAAAAGCTATCTAGCCAATCATTAAAATCGTCAACAATTCGGCTAAAATAAAAATAAAAAAAAACCAATAAACGTGATCTATGATTATTGATCGTATTCATATCGTTGCACTTTGAAATATAAGCCCATGTGTTCTTCATGGTTGTTTACTGTAAAGTTAAAGCATCCTAAGGGATTCAAGGGCGTAAATTAAATCTCAATTCTACTAAATCTTATGTGTTGGAAACTTGAATAATTTTTCGCCATCATCAGAAGTCGCAAAGGGAATCCCTTTTTTTCCAAAAGATTGGTGAGCATCATAGCATATTAGATTGTACGTACCCTTCTAATTGAGAAATTGGAGTGAAAATGGAAACATTGATGAAAGAACATTGGCAAAAATACTGTGAATAATATTCACGTTGCAATTCTCATATCACAATTACGACTTTCCAACATAGACACGAGACAAAAACATACAACATGCGAATTAATAAATAGTTTTACGGACATCAAATTTAACCAGATACAGATCAGACAGGGAATAGGAATGCGTATGAAATGATGACAATCCAAACGGAGGAATTAGGTACACCAAGTACATTGGCAAAATTGTCGTCCTACGCATATCGGTTGAGAGGGGGCGTAATATTCATCGCAGAAAGCTTCGCACTTGGGGCGGGTGCATCCCATCAAAGGCTTAGTCTCCAGGCATTTCCATGCATTGATCCCGCTGGGTCCTTCAGACAAAACTTCAAAAAACAAGACAAAGTCATTAATTACACGAATCAAGCATATAAAATTTAACGTTGGGACATACCAGAAACAAACACGAGTACGAGAAACACATAGGTCTTCATCCTGCTGCATGCCAAGGTCGAAGGAAGCCAGAAAAGCTATGGGATGAGCAAGGTGTGAAATACAATGAATCAAATGCATCAATTTATTTGAAAATGGAGGACAATCTTATGATAGTCATATTTGGAAAGCTTGTAACCACTTCAACAAAATCTAGAGAAATATAGAAATCCTAGTCAGCATTATCGGAAATTGCCAAGTATGTTATGCGAAAAATGACGTAAATTTGCTGTATTAAGGATATCGGTTATTTAGTTGCCGCTTTAGGGGCGATATGGAGTAATTCAATTGTCATTGATGATTATTCTGGAAACAGGATTTGAAAGACAGATCCTCTTGCTGTTTTCACGACATATCATCTCTACATAATGTGTGTGTATATATATTTCTTTCCTTTTTTCCTTTCTTTTTTTTCCCGCCCAACAATACCTATCTATCAATCTATCTATCTATCTATCGTACCAGTAAAGGATGCACCGGAAATTATATCGTATGCTTGTAAATTATACTAGAAGATAACTTTTAAGTAATTAAATGTTTGGATTAGTTATCAATTAAGTTTCTTAATTTTTATTAATTAAGTTAATTATCGATATTTTATTTGACCCATTTTGTAATACGAAATGTTAATTTATTTTTACCACTTGAAACGATGTACCTTAAATAAATTTATTCCTAAATATTAATTTTCTTTATAACTATTAGAAACATTGATAGTTCATTTAATACTTTTTGATGTAATTTAATTCTCTAGATACTTTCCATTAGCTTGTTTCTATATTATCTCTTTATAGAGAATAATTCACAATTGTTACCACTTAAGGTAAATATATTTCACTCTCTCAAAGGGAATAAAAAATTCAATTAAGGTGTCCATCATACGCTTTTATCATAATAATAATGGCCACTAAAGTAACCTTGGTTGAACATTACAATTCATTTGCCTTGTATTTATAAATATAATTATTCGCAATTTATTTACAAGTTATCAACAACATCATCTTGGCAATTCCTTGGTGGTGTAAATGATTAAAATTGACATTTAAAAAAGAAAAAAATTTTCTGATTACATTTTATTCTTTAGTACGTTTTTCCTTTTTAGGGTTTTAAAAGTATTAGCTTTTTGATTTTTATAATATCCTTTTGTCTTTTGGAAAAAAATTCCATTTTTGAATAAGAAGATTGAAAAAAGAGATGCACAATATTACCATAGGCTATTTTTATTGTTTTTTTTTTTGCCCGTTTACCATAGGCTATTATTTGGGTTTTTAACATTTTATGTGTTTTTTATTCACCTGAATTGACTTATTACAAGAAGATTATCTCGTTTTAATAAATTTTACTCACTATCTATCAAAAAAGTTTAATATACAATGTAATCAATGGATGGTTTTAAAATAATTACTATTATGATTTCATATTATATTTGTTAAAATTTTATTGTATTTACGCTCTACGTGTACTTAACAAGTAACATATGCATGTAATACTCAACGAATTTTGTCTATTTTATATGAAATAAGTCTTACTTTGATGAACAGAGTTCCCCAATTCATATATAATTTCTATTAACGTGCAGACAAATATAATGTTCTTTCATGAAATAAACTAATATAATTAGCTTTTTAATGTGTTTTTTATTTTGCATGTGTTTTCCAGACTATTTATGTATTTTTTTAAATTATTCATTGTGAATATAGTTTGATTAAGCTATCTGATACTCCATAGATTCTATTATACTGCTATTTATATTTTTTGCGCAACACTTTGCAAATGCACGTGACATGTTTGCTAGTATATTAATTTTATCTTAAGGCTTGATTTAGTCGACAGTATAGATAAGCCGTTAAGAATTTATTGTGATAATTCTGCAGTGTTTTCTTTTCTAAGAATGATAGATATTCTAAGGGTGCGAAACAATGGATTTGAAATAAGGAAGAAGTGTGCAAAACCAAAAGAGTATCAATTGAGCATATTAGTACTGAACTGATGATAGTGGACTCGTTAATAAAGGTTTGCCACGAAAACGTTTACTGGACATGTTGAACGGATAGGCATTTTAGATAGGTCCTCACAGATTTAATGATTAATGTATAAATATATGCATATGGTTGTATGCTCGTATTATTATGACACTTATGATTCAGTTTAAAGTTATGGTTTTGCTTGCTTTTTGTTATCCACTTAGGTTGTATAGTTATTGTTTATGAGTAACTAGTAGCATATTTGGAAATGACAATTTAAAGTTTTATGTTCCTCGGTTAAGTTATTATGAATTATAATGATCATGTGATACATGGAAGAAAAAAAATCATTAAAAGATGTGTGACCGCCATGATCCAATCGTTTTAATTCAATTGAGAATTCTGATTGATGAACTTAAATATAGTCCACTTTATTGGTATCGATTCATCATGTCATAACATAGGCCAAGTGGGAGATTGTTAATTATTTTAACATTAATGGCCCATGTGACTTATGGTTGACTCTAATATGAAAGTTCAATATGATGGTCATTTGGGCATAATGGTAATTTTGAGTCATAGGGTTTCAAATCCCTTCACTTCTTATTTATATATGATAGTTAAAAGAAAAGTATCGTGACTTTTCATTATAGAATGATTTTTCATTCTCCACATCAAAGAAATATAAAAGAGAAAGTAGAGTAGGAGAAAATCATCAAGATAAAAATCGAAAAGATTTTTTTCTTGATTGGAAATTAAAATCATGGACAATGGTATGTATCAAAACCATTATTAATTTGAATGTTTTATCATATTTAGAAGATCCTGATTTAAAAAATTAGTTTTATATGAAGATTATTTTTGGTAAAATCTAAGAATTCTAACATCTAAATTTCTCTCATAAAAAATTTTAGTGCTTGTTCCTGGTTTGTGGAAATCATAAACTTGACAAGTGGTGAAACGATGATTTCGGCAAAAATGAATTATTGAACCAAAACGAATATTTTTTAAAATTATCATTCAACTCAATAATTGGAAATACAGTCTACAGTTAAAATTCTGGATAGGCTGGCACACGATATGAAAAGAGAAAATTAAAATGCTATGCTACAAATCGTCCAAATGGGATTCAATTTGTATTGGAAAGACTGTGTTACCCGTATGAATAATCATTAATTATAAACATTCTGCAACACCATTTACAATTATGGATATACTTGAATAACAATCTCTATCACTTATTTATTTAAAATTAAATTGGAAATTTTTGTTCACAATATTTTCAGTTCCTTTGTATATGGAATAGTTGTTACAAAAAAAAAAAAAAAAATCTATGTATGTGCTTTGATTGGCTATTTGGTATTTGACATTTTATACTTTATATATTTATTATTCATGTACATGAATATGTCTTTGTTTATATTATATAAATATATAGTATATTGATCATACTGTGTTAAGAAATATTTGTAACATATATATGCATACATATATAAGTATATAATTTTATATTTGTAATAATTATATAATATGTTTACATATAAGTAATAAATATTGCGTATACTCCGTTTTTTATCTAAATGTATTTGACATATTCTCTAGTAAAGTCCCATTGGAATGGGTTGTTATTGTAATCTTTTTAATAAATTTGTAAAATTATTTTTTACATTTAATTGTTGCATTGAATATATTATATTTTTGTTAAAATTTTATGTATATTTGGACACCATTGGGGTGCAACCCTCAGCTAGGGTAAATTAAACACCAAGTTAATGCAAGAAGCTAAATAATGATGTGATGATGTTGTATAAATTTATTTAAAAAACTAAATTCTCATATTAGTGAGAGCAGATTAAATTAAACATAAATTTCTACTAGATTTGAACAATTAGAAGAAGCATATCTCACATAATAATAAAAAAAGAAAGAAAGTGAAATTGACAGATTAGTTTGTGGTAGATGAAAAATATCATGAAGGGTGAAATTAGAGATATTTTGTCTATTGTCCGAGCGTCAAAAAAATATATACCTAAGCTTTTATAT